>JADBJO010000219.1:815000-820000 GCA_016801955.1 Conus betulinus | reverse complement strand
TTATGCTCTTATTGTTTAAACTTTCATGGCTGGTTCTTGTGATTAATCATGCGAGCAGACCCAGTGCCAAGTCATTTAAGAACAAAAGGGCAGCTACAGACCGCGAGGCCTAGGTCATGTAAGTTAGTTCCTGCAACAACAACAAAACAACAACCACCATCATCACCACCACCACCACTTCTATCACTGCTACTGCTACTTCTGCTTCTTCTACTAATTCTACTTTTTTACGTCTCCTACTACCACTGCTACTACTACTTCTTCTACTTCTTCTACCACCACGTCTCCTACTACCACTGCTACTACTACTTCTACTACTACCACAACAACTACTACTACTTCTTCTATTACCACTACTATTACTACTATCACCACCGCTACAGTTTCTGCCGAGATGGCGTAATAAATAATGTAACATGGTTGGTTTCATTTTTCGGCGCCAATGTTTTGTAGTAAATATGTAGCCCATGGTACATGATAAAACGAAATGTTTCACAGGAGAAGACAATATTTATGGTCGATAAACGCGAAAAACTACGGTGTTGTTTTAAAGTAAGCAGTACTCTCCCTTTACTGACGGGCACTCAAATAGCGCGGCCTGACTTCCGCGCCGAGTGTGATGTACACACGCCTCTCTCTCTCTCTCTCTCTCTCTCTCTCTCTCTCTCTCTCTCTCTCTGTGGCATCAGTTGTGGCATCGGATCAATGGAGCACCTAAGGCGGAGACTTTTTTTTCTTTTTTTTTTTTTTTTTTTTTTTTTTTGTTCTTTTCTTTCTTTCCTCTAAAGCCAAAAATCCACCTCTTCATTTTTTTAGTGCTTCACACTGTCCTCTTCATCTGCCCCAAAAAAACAAAAGGCTGTAAAAAAAAAATCCGCTACTAGACTAGGGTTTTCTTTATTGTTTTTTTTTGTTGTTGTTGTTGTTGTTGTTGTGTTTTTGTTTTTTTGTTTTTACCCGTCAACCAGTCTCTTACACACCATGCATAGTCTGTATATACTCTTATAAATGGACATATTTTGCTGATTTTAGTGTGTTGGCGTTTGATACAATGTGTCTGGGTTTGTTAATGTTCTAATGTGTGGTGTACTGGCACACTCACTCTGATAATGTGTTGTTGCACAAAGGAAACAACATAGATAGATGAAACAAAAGACTTAATATTTTTTCATTTTTCATTTTGTGTGTTACACATATATACGCACCCACTCTCTCTCTCTCCCCCCCCTCCCCCCCCCCCCCCCCCCCTCTCTCTCTCTCTCTCTCTCTCTCTCTCGTGTATGTATTTGTAACTCTGTGCGTGCGTGCGTGCGTGCGTGCGTGTGTGTGTGTGTGTGTGTGTGTGTGTGTGTGTGTGTGTGTGTGTGTGTGTGTGTGTGTTGTGTGTGTGTGTGTGTGTGTGTGTGTGTGTGTGTGTGTGTGTGTGTGTGTGTGTGCGAGCGCGTGCGCGTGAGTAAGAGTGCGTGCATGTATGAGAGCTCTTTATAATTTTCTCAGTCGCAATTGATTTTCGAATATGATTGAAATTGGCAGCTTAGATTCCTTTAAAAAAAATTTTTTTTTAAAGATGTTTATGCACATCTTTGCAGTAATAACATTATGGTTTATTTTCAACAGTATATGTCGGTCAATATTTGCTTGTCTAAAAATACCAAAAAGCACAATTTCTTCAGAAAACACAATTTTTGTGTTGTATACAGCTAATATGTATTGACTGACAAATTTCCAAAACGAATCAACCTTATGACAGTGAAAAAAAAAAAAAGTTCAATGTAATCAATTTCATCATTGCAATATGAACAATTTCGATTATCCCTGATTTTCATTTTGCATAGCATTATGGTAGTCGGGTATATTTTGTAGGATTTTCCATTGTAAAACTCTCAGTCTGGTTTCTTTTGTACACAAGCGGGGTATCTTCCAAAAATATTCATTTAACTTCAGTCCATATTTATTAGACCAAAATCTGGCTGCACATGGTTCTGTGTAGCTGAAGGAACACAAAGTGGCACTGAAGTCCTTGCAAGATATACGCTTTTGTTACAGAAAAGATGTGGTTCTGAAGAAAAAAAAATCTTTATCAAATCTATCTTGATCACTAACCCTAGAAATAAAAGTGTGAGTGGCCGCTGACATTACGTTATACTCTGAGATCCTTGCAGGGAAGGCTCCTATCTTGTTGACCACGTCCTGGTATGAAAGCATTCCATTTGGACCATACATGTCACTAACATTTAGTATTTTGCCCTTATATCCAGTCAGGGAAGAAAAGGACATTTCCACGACATCTTATGTGCTGGTTATTCCACAGTAAAGAGGGAAAGGGTGAGACATCTTCATGCTTATTAAGATCTAACCATGTTTTCAGAGTAATTTTCCAAAAATGTGAATGTATGTTGTAAACCTTTGAAAAGTGCGCTTTTAGTATTTGTATAAAAACACATGACATTCTCAACAATGGGTAGAAATATTTTTCTCCATCTTTCATTATTTGTGGCCTCACACATTCTTACACCCCATAAGAGGAGAAAAGCAGATTGCATCCGTCTTAGATCTTTCATTTTTAATCCTCCTTGTTCATAGTCACTACACATTACGCTTCTTTTAACTTTTTCAAATGCCTTTCGATTACAATGTTTTTTCTTTTTTTTTTTTACGCCAGAGAAATCTAAAAAGCACGCGATTTATGTCTGATAAGATCTGTGTCAGGAATAACAAATGTTTACCTAACGTAGACCATTTGTAAAATAAGAAATGTTTTAATAATATGTATTTTACCCATTACACTAAGATCTCGTCTCTGAATAGTTTTCTATTCTTTGCATCCAATTATCCTCAACTAGACATGCAGATTTATCATTCTCATAGTAAATACCCAGAATCTTTACTTTAGTTTTCTATGTAAACCCATAAAAGCCATCTGTGCTACGTTTTTTTTTTACTACCTAGACACATAACTGCCGAATTATTCTTATTTATAACCAAACCAGAAAAAAAAAAGAAAAATCATTGAGTATGTCTAATGCTTGCATCATGTCATGCTGATGTGTCAAAAATAAGGTAACATCATCTGCATAAAGTGCAGTTTTGATTACATTAACCAGCGTATCTCTTGAACTTCCTAAATCAATTCCTCTAATGTTTCTACAGTTTTTCTTTTATCTTTATTGCTAACAATTCTATAGCCAACACAAATACTAAGGGAGAAAAAGGACATCCTTGTCGGATTCCTGCTTCAGACGCCACCATACAAGTACAACTACGAGCATCAGCGATTAATACTTGAAACCATCTTATAAATTCCTCCCCAAACCCATACTTTTTGAGAGCTGTTAACATAAACTCTTTAGATATACTAACAAAAGCTTGTTTATCATCAATACTTAAAAGCAAACCAGGAATATTTTCTACATTTAGATTATCAATAACATCATCAATTAGTCTCAGTAGTCGTAGCTACTCTCCAGAGATTATATCTGAATCGTTCTCTAATACGCAGTTAAAATCACCCCACCCCACCCCCCCACCCCCAGTTGACCAGTGCTCTGACTGAACATTAGAAATAACATCTCTCAGTTCATCAAAGAAAGTATTCTTTTCATTATCATTATTGGAGCATATGCATTCACAATAACCACTTTTTATGTTGAATTTCTATTTCAATGGCCAAAATTCGTCTTGAATTGTACACTATCATGTAATCATCAATCACATTGTGCCGAAATAAAACAACAACTGACCCATAGCTATGTGATGTATAACTATTATGTAGTAATTCACACCTGCCCATTCTTTTTTTTTTTTCCATTGCCCATAAACGTCATCAGTGATATGTGTTTCTTGCAAGCAATTTACATCGTACTTTTTCTCTTTCAAGTGTTTAAATATTGATCTGCTTTTCCAACACAAGCGCAAACCTCGTGAATTTAATGAAAAAAAAACGCTCAATCCGTTTGTAACAGCCCATTCTTCTTACCCCCCCCCCCCCCCCCCGAAACTTACCCCAGGGTAAGTCTGGGCTAGCCTGCTTTTACCCCCGGGGTCATTCCAGGACTAGCTGGAACTTACACCCCCCACCCCCTAGTTGGAACTGACCCCCCCCCCCCCCCCCCACCCATCTATCTATATTGTACACGTACACAGGCATTCAGAAGACACTAATCAGCTGTAAAAATATTTAATCTTTGATATACATTAAAGTGAGTGACCAATGGTCAGTGACACTGACCACTGGTTGTCTGCATTGCACAAGGTATACGAACACTCATGAGAGACTGATAAACTGTAAAATATTCGAAATATCTTATTTTTGTCATAGTGACCAGTGGTCAGTGACACTGACCACCAGTCGTCTGCATTGTACAAGGTACACAGGTACTCGAGAGACTATGATTAGCCGAGAAATAGTTAAAATCTCTGATTTACGTCATAATGACCAGTAGTCAGTGGCACTGACCACAAGTGATGTACATTGTACACAGGTACACAACCACTCGGGAAACACTAATTAGCTGTTAAATGGTTAAAATCTCCGATTTACGTCATAATGACCAGTGGTCGGTGGCACTGACCACTAGTTATCTGCATTGTACAAGCTAAGGTACACAGGTACTCAAGAGACTAAATAGCTGTAAAATAGTTAAAAGAGGCAAACCGGGATGGAGCAACAATGGTACTTGGTCACAACTACATTTTGTCAGAACTTCGCTTGGTCACATTGGCACTTGGTCACATTGGCATGAAGCCGTCTTTCTTTCCCGCGCATGTACGGGCGTACTCACACACCCGAATATTGACCCACGCGTGTAAGCTAGCGCGAGAAATGTTAATACGTATCTGTTAATGAACCAGGGTGTGTGGGGGGTGGGGGGGGGGGGTGGGGGGGGGGGGGGTGTTGGGGAAATAGGAGGTCCATCTATTGAGAAGAGTCTAGAACTACACTTTGTCTAAACCAACTGACTGTATATAGGAAGTGGGAGAGGAGAGGTAACTATGCAGGC
>JADBJO010000219.1:800000-805000 GCA_016801955.1 Conus betulinus | reverse complement strand
TGCATGCACCGGACGGCAAAGTCGCCAGAGGAAGCGTCGAAGACTCGACAACTGCCGCGACAGACAGGACAGTCATCAGAGCCGTTAGTTTCATCTTGAAGATATGGGACTGAGAATTGAAAAAAAAAAACCCAGTTCGGAAAGAAACGATACCGATTCAGCGTCGTTAAGAAAAAGAAGACGGGAACTCTTGCCTCGATCTACTTTTATCAATAGTCTAGTCTGCTACTAACGTGACGTTCACACAGCTGCGCCAGAAATGTGTGTGTGTGTGTGTGTGTGTGTGTGTGTGTGTGTGTGTGTGTGTTAAAGATTGGTTGTACAATCTAACTGCCGCTTCCTAACCCATCCCTGCTCTCTATTGGAGCTGATGTTAATTTCACCCTAATTATCACCACATCTGTTTGGACAGTCTCCAGTCTCCAGCGCGCGCGCACACACACACACACACACACACACACACACACACACACACACATACACACACACGCGCGCGCGCGCGCGCGTGTGTGTGCATGTACGCACGCACACGTATGCACTTGTGCGCACACACACACGCGCAGTGTGTGTGTGAGTGCGCGGGGTGGGATGGGTCCTTCTTGCATCTAAGAACAGCATTCCCGACATGCTTTCTAAAGATTAGCGTTCTGTCAAAGCCCTCACCCAAATAGCGTAGGTTGTCAGTTGGTTCAATCGGTATTCCATTGAAAGAAACTGGTGAAGGTAATTGTCCTGTTTCGTTGTTGACAGTACAGACTAATGTTTCAGCTGTATGGTACTGATGATGGACGATCCAAATTCTTGACACCACTAAGCAATGTTGTTCAACTGCTGCTGAACCGTTTTCGTTCTTTCTTTAGCATTCTTTGATGTTTTGTAGATCAGACTGTCATCTGCTAGTAGTGTCAACACTGGAGGGATTACGTTTCTATTGAGGTCTGCAAGGCCTTTAATGTAAACATGGTATGAAGCAGAGGAGATAGAAGAACCTTGAGGTTCAGACAACCAATCTCCAAATCGAAAGATGGCGGTTCTCACCTGAAGTGCTGCTGCAGTTCATCGTGTAAGTGTCTTGCTGACTCCATTGTCGAGGAGTAGTTCCACGAGAAACGAGAACAGGACTTTGTTGTATGCATCTTCCTGGTCTATTGCAACTGCTAGTGTTTCTTTCTTGCTGCAGAATCCTACGTATACCTCACAGGTACAGGTGGCTGCGTTTTCCCATGTACTTTTTCCCGTTCTGTGGCCTCCTTGATTTGGTCGGGGGGATTTGTCGACTTGCAAGGTCTGTTGCGAGTTTTCTTGCTATGATTCGTTCCATGAGCTTTCAAAGTACATTTTGAATAGTGAGTACGCGGAGTCCTTTAGCTAAGGATGATATTTTCCTGGTTTGGGAAAAGCTTTCAGGTAACTGTGTGTCCAGTCTTCTGGGACATAGCCTTTATCATAATTGTCCTGGTAAAGACTTAAGAGATGTGTTCTGACATCTTATGAGAGCTGTTTGATACCATATCTGGATACCGCACTTTGTCTGGACCTGGAGCACTATCATTTATGCATCTAGCTATTGCCTTATCCAGTTCAAATACTGTAATTTCATCATCAATGCCAGTCTGAACTAGTTTTGTTTTTTTTACCTGGTCACATAGTTCTTCTTTTCCTCCAGATTTCTTCCATCCCTTTGTTCTATGAAAAGTTCAAGTAGAGCCGACCCTTCCTCTATATTTGTCTTGAGTTTTGTGGTCTAATCAGGATCTGGTATATCTGGGGTGACATTTGTTCTGTGTTTTCCTTCCACGCGATGGTAAAGCTGCCAGAACTGAGTGAGTGTTGAGTCATAATTAAATGACAGTCAGTAGAGGTAAGAATCACCAGTGGCATGATATGATAGACATGGTTTACTGGGAGGTGGTGAGGAAAATGACGTGCTAATCTGCCGTCTGTGGTCAAGAATTTCCCACACCGTCGTTAATGAAGTCAGGACATGATTCATTGTTCAACTGATCATGGGCATGATGGTTAGGATCAGCAGCGTCATCGTCGTCGTCGCCGTCATCATTATAATTAACACTGTCATCATCATCATCATCATCATCATCATCATCATCATCATAGCATCATCATCACTAATAGTAATATCATCGTCGTAGAAGTAATAGCAACTGTCGTAAAGTAGTAGTAGTAGTAGTAGTAGTAGTAGTAGTAGTAGTAGTAGTAGTAGCAGCAGCAGCAGCAGCAGCACACAGCACCAGCAGTAGCAGCAGCAGCAGCAGTAGCAGCAGCAGCAGGGGGTAGTAGTAGTAGTAGTAGCAGTGGAACTAGTGATTGTCTTTGTTGTTGTTGTAGTAATTGTAATCTATTTATTATTTGTACATTACGTGTGTGGCCGTTTTTGATCACCCCGCCACATGAGCAGCCACACTCCGACTTCGGGGGATTTGGGAGACTGATAATGTTATGCTAGGAGCTTGTCACAACTGAAGACAATCCCCGCATAGCTATGCAGAGCATAACAACATTTTGATGTAGCCTTGGTGTTCTAGCCTATGTCAATTGGCCAGACACAGCCTTTAGCCACGGCGGATTTGTGTCGATGATGATGATGAGTGGTAGTCTGAAAGTCCTGCAGATTATGACAATAACAGGTACTCCTCCTTCTTCTCCTTCAAATCCGCTCCTCCTCACTTTCCCTCCTCCTCCTCCTTCTCCTCCTCCTCCTCTCCCCAACTCCTCCTCATTCTTCTCCGTTTTTTCTATTTCTTCTTCTTCTTCTTCTTCTTCTTCTTCTTCTTCTTCTTCTTCTTCTCATTGAGCAAAGTAAACAAAGTTGGTTGAAGCATATTATGATAAAAAGCAAACCATAGAGAGGGACCAGTCCGCCTACTCAGATGTCAGGTGGGGGAAGGGAGGGTATGGAAGAGGGGAAGAAGAACAGGGGAAGAAGGGAGGGGTGATCATGACGACCAGTCGTTTTCCTGTGTGTTCCGTTTTCTGTGCTATTTGCCCCAAGGGAGTCCGCCGTCAAAGGTAGTGGTCCGTGAGCCGAACACAGGAGATCATGGGCCATAAATACGGATTTATCAGTTCATATTATGTCCGGTGGCACTTGGAATGGGCGAGGCAACACGGACGATCCTTTCTCTCTCACTCCTCCACGTCCTCTCCTCCACCACTGTGGTTACCAAAACCTACTGGATCCTTTTCCTCTCTGCCCACTCACTCTTTCCCACCCCTCCCCCAGTTAAGAAAAGACCTGTCCACTGGCCGTCCATTTTCCTCCCCTAATATAGAATTATCTACGGCAAATGGCTCACTTGCAGTTTTGACATTTTATAGATCTTCACACACACACACACACACACACACACACACGTTCTAATACTTGAGCGCGCACACATCCACTTTTTCACGCACCCAGTGTTTGACTCCACCAGACCGGCATTCATCGCTTACAACAAACACACAGATTTTATTCTAACGACAAAGTAACAAACCAGCGAGAGTCTTACTATGTAAATACAACAGTACTATCATCAAAAGAAAATACGATTAGACTTAAACTCGGCATCAAGAAAAGGTACACACACACACACACACAAACACACACACACACACACACACACACACACACACACACACACACACACACACACACACACACACACACACACACACACACACACACACACACACACACACACACACACACACACGTACGCACACACGCACACACACACACACACAAAACGCAAGCGCGCGCACGAACAGTCTGGGTGCATGTACGAAGGGAAATTGAACCCTGAAGGGAAATTCAAGCTCCAACCGTGCAGGTCTTGGTTTTGTTCTAAAGGAGAGGCGCGGTGCGCCATGGCAATTCCTGTGTGGACGCGGTCTACGTTCCTGATCAGTGCTGTCCGGTCTGTCCTAATGATAAGGGAAGTGTTGGTTCTTCTCTCGGCTACAAATGAAAACATCATTATAACATTGTGTCTTCTGCCTTAGAATAAGAAAACCCTTTCGGGGGAGGGGGGGGGGGGGGGGGCATATTTCGAGCATCTTCGAAAGTACTGTTATCAGCAGATATTTTGAGATTCGCTGCTGAATCGTTTGCAGGTTTATTTCATAGCAGTTTTCTAAGGTGTCTTTATGGGTCCCCCTCGATCAGACCTGGCCGACCTTTCTTGGACAAAAGCGCGGGCAAACAGCTGATACTGACTAGATCGATGTTGATCTTGTGTAGCGGACACATGAAGAAAAAAAAAGTCCAACGAAGAATCTGAATGAACGAACAGAAAAGAAAAGCAGGGTGAAAGAAAACCGGAAGCAAAAGCAGCAGTGAATCAGATTCTATGTAATGTGAAACATGGATTTGGGTGACCACGACAATGAGTGGCAATGTGACGTGACATTACTATTGGCAAACACTATTCGTCCGCTGACAACTCTCCCTCCTGAGAGAGAGAGAGAGAGAGAGAGAGAGAGAGAGAGAGAGAGAGAGAGAGAGAGAGAGAGAGAGAGACAGACAGACAGACAGACAGACAGACAGACAGACAGACAGACAGACAGACAGACAGACAGACAGATAGATAGACTGAGACTGACAGACAAACTGACAGACAAACTGACAGAGACACACAGACGGATTGAGTGAGTACTTAGATTATGTTTAATTTTCTTCTGTTTTTTTTTTCTAAAGATGATCTGCATCGGCAGATCTTTAGTTAAAACCTAGGCAGTCTATAATTGTTTACCTAGTTGTGGACTATTTGGTTTCGTTTATACATGTATAGCCCAGCCGACGGCAAAGGGCCATATCAGGGCTGCCAGATAGCAAAATCAACTCCATACACATAACTTTAAAAAGAGAAAAAAAAATGCAACACAAATATATCGCATTGAATTTTTTTTCTTTCTAAAACATGCGAACGTTATTTAATAATCTTTCTCTAGTATATTTTTAGATCAAATATGAAAAAAAGCATACCTCTTTCTGACATTAG
>JADBJO010000219.1:772500-780000 GCA_016801955.1 Conus betulinus | reverse complement strand
TTCTACTAGAGATGGAAGAGGAAGAAGGAAAAGGACTTGTAAATCTCTCTCTCTCTCTCTCTCTCTCTCTCTCTCTCTCTCTTCTCTCTCTCTCTCTCTCTGTGTCTCTCTCTCTCTGTCTGTCTGTCTGTCTGTCTGTCTCTCTCTCTCTCTCTCTCTCTCTCTCTCTCTCTCTCTCTCTCTCTCTCTCTCTCTCTCTCTCTCTCTCTCTCTCTCTCTCTCTCTCTCTCTTATAACAAAGCATATTTTATGTTGTCTTAATGTCGTCATTCCATATTTTTAACGGAAAAGGAACACAAAGCGACCCTCTCTCTCTCTCTCTCTCTCTCTCTCTCTCTCTCTCTCTCTCTCTCTCTCTCTCTCTCTGCAGCTACAAATGACAGCTTCTGTCGTCATTCCATTTGTTGTTGTTTTTTTAATTTCTTTTCTTTTCGCTTGTTAGCATTTTGTTAAACATCTGTCATCATTCAGTTGGTACTGTATGTTGTAGCAATGATAGTGGGCCTAATGGTCTGTTTTCTGTCTGTTATCACAATGTGTTGCACCAATAGTACCTTTTTCGATGCATTATGGTGTGTTATGATAGTGGTGTGCTCATTTTCTGTCAATGTATCATGAAATGCTGTAGTAGTGGTCTATTATCTGCCACTGTATCACAATGTACCGTATCAATGTTAGTGTACTCAGATGTCTTGTAGCAAAGGTATAACCTATTTCTTTTACTGTAATTTGAATGCGTTGTATCAATGATATACACGTTTTCTGTCAACCTGTCAGAATGTCCTAAAGTGGCGGCTGTACAAGTATTATCTATCAGTTTTCTGTTATGTGTTGTAGCTATGGTAGACCTTTTCTTTGTCCGCGTACTACGTGTAATACCAATGGTGGGCGTATTTTCTGTCCCTTTATTATATGTTGTAGCCATAGTGTACATAGTTTCTGTCAGTGTTTGATAATATGTTGTAGCAATAGAGTGGCACTTTTTGTCAAGATATTATCATTATGTCGTGTTGTTATATCATAAGTGTACCTGATTCCTGTCAGTGTACCAAAATGTAACAACAGTATGCATATATTCTCTTGCTGAATTACGACGTGTTGTGGCAATACTGGATCTAATTTTGCCCGTGTACTACAATGGATTGCACTAATGGTATACCTATCTCATGTCAGTGTATTAAAAATGGGCTGTTTGCACCGGTGCAGAGGTATTCTATCGGTGTCTTGTTTTAGAAACAGTAGCCTATACCGATTTTCTGTCAAGGCAATGATACACCTGCGTGGGTTTTATATTTGAAGCTTCAGGTGCTGCAGCACATATGGTAGTGGTCCCTACTTATATTTTGTCTCCATACAGTTTTCTGTCGACTCAGAGGGCAAGCTGCAAGAAATGAAACAGGACAGTGGCCGCTCTTCTTGTGAAAGTGTTTCTTCATCGTTCTGTTGTATGAAGAAAGTTTTCTTCCATATTTGGTGTAAAGGGAGCATCCAAAAAGTGGACACCGGTCGAAGAATCCGGGAGCAGTTGTGTGGCTGACGCTGCACGTGTTTGTATGTTTGAAGCTCGTGACGTTGTCAGTGTGAAAGTGTGTAAGTGAACGGGTCACTAAACATCAGGCGGTAGTCCCCGTGGGGATGTCCGGGACTCTTCTACTACAAACAGGTTCTTCGCCTTCCAGGACTGTTGTGGCAGCAATTGCCTCTTTTTGTTTTCTCTCTGCTATCTACTGGTTTTTCTTTTTCGCCTTTTGTGGACTATTATCCTATATTTCCGAGATATATATATATATATATAGGGTAGGAATAAATTCCAAGGGTAGAACCGATCACCATTCCAGCAACTTACAGAGCAGCTTAGTGGTGCAATGATTGCAAGAGATATTCAATTATAAACAAAGCTTGCTCTGATGTCTTAGAGTGAAGAAATAGGGGGAAAGAGAGTTCACGTCTGCAGTAGTAGATCGTTCTGCCTTACTATCAGTATGTGCTTGAGCGGGTAAATGGGAACAATAATTATTTCTCAAAGTGAGTGTTCAGCTAGGTTATAGTCTACAAGAGGCAAACAGTCTCCAATGGAATGGGAACCCACTAACTTATCTCCTGGTCAGATACCAGTATTATCGAAACCTGATTGTTTCTCCTCGGTGACCGCGAGAAATGTTATCTTGACTCCTCTGCCTTTTTGGTTTTAAGAAGAATGCTATCTCCTGGTCAGGTACCGGTATTATCGAAACCTGATTGTTTCTCCTCGGTGACCGCGAGAAATGTTATCTTGACTCCTCTGCCTTTTTGGGTTTTAAGAAGAATGCTATCTCCTGATCAGATAACTCCGGGTCAGATACCGGTGTTATCGAAACCTCATTGTTTCTCCTCAGTGACCGCGAGAAATACTACCTTGACTCCTCTGCCTTTTCGGTTTTAAGAAGAATGCTATCCCAGAAAAACGATGGTGGTGCCGGTACCGTAACCTATGTTTGTTGAGTTTTCAAAAAAAAGCAACCAGAGCCTTTTGGTTAAGAAGCACTCCTGGTCGAAAATCAAGAAAGAGCAAAACAAGCTACATTTTCTTATGAAAAGTAGAAAATGTAAAAAGATAACCTCTTTTAAGAGACATCCCAGCTGAGAGCCAGTTCTTGGAATGAATCCGCAAGGGACTAAATTACCATAAACTAAGTCCAAAGGAAAATTCTCTCTCTCTCTCTCTCTGAAAAGTAGAAAATGTAAAAATATATCTTAAGAGACATGTGCTATATATATATATATCCGCAAGGGATATATATATATATATATATAAGTATAAATTTCCATATGATCTACATCTGATAGCAATTTATGACATGCCATCTATTGTTGTTGTCATCAGCCAACTGGATCGTGAAAAGTGTAGACACTGCCCAGACTGGACACTAGCTGTCCGTTCTGCGGTGTCTGCCCATATGCTGCTGCTGGGTTTTTTTTTTTTTTCCGACATGTAAATCTCTGTCATTGATGTTTCATGCTGTCCGTCATTGATGTTTTATACTTTTTTTTTTTTACTGAAAACATCTAGGACTGAAAAGCCAAGGAAACGCCAGGTTCTGTGGACACAACCTATTGTTATATGCTGTAAGATGTTAATAGTTTATCTGCCATGTCATGGGCACTTTTTTCATATTTGTTTTATATTTTATTCAGGATATGATATCTCTATCGATGGTCTGGTTTGTTCGTAACGTGATCTATGTGTGTGTGTGTGTGTGTGTGCGCGCGTTGTGTGTGTGTGTGTGTGTATGTGTGTGTGTGTGTGTGTGTGTGTGTGTGTGTGTGTGTGTGTGTGTGTGTGTGTGTGAACTTAGAACTTAGAGAAGACTCGGTTCTTTTCTTCCACACTCCACTTGGACTGTCCATATTCATCACTGACTATTCATGTTCACCAGGGACTCTTCAGTATGATCCCGGGCTGTGTAATTCGTGGTGAGTGCAGGTAAAAAAAGAACTGATTGGTTTCCAGTGCGACTTAGTGATCAAGACAAAACGCGCACGCACACACACACACACACACACACACACACACACACACACACACACGCACGCACGCACGCACGCACGCACACACACACACACACACACACACACACACACACACACACACACGTACACACACACACACACACACACACACACACACACACACACACACACACACACACACACACATACGCGCGCGCGCATATATACTTAGATTGTTTGTAAAGTTACTATCTGTCAGTGTTAAAACTATGTGTCTGGTGATTTTCTGAACGCAAATCCGTTCGAGGCAATAGCACTAAAACAGTTGCACAGGAAAGGAGTCACTGTACAGGACATGCGCCCCACGTTTAGAGTTTCTATGACTTCAACTTCTGTGTTTGGCCTCTGAGATTATAGGAAAACTTTCCAGCGTAAATTCAAGGTCCGTTCAGTTAATGTCAGAAACAGGTGATCTCAGTTCATTAAGATTATTAGATCAAGTTCGTTTCCATAATTATGCTCTGTAAAAGGCAACTGAAAAGGTTTCAGTCTTTTTGCTTTTTGGGTCCGTGACAAGTTTCAGTGTAGTTCAGTTTTCAGAGTTTTTTTTCTTCATTTGCTATGATAATTTCGTTAGCTGAGATGCTCTTGTATTTGATATGCAGTAAAGTTACCTTGCCTTTACCTGACTGCACGGAAATGGATTCATGGATGTGCGTTTGCCTGCGTGTGTTGGCCTACGTTACTCTCTCTCTCTCTCTCTCTCTCTCTCTCTCTCTCTCTCCTCTCTCTCTCTCTCTCTCTCTCTCTCTCTCTCTCTCTGTGTGTGTGTGTGTGTGTGTGTGTGTGTGTGTGTGTGTGTGTGTGTGTGGGTTCATTCAAGGTAGAATAGCGACTGAAAGTTGGCGAGAAAAAAAAATAAGCGCATTAACATAAACCAAGTACACAGACCACTGGACAAACATAACCACTGGCTTGTGCACACAGTCAAGCCCATGTGTTGGACGGATTTCACTGGTCTGTGAGCGACATAACAGATTGACACGCTTCCCAGTGTCTCGGTCACGTCTCCCGTTCCCCACCCATTACCCCACCTCTTTCTCTGGGCCGCTGCCCCTATCTCCGCCCTGCCTTCCTTCGTGTTCCCAGCTTATTACTGGTCAAGATAGCAGCGGTGCCCTGACCTTCACACCGGCCAGCAAATCATACAGCTGCCACGTGTGACGCGCCATTGACCTGCTCCCCTCGCAACCGCCCTCCCCCCCCCCCCCCCCCCCCCCCCCAACTCCATGCATTCATATCTCACTCATATACACCCTCCTCCTGTGTCCTTCCTGCCTTCACTTTACCCATCGGCTCTTCCCGCCATGTTTGCTTTGGTATCCTTGCATTTTAGTAATGTTGACGTATTCGAGATGTGCGTCACCAGCAATACGAAACACATGAATACTTTATTTGATGTAGAGTAGATGACGTCTTGTATGCTGAGTTGAAACAAACATTTCGGATGTTCACATGCTTTCTATTAGGCTTATCTTGGCAAATTCTGTGAAACATTATGATCGTTGGAAATGTTATACGATAGGTCTAAGGCTTTTGAATTGTCAGTTTGAAGTGGCTTGTTCATAATGTAATAGGAATAAGGCTGTTTGAATTGTCAGTTTGAAGTGGCTTGCTGATAGGTAATTGGAATAAGGCTGTTTTGTTGAATTGTCACTTTGACAGTTTGAAGTGTCTTGTTGATAATGTAATAGGAATACGGCTGTTTGAATTGTCGGTTTGATGTGGTTTGTTGATAATGTAATAGGAATACGGCTGTTTGAATTGTCGGTTTGATGTGGCTTGTGTTGATAATGTAATAGGAATACGGCTGTTTGAATTGTCGGTTTGATGTGGCTTGTTGATAATGCAACAGGAATAGGGCTGTTTGAATTGTCGGTTTGATGTGGCTTGTTTATAATGTAATAGGCCTAAGGCTGTTTGAATTGGGGGTGTGAATGTGGCTTGTTGATTATGTAGTAGGCCTAAGGCTGTTTGAATTGAGGGTGTGAAGTGGCTTGTTCATAATGCAATAGGCCTAAGGTGTTTGACTTGTGGGTGCGAAGTGGCTTGTTCAAAATGTAATAGGCCTAAGGCTGTTTGACTTTGTGGGTGTGAAGTGGCTTGTTGATAATGTAATAGGCCTAAGGCTGTTTGAATCGTGGGTGTGAAGTGGCTTGTTGATAATGTAATAGGCCTAAGGCTGTTTGAATCGTGGGTGTGAAGTGGCTTGTTGATAATGTAATAGGCCTAAGGCTGTTTGAATCGTGGGTGTGAAGTGGCTGTTGATGATAATATAATAGGCCTAAGGCTGTTTGAATTGTGGGGGTTTGAAGTGGCTTCACTTGCTTCATTCATCATAAATCATAAATGCCTCTGAGTTTGCTATATTTGGCAAAGTATATAAATATTATAAGTTGGTTTTACATACTTAGTAAAAATGTTCATCTGCATCTCAACCTTGAAGAAAGTGCATTAAGGGGACCAATTGTCACCAAAAAGTGACTTAAAATTTATCGCTTTGTTTGGATTCAGTATACTGACCTTGCAGTTCATTGCTGTAGCAAAGCAATTACGTACATGCGGCCAAGATAAAAAAAAAAGACTTTTGTTAATTGAAACTATTGCTGAAAATGTTCATTGATATAGCCTATTCATGGGCGCGCTGCGTTGGTGACATTTTCACTCATGGAACGGCTGGATAAGTCTTGACAATAGTCATTGGTCTGCCAGGGCTGACAGCGTTATTGCATGTACTTGCCTAGAAAACACCAATGTCAAAACCTGACCACAGACGCATGTACGCACTGACGAGCAGGGAAACTGAAAGACTGAAGGTTATGACAAGAAGACATGAACTGGGAGATGAAGAAAAAAATGCACACATAAGCAATCAGACTAACAAGCAAACAAGGCAGCAACAACCAAACTCTTTACATTCAGACGCAAGAAAAGTAACTGACCTTTTTTTTTTTTTCCTTCACCTAATATTTGTTGCCCAGGGTGATCATACGGAAAGCACAGATTCATGTAACCGGTTGTGACTGACTGAATATTTGGTTGATCGACTGATGCGTGCTGTAACGGGCTTTATTGCTTGTTTGTCTGATAAGTGCTGTATTCATGTGCTGTAATGTGAGCATTATCTCTGAGTGACCATAGCAGTAGAAAATGTTTTTGCTCCCTTCCCTTTCAATTTGATAAATTTCGATTATTCTGTATAAAATCTTCAACAAAAAAAATGAATGCCTTAGTACCTGTAAAATTATGATATATAGGCCTACATCCTGAAGTCAGAAAATGTAATGTGTTTTATTTGTTACGACTATACTGGACCGGAAAGCCCATATTTTCTCTAAATGATATTTCGCACAATTGATTTTGGCGCCATTTTTAATTCTCCGCTGGTCAAAAACCTGACCATTTCTTGACTTCGCGCAAAATGTGGGTAAAACTGAAAATTAAAAAAAAAAAAAAAAACGTATACACAAAAATAAAGTCTGTAAGCTCTTATGTGGTATATAGCAAGCGCAGGGTATTTTCTGGACAGGCTTGCGACTGTGCGAAATGACAACACAAGATGCCGACCTCTTTTGAATAGTCGCCTTATCGTTTCACTCTTTGTCATTATCGGAGTTTTTGGCTAGATTATCATTCTACGACGAAATTCAGACTTTCCTATCCGAATGTAGCTACTGACACCGTTTCTAGGATAACTACAACTGAATCATATCCGGTGGCCTGTTTTCTACAGACTATTTTCTAATCGAAAATTGTGTTAAAGCTCATCTCGGCAGCCAGGTGGGAAGGAGAGCCAGCTCTCTCTTGAACCAGTTTTCAAAGTCCTCCGCTGAGACTCAGTCTTGGAAAATCACGTTTACATACGCGCAAAGTGAAAACTGCCGGTAATTCATTCGTTATAAACATATTTTATGCTCTTTTTTTTTTTATTCATTATTGCAACGGGGCAAA
>JADBJO010000219.1:752500-755000 GCA_016801955.1 Conus betulinus | reverse complement strand
TTGTCATTAGAAGTGTGTGTGTGTGTGTGTGTGTGTGTGTGTGTGTGTGTGTGTGGTGGTTTCCCTCGATTTCGTTAGATTGGGATTGATGTTTTTTCTTTCTCTGAAATGTGTTGGTAGTGGAATGTGTTCAAATGTAATGAGCTTGCTTGACACGTCCCTCCATGTATGACTTTCTTTTTTCTCCTTCTTTTCTTCAGCAAGTCTTAGAATTAGTATACATCTCTCTCTCTTCTCTCTCTCTCTCTCTCTCTCTCTCTCCTCTCTCTTCTCTCTCTCTCTCTCTCTCTCTTGTATGTGTGCGTGCGTGCGGGCGCGCGCGTGTGTGTGTGTTGTGTGTGTGTGTGTGTGTGTGTGTGTGTGTGTGTGTGTGTGTGTGTTGTGTGTGTGTGTGTGTGATGTGGGTGTGTGTGTGTGAGATCTGTGTGTGTGGTGTGAGAGAGAGAGGAGAGAGAGAGAGAGAGAGAGAGAGAGAGGAGAGAGAGGAGAGAGAGAGAGAGAGGATGGGACTGAAATGACAGATACATAGATGACCAGATACCGGAAATTCCTTGATTTGCTTGACAACAAATAAGCAGTCGATTGCTCAGCACGACAAGAGATATGATACACAGGAAAAACTGGTTCTCTCAGAAGCATTTTAAGGCCACCAGCATTTGTCAGTCTTTCTTACTGGGCTGTCGCTGAGTTGCGTTCCACACAGTTTAATTGATTGGTGTCTAGAGTCTGTGCATCAGTCAGTCAAATGACCCGATCGATCTCTCAACTGATTGATGAATTGACTGACTGGTTATTTTTTTGCTCGCTTCCTCGATAGATGGTTTGAATATAGACAGAAGTTTCGGGTCTAATACGTGTGCCGCGCGCACAACACACACACACACACACACACACACACACACACACACACACACACACACATGCACACATGCACACACATGTCTCTCTCTCTCACAGAGAGAGAGAGAGAGAGAGAGAGAGAGAGGAGAGAGAGAGAGAGAGAGGTCTATGATTTGATGATGTAGACACGTGAGAACCTGAACGAGAAACTGAATCTCTCAAGTTGAGCTAGATAAGCTACAAAATCTTCTTTACATTCATGCCCTCTGAAAGAAAACCACGCCGGATCATAGATCCCCTGAGTATCTTTTGTGGACACTTAGAAATCGGACAGTTTCATCGTTCAACCTGAATCGGTAAAAAAGAGAAAAAAAAAAGGATTTGAATTGTCCGAGAGAAAAGGAGGGAGAAACGGGATCTCACAATGAGATAGATTAGAGTAGAGGTGAGTGTGTGTGTGGTGAGACAGAGAGTGGTTTCAGACATTTCGTTAGACAGGCAGACAGAAACGGACCGAGCAACAAAAGACGGAAACAAAACGTACAAGCCCACGCAGGCTAGCTGGACTGGTCTCCCATTTCATACATCATTCTAGCCCTCTTCTTTCTTTTCTTCAGAAAGGGAAAAAACAAAAACAAAAGACTCACAAACAAACAAACAAAAATTGAAGGAACATACAGCTAGCCTGAGCGCGCAGCGCGCGGGCGTGCACGCGTGTGTGTGTTGTATGTGTGTGTGTGTGTGTGTGTCCCTTGTAGCGGCGTGAAGCAAGACTAGAACAGACGCGGGCGAATAGCGAAGGAGAGACCACCTGTTTCTGTCCTGAGGGCCCAACTGTCTTGGGGAGCGACTGAGTGGTGGAAGGTGAAGCACCCTTTTTTTTTTTTTTTCTAAGCAGTCGATTGCTCCCCCGACAGGATGATACACTTAAAACTGGTGTCTCGGAAGTCATCCCAGTCTTTGTCAGTCTTTCTTACTGCAGTTCAGTCAGCCTGTCCCCGATCGATCTCTCAACTGATTGATCTCCCCCCTGACTGCTTTTATTGTGCCTCGTGCCTGCTCCAGTTGTGTGTGTGTGTGTGACGGGCAGAGAACGGACTATTTTCTTTTTCTACCCCCCACCCTCTCCTCTTCAGCCCGTGGGCCTTGTGTTCATCCGTCAGTGGGGAACACTCGGTGGATTGCGCTATGTGACAAGAGAGACGAGAGAAGAGAGAGAGAGTTCACACCACCGTGTGTGTGTGTGAGTGTGTGTGTGTGTGTGTGTGTGTCAGTGAGCGTGTGTGATGCTCGCCAGCTCGTCTCAGAGTGTTGTTCCGCTCGCCGAAGGAAATATTATTGTTATGATTAACCTGTTGTGTGTGAGTGCGTGTTATACGGAATTACGTTGCATGACAGAAGGGCTTGTTCGTTTCTCTGTCTTGCTGTGAGAGTGAGTATTCTTCTTTACTTGCACGTAATAAATGAGTACCCCATTAGAAACGGACCGATTACATTACTATTACAGTATTAGTGGTTCACTTTTAAAAAGGAATTTTGAAAAAAAAAGGACGGAAAAGGTTTGGCAAGTTCCTAAAACCCTAACGGTCGAAGCCATTGTGAACGTCACGCAGGTTCACCTGTGTCTAGGGCACGGCAGTATAGATTGCGGAGCCACCCT
>JADBJO010000219.1:732500-747500 GCA_016801955.1 Conus betulinus | reverse complement strand
CCATTTTGGTTCAGGTGGGGAAAGGGGGCGGGGTGGGTGGGGAGCATGGGAGGGGGGTCCCTCGAAATTAACCTTAGTTCTGACTCGATTTCCAGATAAGTCCTTCAAGTGAGATAATGAAAAGGAGGCTCTGTGCATGAACACAAACAAATGTCTTGCGCACGCGTAATTTCCTATCGACCACTTTCTGAAAAAAAGGCCACTTTTGGCTGTTCGTATAGATTAAAAGTATACATATAGCATGCATCCTCGGTCACAAGTTGGGAGGAAAGAGTAAGAAGAACAAACTGAATGACTGATATTCGACGGAATGCCACGGAAAACAACTGACTAATGCCAGCAGGCAGCCCCTTTCAGTCGGCTGTACCCAAGTGGGCAGCCCCTTGTGTAAACGAAAGCGAGGATTGTAATGCGATTAGAACTTGATCTGCAAACGAAGACAGGCGCTGTATAAGTACTCTCAATAATGACAAATAATACAAAGAAACACTGATTTATTCCATCATTGGTTCAGCGACAGCAAGAACATGCGCCATTTTTTGCTAAGGAATAGAGGGATATATCCACACTCGACACATATTCAGGAAAAGATCACTCGAGTAGATGACCTTTCTCATTTTTAGTTATTTCACACTCTCAATACTGCGGACAGGTTTAAGATACGTATCTTGTTCGGCTTGACGGTGTAGATATACAATGTCCAGCCTGTTAAGCTGTTACGCTGACCTTCTTACAACTCGTGGTCACACGGCGTTATGTCCAGCTTTTTCCTCCGTTGTTGTGTATTACTTTCCCTTTGATGCTGTGTAACAGAGGATTAAGGCTACCACGGAAAGTCAGTGACCTGGAACTGGCTGAACGGCGTTTGGAGTTTGAACTTCAGAACGACAGGGCGAGCTTCGCTGTTTGCCTCAAATTGCTTCAAATTGTTCGGGCTCTCTTTGCGTTTTGGCAGGGCGTGAAAATAGCTTTGTGATGTCTAGCTCTGGCCCGTGTTGTTGACGCGCTACGAAACATTCCGCACAGGGTGTTTGTTGAGCTTTCTCTAAAGGTATCAAATCTGATGTGAATCTTCTCACTGAAAATTACGATGACTTGACATTAGCTTTGTGTTTGTCAGCAGAATTCACTGGCCTACAGATTCACGTCTGAGTGATTGTTTAAAATGTGCAATTTGAAACTCTCAAAGTTATACTTGAAATCAAAATGTTTGAAAAACCCCTTAAACTGTGATGTCCCACCACCCACAATGTTTTTCACCAGGGTTATGGAGAAACAGAAAAGTGTGTACAGAGTAATATGCCAGATCTGAAGCATATTTGATTTGATCGTATAAACGGGGGTCAGCTCTATGGTCACTCTGACCATTAGTTGACCTCTGGTCATCATGTAACTTGAATTGAGGGAACATAGAGCTGAGGGAACATAGAGCGGTTTGTTAGGAGAATTAGCTCTATGTTCCCTCAGCTCTATGTTCCTCAAGTCAAGAGATATTTACGTCATGTAATATGGCATGGCATGTGTCATGGCACATGGCATGATATGACATGGCATTATGACATGAAACATAGACATGCATCCTAAACGTATAAACTGCAACTGATCACTCTTCAGTTTCCTTATGTACTGCATTTATACGTGATATTTTCTCTCTGCTTTTTTAAACATCAGTGTCATAGTCCTTGATAAATAAAGTGTAAGTCTTCAAATGTCCGTGACACTCCGTGAACTTTTGAAAGAGTAAAGTTCAGAAACCTTTGATAGTACACGGATAGATTCAGTGCTAAACCAGGTGGTACGAGTTTATTGGAAATTATGATTTTCTCCTATTGCATTAAACTTACAGAGAAGTCTCTCTTCATTACCAGCTGTAACGTGTTTTAGGAAGAATCTGTTGCAAAGAGCAATAATATTGCAAATTGATAGTTGATGGCTAATCCCAGCAAAAGCTAGGTGTTTCTTGTTATATGATTATTAATTGATGAATAACCTACGATTTCAGTATGTTAGTTTGTTGCCATGTGGTGTTTTATTGAAGTGTGGCTTTCTTTTTTGCAAAGTTGACACCGTCACGACAAGCCACTGTGTCGCATCATGTTACTTCATATCAACAGGCAGCAGTATAGTTACATCATTCCGGTGCCATGCGTCAAGAGGCAGCTGTAAAGTTGTACTGGAAGGCTTCTCTGTGTGTAATAGGGATATCCAGAGGTCATGGTAGATCCCTTCTGGGAATTTCTCTGTAGTCTTTGTGTCTACAGGCAGCAATACAAGTTGATCAAAACACTTGTAAGTTGGCTAATATGTATGTCGAGAGATATTAGTAAAGTTTGTTGTGGGGATTTCTTTCGTAGTAACCCTATGCGTTTTAGCAGAGTTGTACACAACAGATGATTTTTTTTTCTCTCAGTACCATTTGTTTCTAGAGTGAGCAGTGACAATGTACTGAAGAATAATATTTCTCAGTATAGTCTGAGTTTTCAGAGAAAAAGTACAAACTGTATTTAAATCTTTTTCAGCGAGTCTATATGTCCAGAGAAAACAGTACAACTGTATTTAAATCTTTTTCAGCGAGTCTATATGTCCAGAGAAAACAGTACAACTGTATTTTAAATCTTCTTTTTCAGCAGTGTATGTGTCCAGAGAAAACAGTACAACTGTATTTAAATCTTCTTTTTCAGCGAGTCTATATGTCCAGAGAAAACAGTACAACTGTATTTAAATCTTCTTTTTCAGCAGTGTATGTGTCCAGAGAAAACAGTACAACTGTATTTAAATCTTCTTTTTCAGCAGTGTATGTGTCCAGAAAAAACAGTGCAACTGTACTTTTAACACTTCTTTGTCAAGACGATTTGTGTCTAGGGAAGTAATACAGCTGGACGGAAGACTTCTTACACTTTTGATCTCTATGTGGAGTCGTGTCAGTACAGCTGTTGAGAAGATCTCTTTCATAGCACTTAGTGTGCCAGAGGCAGCAGTGCAGTTGTACTTAAGATTTTTACTCAGTGATCTCTGCGTCTAGAGAAAGCTGTGCAATTGTACTGAAAACTTCTTTCTCTGTGGCCTGTTTGTCTGGAGGTAGCAGCACCAGTGTAGTAAAATATCTTTCTCAGTAATCCGTGTGTCCGTCGTAACAGTGCGGGTGTACTGAAGACTCTTTTTGTAAACTGTGTCTAAAGTAGCAGTACATTTGTACTAAAGACGCGCGCGCGCGCGCGCGTGTGTGTGTGCGTGCGTGCGTGCGTGTGTGTGTGCGTGTGTCATGTGCGTGTGTGTGTGTGTGTGTGTGTGCGCGCGCATGTATATATGTGAGTGTGTGTGTGTGTATATGTGTGTGTGTGTGTGTGTGTGTGTGTGTGTGTGTGTGTGTGTGTGTGTGTGTGTGTGCGCGCGCGCGCGCGCGCGCGCGCGTGCACGCACGTTACCGACGGCATCTTTCCAACTCCACAACTTAGGTGGTTTTAACAGGTTTGAAGATGTGAAGACCAGTGGACGTGGAGGCAGCAGAGCAAGTATCCACTGAACTGCAACTTCTCCCCAATACCAGAGCGCCTCTTGTAACCGACTGGGAAAGCGGTAGGACCTGTGCCTCAGAAAACAGCGTCACCGGTACCAAGGAAGACTTTTGTTCTCAACCCCCACAAAGGGAAAAAAAAAATAAAAAAAACTTTTGCAGCAATCCATTTGAAAGTCAGAGTGTGCGTTGTTTGGCAGCAGCAGGACTAAAAGTATCCTCTATTCATCGATTGCGGTGATTTTTGTTTTCAACAATTGCCAAGTCTTGGTCGTATAAGACAGGAAGTCCAATTCCCCCGCCAGAAAGTGTGTCACTGTCTCACTTGCTACGGAACAAAGAAAAGGAGCTGATTTATCTGACGGCAGCTGCGCTATAAATCTCTCACCGCACCAGACAGACAGTGAGCGACTGCGGTCAACTATGAAGTGTTCAGGACCGGTGCATCCGCAGACTGTTTCTACTAGGGAAGACCCGCTTTTCGTGCCAAATCAGTGCGGCTGCTTTTATGTCACAACAGTCTTTTCACACTCGGCCACAAATCACTGAGATCCATGCCTGTGCTAGACATTGAGTGACTGTGGGAAAGTGCTAAGTCTGAGCAGACGGTGGTTGGTGCTTTTGAAGACGATACTTTTTTCAGTAAACAGGATTTTCTCCGACACCACACATTGTGCCTTTTGGTATATGTTTGAAAGTACCAGCAGTAATCTGTGCATTTAAAGACTTCAGTCTGCAATTGTTCGGTGGAAGCACGACTTGTCCCTTAATAACCTACAGCACCGAGGAAGTGTACAAGGTGCCAGCGGGTACGTAGATGTTCTAGCAAGTCCAGAAGGATGGCTGATGATTGTCAGGATACTCAGGACGTGGGCTCCCTCGTCCAAGACCTCTCGGTCAGCCAGCAGCTGCTGAATGGAACTGCTGAGGAGGAGGATGGGGATTTGCAGCCTCTACAGATACCGGTGAGGGCCATCTGCCTGCCTGTCTGTCTGTCTGTCTGCCTGTTTGTCTGTCTTTGTTGCCGGTTTTGTTTTCTTTATGTGTTTCTGTTTGTTTATGGATCTCCCCTTATCTCCTTCCCTGGTCCTGTCTGTCTGTATCTCTCTCTGTCTCTC
The DNA here is from genome assembly GCA_016801955.1 of Conus betulinus. Classification (NCBI taxonomy): domain Eukaryota; kingdom Metazoa; phylum Mollusca; class Gastropoda; order Neogastropoda; family Conidae; genus Conus; species Conus betulinus. The sequence continues at coordinate 742,868 of JADBJO010000219.1, read as the reverse complement.
TGCCTTCTCTCTCTCTCTGTGTGTCCTCTCTCCTCTCTCTCTATATATATCTTTCTCCCCTTACTCGCTCTTCTTTCTTCTTCTTCTTCTTTCTCTCTTTCTTTCTCTTCTCTCTCCTCTCTCTCTCTCTCTCTCTTCTTCTTCTCTCTCTCATTCTCCTCTCTCTCATTCTCTCTCTCTCCTCTCTCTCCTCTCTCTCTCATTCTCTCTCTCTCTCTCTCTCGTCTCTCTCTGTCTCTTCCTCTTCTGTCTCGCTTCTCACTCTGTCTCCCCCCCGCCGTCTCTTACCTCTCTATCCTTGCTTTCCCTCTCATCTCTCTCTCTCTCCTGTCTCTCTCCTTCTCTCTGTCTTGTATATATGTACTCTCTCTCGCTCCAACTCTCTCTCTCCTCCTCTCCCCTATTCTCTCCTCCATCTTTCCTCTCTCCTCCTCCCTCCCCCTCTCCTCTCTGCTCTCCTCCCACTCCTCATCCCCTCCTCTCTCTCTCTCTCTGTCTCCCGCTATTCTCTCTCTCTTCTTCTGTTCTCCCCCTCCCTACCCACCCCCCCGTCTCTCATTGTATTCTTCTCTCTGCTCTCTCCCTCTGTCTCGCTCGCCCCCACCCCCACCCCCACTGGGCCTCTCCTCGCTCTCTCACTTGTTACTATATCTGTCTTGTGTTTCTATCTCCTACTTATTGGTTTTCCAAAACGTTTTTGTGTCGTCAGAAATGTTATCAGAAGAATTCATTTGGCGTGGCACATCTCGGTTTAAAAGCCGAACGGCTTCGAACAAACGAGAAATGTTGATCATCCGTGTTGTCCTAGTCTAGAAGAATCGATACTGTATTTTTTCCTCATCCTGCTTTGTAAACAGTATAAAGTTTTATTTAGGATGTTAATTTCAGTAAAGAATGCTCTTAAAACCGAAAGCTGCAAATTCAGCTTGCTGCTGTTTGGAAAACAAGCATATAACGTTGTTTCTGACAGAACACGTCGATCGAGACATGAGACTTGAACAACAATACCTTAGTTTATTTGCCTACAGAGTGATTGTTCTTTACTTATATTCTCCCATGTGTTATGTACACTTTGCATTATGTTTCTTTATTCTTCTTGACCCTTTTTCATGTCTCATGTACTGCATTGTTGACTTTTCCACCCCGTTCCTCTCCTCCCTTATGACTCGTGCAGAGTGGCTTAGTCATTTATCGATACGAGGAGAGAGAGATGAGAGAGAGAGAGAGAGAGAGAGAGAGAGAGAAAGAGAGAGAGATGAGAGAGAGAGGAGAGAGAGAGAGAGAGAGAGACGAGGAGCTGGTTTGATAGCAGTCAACGCAATACTGGCGTGTGTGGTCGAGACAACATGGGTCGTTAATCTCTTGAACAATTGAACAAATTCACGGTACTCTCAAAAAACGGTGGTCTCTCCGAACCTCCTCCTCTCTCTCTCTCTCTCTCTCTCTCTCTCCCTCTCTCTCTCTCTCTCTCTCTCCACTGAACTATTTTCTCTTATCAAGCTATCAGTTTAGTGGACGTCAATTGAGGTTCCCGTACCTGCTGTTTCACTCATACGGTCGACAAGTGGAAGAACACACACACACACACACACCACACCCCACACACACACACACACACACACCCACCACACACACTAACACACACGCACGCACGCACGCACGCACACACGCACGCACGCACGCACGCACGCACGCGCGCGCACACACAAACACAGACCACACACACCCCAACACATATGCGCGTGCACGCATGCACGCACGCACACACACATGTACAACATAAAATATATTATATATTTCTATATAATATGTACTATATATATATATATATATATATTATATGTGTGTGTGTTGTGTGTTGTGTGTGTGTGTTTTGTGTGTGGATACATACACAGAGAGAGAGAGAGGAGAGAGAGAGAGAGAGAAGAGAGAGATCGAGAGAGAGAGCGGAGCTGACCGCACTATGCACGCACACAGTTTCAGACGAACAGACATGTTTTACCGAGGAATAAAGTGCATCACGCACGCGCGCCCCCGCTATCACACACACACACACACACAACACACACACACACACACACCCACACACACCACACACACACAGGTGTGCGCACAGGCAACCTATATAGTGAGAGTGTCTGTGAAAGTATGTGAAGATGTGGAGGGGGATACACGGTTTTGAAGGACTCTTAGGGCTGTCTGCAAACAACTCGTGAAAAGCGCCTGTTAATGTGAGTTGTGATTTTGGGGCTTTGCTACTCTCTCTCTCTCCTTCAGTCTCTCCTCCTCTCCTCTCTCTCTCCTCTTCGCGAAAATCTCTCTCTCTCTGTAATGGAGGTTTGATTTTGGCTTTGCTACTCTCCACTCCGCTCTCTCTCTCTCACTCTCTCTCTCTCTCTCTCTCCTCTCTTCTCTCCTCTTAATGTGAGGTTTGATTTTGGGCTTTGCTCTACTGCTACATCCTCTCTCCTCCTCCTCTTCTCTATCTCTCTCTCCTCTCTTCTCCTCGCTCTCTCTCTCCTCTCTGTGTGTAATGTTGAGATTTGATTTGTGGCTTTGCTAACTCTCCCTCTCGCTCTTCCTCTCCTCTCCTCTCCTCGTCTCGTCCTCTCTCCTCCGCCTCCCCCCTCTCGTGTGCTCTCTCCCCTTTATTCTCCTTCTCTCTTCTCTCTCGTCTACCTCCCTCTCTCTCCTTTCCTCAATCTTTCTCCGCCTTCGTCCTCTCTCTCCTCCCTCTCCTCTCCCCCCTCGCCTCCTACTCCCTCCTCCCACTCTCCTCTCTCTCCTAGTCTGTCTCTCTGTCTCTCCTCTCTCCCTTCCCTCGCAAAAAGGGAGGGGGGGGGGGGGGCCGGGGCCCTCTCTGTCTGTGTCTGCGTCTCTCTTTGGTTTGTGTCTGTGTGTGTCGTGTGTGTGTGTTGTGTGTGTGTGTGCCTTAAATGTCCATGTTTGATTTTGTAAGTGCCTAGGGTTTGATTTCCTGTCCCTCTCTCTCGGTCTAACTCTGTCTCTCCTGTGTGCGTGTGTGTGTGTGTGTTTGTGTGTGTTGTGGGTGTGTGTGGTAGAATGGGTGATTTTTGAGTTTGATGTGGTACTAGAATTTACTACTTTACTTTGGGGGGGGTTGAATCATACTCCCGGTCGCGTACTCCCCCGCCCCCTTAATGTCGCCTCCTCCTCTGTCCGTCCCTACCCTCCAGTCTCCTCACTCATCCCTCCCTCAAGTCCCTCTCTCCCCCCCTGGTGTGTGGGCCCCTCCTCTCCCCTCGTGCTGTCTCGTTCCTCCCCCGCCTCCCTGTCCGTAATCGCTTGCCCGCAAACCCCCTTCCCTTCCCTCTAATTTGTCTACTCTCTCACTTCTTCCGTCCTCGTCTCCCTGCCTCCCTCCCTCTCCTCTCTCCCATCGCTCTCTTCTCTCCTCATCCTCTCTCTCTCTCTGTCTCGTGTGTGTTTGGTGTGTGTGTGTGTGTGTTGGTTGTCATGTGAAGTGTAATGTGAGGTTTTGCTACTTACTGGCTACTGCTCTACACTTCTCCTCCTCATCTGCTCTCTCTCTCTCGCTCTCTCATCCTCTCTTCTCCGAACCTCCCTCCACCCATGTCTCTCATCACTCTCCGCTCTCTCATCTTCTCTCTGTGTGTGGGTGGTGTGTGTGTGGTGGTGTGTGGTAATGTGATTTTTGCTACTCTCTTTTACCTCCCTCCCTCCCTCCCTCTCTCTGTATGTGAGTGTGTGTGTGTGTTGTGTGTTTGTGGTTGTGTGTGTGTGTGTGTGTGTGTGTGTGTGAAGGTTTGATGTTGGCTTTGCTACTCTCTCTCTCCCTCGTCTCTCTCTGCTCTCGTCTCTCTCCGTCTCCTCTCTCTCCTCTCTCTCTCTCTCTCTCTGTGTGTGGTGTATGTGAGGTTTGATTTTTGTCTATTGGGCCTCGGATTCCGACCACATGCGGCTCTCCGCTCTGCCTCGCGCTCTCCTCTCTCCTCGCTCTCGGTCTCGCAGTCTCCCTCCCGTCTTCTCTCTCTCTGTTTGTGTGTGGTTGTGTGTGGTGTGTGTGCGTTGTGTGGTGTGTGTGTGTGTGTGTGTGTTTGTGTATTGTGATGTTTGATTTGTGTCTTTGCTACTGTTTAGTGTTGTGTGCGTTGTGTGTGTGTGTGTGTGTGTGTTGTGTGTGTGTGTGTGTGTGTGTGTTGTGCCTGTTTTTTTTTTTTTTGCTTCTTGTTTTTTCCCTTGTTCTTAATGTTCTTGCCCCCTTCTTCTTCTTCTTCTTCTTCTCGTCCCTATCGTTCTCGTCATTGTCATCGTTGTCGTCCTCCTGCCCCACCTTGTTCTCCTCCTCTTCGTCCTTCTTTGCATTTTGTTTTCCGAACTGAGAAGAGAGTAGGAGGGCAATGCAGAACTTGACATTATTAAAATACAACGTTCAATGATTTTTTGTTACTAAGGAAACACTGTAATGTTATGCTTTCGTGTCTGTGCGTGCGTGCGTGCGTGTGTATGTGTGTGTGTGTGTGTGTGTGTGTGTGTGTGTGTGTGTGTGTGTGTGTGTGTGTGTGTGTGAGGTGGGGAGGGGAGGGGGAAGAGAGAGAGAGAGAGAAGAGAGAGAGAGAGAGAGAGAGAGAGAGAAATACAGAGAGAGAACAGAGACAGAGAGAGAAATACATAGAGAGAGGGGGGTGGAGGGGGGAGGGGAGACAGTGAGAGAGTTTCTTTTGGAAGTTGTGATTTGAAGTCAGCAAAATGGGTCATTATATTGATTGTGAGTCATTCAGTCCTTCAGCCAGTCACTCAGTCCATCAGTCAACCAACAGGCCGAATTGCAATTCCCAGTTCTTGTCAGACAAATGCGTATTGTTGGGCATTCACATCCTCCACATCTCGACCCCCATTCCCCTCTCTGCCCTCCACAGGTCCCTTCCCCCGCCCCCCTTCCCATCCATCCTCCCCTAGCCTCACTCTCTGTGTCCAAACATCCGACTTGTTATCAAAGACATCAATCAACCGTTGTGAACAAAGACATGAAACCATCAATCAATCAATTCACCAATCATTCTGTCATTGTGAACCAAGTCACATATTAATCAAACAACAATCAATGCAGTATTCAACCAAGTAAGGATTCAATCAATCAGTCAATCGGTCCGTCAATCAGTCTTCGGTCTAACGGCTCATTAGACCAAACAAGTTATTCAACTCAACAGACGCGTGGTCAAGCATTCGGGAGGTTCTGTGTTCGAATCCAGGGGGTTACACAACAACGAATTAGATCATTTGCGTTTGGAATGGTCGTCTAAGAGGTTGGTCGTTCCTATCGGCACCGGGTGAAAAACGTTTGATGGCATATCCTCGCGCCCCCCCCCCCCGCCCCCCCCCCCCCCCCCCCCCCCCACCCCCCCCCCCCACCCCCCCCCCCCCCCGCCCTATTTCCGTCCCCTTCCTGTGCACCCCTTCCTTCCTCCCTCCCAGCGATACCGCCCCTCTCTCTCTCTCACTCCACCCTCGGAAAAGCAAAGCCCACTAGCCCTAGGACGACGCGTCTGTTGAGGCCAGATCAGGGCTGTGTATACGTGAAATCCGAATGGAAACTAGCCAGGTATGCCAGCATTGTGTTGACTCAGACAGACATAGCACCTGGTGGCTCAACCGTGGCTATTTACTCATAATCCACCACCAACCATCTCCACCGTGATGACCGTATCAGTCATCGTCACCAGCTGTGAGGAATCAGCGAACGAATGTCGTTACATCTTGGATGAAACCTTCGCAACGAGTTGATGGATATGTTGATTGAGAAAGAGAGAGAGAGAGAGAGAGAGAGAGAGAGAGAGAGAGAGATGGTAGAGGGACAGAGAGAGAGAGAGAGAGAGAGAGAGAGAGAGAGAGAGAGAGAGGAGAGGTCATTAACTGTGAGGAGTTAGCAAACGAATGTGGTTATATATAGGATGAAGCCTTCGCAAAGTTTTGATGGATACGCTGATTTGTTGATTGAGAGAGAGAGAGAGAGAGAGAGAGAGAGGAGAGGGGGGGGGGGGGCAGAGAGAGAAAGAGAGAGAGAGAGATTTCGGGGCACGCTCATTGGTTGCTATCTTTTACTATTTGTCCACCTTTCCATCTTATTTCAGTCTGCTTTTATTCTACGTTTTATCTATCCTTTTTTTCCGCTTTGGCCGACGCTTTTGCACTTATTCCGCATTTTCTTGCTTTTTCCCTTTTTCCCATACCTTTTCCCATTAGTCATAACATTTTCTTTACTCTTTCGTAACCCTTTCCCTACTAATAATACTGACATTTCCCCCACTCAGTTTGAACATTTCCCCGCTTAATACCGACCGTTTTTTTACTTTGTCTTAACCCGTTTTCCACTTTGTGCCAACATTTACCCACTTTGTCCTAATCTTTTATCGCTTTGTTTCCCACTTTGTCATAATCTTTTGTCGCTTTGTTTTAAACCTTTTCCCACTCAGTCCTAACCTTCTCCCACAGTTTTTTTTTTCCGTTTGCTGCTTTGCCTTATCCTTTTTTCCCACTTTGTTTCTAACCTTTGTCCAACTTGTTCTGAACATTTTCCCCGGACTTTTTCCGTTTGGTTTCAATTTGTTTCTCGTTTGTGTTTTCAAATTTGTACCAAGGTGTGTCTATTTTGCTCTGGCTTTTTCGTATTTTATCCTAACATTTTTTCTCTTTATCCTAACCTTTTTTCCACTACGCGCTTTCCCTGATTCTACTTTTTCCTAACTGTTTTATTATGTCCTAAGATTATCCCACTTTGTCCTTATAGTATACATTGTTCTTACCCGTCCAAATTGTCCCAGCCTTGTTCAACTCTGTCGAAACTGAATAAAAAAAAAGTAGATGAAAGCCATTCGACCCACGTACGTGAGAACCTGGAGTCCGACACGTCGTCCCTGTGACTGATAGGCTCTGGCGCCGTGTTGATGTCATTGACAAGCCTTACTCATTCATAAAAACGGCGTATACCTACATAGATCTCTAAATGACGTGCACCATCCGTCTTCTGACAGACCTCCTCTCCGTCGTCTCTGACAGCCGAAACGTGATCCTTTCGCACGACAACCTTCGGGCAAGAAGACTATCACACGCACGTGGCGCACATTGCTGTGACCTGCTCATTAAGTTGATTATTATTACTCCTAAAGGCCGTATTACATGCCCCGTTTGAACCACACGTTTAATCGTTTCGCGACCAGCGACAGCAGACCTAGTCTTGAAAACGATGTCGTGAACTGTCGCTTCTCGCCGTTGCAGTGTCTGATGGTGTTCTGGTTCCGGTCATCCAGCTGAAGTGTCTTTGTTGTAATTTTTCTTGCTTTCACTTAATTTGCTTGTCCCTGGCTGATGACTGCCTAACAAACAAAAATATGTCGAGAGAGAGAGAGAGAGAGAGGGTATACTTTTTAGGTCTTTTCCTTTTCCACATTATACTGATTACAAAATATCTTTCTTTCTGATTGTGTGGCTAGTATTTTATATCATTGGCCAGTAAAAATTTGAAGGCTGGCTCCTAAGGCCTGGAAAAAAAAGTTTGGAAGCACTGGACAAAATATGGGTTAAAGTATTTCAAGCCTGCCATCATCTGAATTGGGATTCAGTATTCAGTATTCAGAATCACTCGGCTGCTGTTAGTGTCACTGTCTTCAAGTGCCTGTGGCCTCATCACTTTTTGAAATTATTCTCAAGCTTCTTTAAGTCGAATTAAAAAAAAAAAGTGGTTATATATTGATCTGTAGCCGAAGATGTAGAGGGGAAACGGCAAATGCTACCCCCAGCCTTTTCCAGTTTTCTCCTATGTTGGAGATAGGCAGCGTAGGCCACTAACCACCTCCGGGCACCACAGTTAACACACGCCAAGAAAAGTGTATTCAACTGGCTGGGCGCCCCTCTCAGGTGACCGTGCATGTCATGTTTTTCATTGTCCACTGTTCAGGTTGTCGGCCCACTGCCTGCACGTAGCCATGGCCAGCGCGCGAACCACCCTGTGCGTGCTTCAAACTTGACAGTTGAACACTCTCAGTGGTGACGTGTGGCAAACGTGCAGCCAACCTGCGAACAGAAGGCAGGCAGAAAGCTCATTAGATTTACAGAAGTGGTTGATGCTTTCAATAATGTGCAAACTCTGTCTAGCGAAAGGGGGCGATTCTCATATAGGGCCTACCCCTCTGCACGCACGCACACACACACACACACACACACACACAACACACACACACACCACACACACACACTCACACACATACATACACACACATACGCGCGTGCGCGCGCGCGCGCACACACACACACACACACACACACACACACACACACACACACACACACACACACACACCCGCACACACACACACACGCACGCACGCACGCACTCACACACGCACGCACACACACACACGCACGCACACACGCGCGCGCGCGCGCGCGCACACACACACACACACACACACACACACACACACACACACACACACACACCTCCGTATCTCTGCTGTAACGTCTTATTCCTTCTTCCAACACCATTCAAGATCTGTGGCTGGAACTGCGGCAGAAACATAACTTGCTGCTCAGCATATGCACGGCAGTTCAGCGGAACTGAAGCAGGAGAGGTTAAGGCATGTCAATATGAAAATACTCTTATTTTCCACACAATATGAACCAAACTGGTGCACTAATCACGGGACTGAAACTAATCGCGCTTTGCCTACACCGAGTTAGCGGCGAGGCTGGAAAAGAAGGTTTGGTCACAATTTGAAGACACGAGAAATGTTTTGTTTGGCAGTTATGAAATTAGATCTTATTGTAAAGTGAGGCGATTGAAGGCGGAAATCTATTTTTCAAAATTATTTAGAAGGCTCCGCCGAAAAACGGAGACAAACGAATCACACGAAGCTTGTTTCGTTTTATGATTCGTTTGTCTACTTTTTTTTTTTTTTTTTTTTTTGCGGAGCCTTAGAAAATTAATCATGAAATTAGTTGAAAAATAAAGCCGTGACCTTTCCGTGCTTTGTCGTGTACTCGCTTCAGCAAAGTTGTATTTGCTGGCACATGTAAGCTGAGTGTTAAACACGAATTTTATACAAGAGGTCATTAGTCTAAATGGGTGCCGACTGGCTGGAGGGTGGTGCTGACCACCGTATTTCGAACCGTTTGGAACGGGGGCAGATCACAACGGATTTCAAATGTGTGGTGACGTATAGAATCGCGACCTGTTAAGCGATCAAACGAGTCGTGATCGGGGGCCTTTAAAGAAGGACGGCACCCAAGCGGTTGGCTAACACAGTTGATGTGAAACGGACTGCCGGATTCATGATGTGATCAACACAGAACCGTCCGAGTGAGAATGATGGTAGTTTGGTATAGAGTAATCAGTCAGAAAGTTGGAAAGAAGAAGAAGAAGAAAGAGAGAGAGAGAGAGAGAGAGAGAGAGAGAGAGAGAGAGAGAGAGAGAGAGCAAGAGAGACGCATCATCATTCATCACATATACCACAGCGTCGTGGGAACGTCAGAGGCTCTTTCAGTATCATTTATATTCCACGTCCCACTTGGAAAAAAGTTTTATATTAAAAAAAAAAATACCCATTTGTTACTTTCGTTCCTCCACCTTTTCATCTCTCTCTGTCATCTTCTGCTAGTGCTGCTGCTGCTGCTCTGTGTGTGTGTGTGTGTGTGTGTGTGTGTGTGTGTGTGTGTGTGTATGCGTGTGTGTGTGTGTGTGTGTGTGTGTGTGTGTGTGTGTGTGTGTGTGTGTGTGTGTGTGAACCCTTCACGAGCCTTTTTGGAAAACAAAGTCTTTTAAACCATCTTATTGCTATTATTACAAAGTATGTCTTTTGTGTTACCCCCGCTTTGGTCTGGTGGGGGCAGGCAGTGAGATTTTATACACTGGGGTGGGCAGCAGCTGTCCACTCTACCATGTCATAAACCAATAGGCCTACATCGAAATCACTTTTTTTTTTTTTTTTTATTAATGTTGTTTGATTTTAAGGGACTACAATCAAAAGCCAGGTCGGACAAATGAAGCAGGATGATGAACATGATTGTCTAGTCTTCTTCACCTTAAAGACACTAACAATGAAGTCATTATCTTAGGAGATGGTGTATTTCTTAAACCCGGTGTTATTTTCATGAATGTGCCTCTGAACTTTCCTACGCGGTGACATCCTCTGTGGCGGGGAGGGGGAGAGGGGAGGGAAACGAGAGGTCTCTTAGCGGTCAGCTTGTTTGTCAGCTGTTCACTCAGAAATCTTAGCTAGTCACTGGCCTGACTCCAAGTGATCTTTTCGTATTGGGGTTCAAAATGTCCTGAATGCCCTCACTTGATGACCACGCTAAGCTGGGCCATCTACAGCCTGACATAATACCACC
>JADBJO010000219.1:710000-720000 GCA_016801955.1 Conus betulinus | reverse complement strand
CACTGTGAAACAGTTCATTTGTTTGCCGTGAAGAATCCTTGGAGTTTCATTACAAACACCTAATGATTTGGTATATGGCGAGACAAATAGATACCCGATTTGTTTAAACTCTGTGATTAGATGCAGTCATTACTGGCTAAAAGTTACACAAATGCAAGAGTCAAGGCTGCCTAAAAAAAGCATATGAAATGTTATATGATTTAGATGAAAGGGGCAGAGTAAATTGGGTACAACGGTAAAAGTTAAACTCTATAAACTTGGGTTTGAGTGTGTGTGTGGCTCAGTCAGGGTGATGGGGACATGACTAGATTTTTACGTATGCTGCGTACAAGATTGATTGACTGCAGGTGGCAACTGTGGAATGCACATATTCAGGATAGTACCAGATTTGGTTTGTATAGGCAATTCAATTTGCTTCACTGCGTTCCAGCCTATATATCAATGAAAATAGGCAGACATTTAAAAGTATATCATAACCAGATTTCGATTCGGGATATCTGATTTGTCTCTGCATCACTATCGTTACAAAGAGTATAATGAACGGAATCTTATTTGTCCATTATGTAAAGCTGCACGAGAAGATGAGAGTTCATTTTGTATTTTGTTGTCCCATTTTGAAAAATCTTAGAGACAAGCTTATTCCTACTAAGTATCTAAACCATCCTACATTATTTAGACTTGTATTGTTTTATGTCATCCAAACGTGAAGATATCGTCAAACAGCTTTCCGTTTACTTGTACAAAGCATTTAAAATTCGATCTGAATATTGTTCATGATTTTGTTATCAATTTTCCCATGTTTCTCTGCCCATGTCCGTTTTTTTCGATAGTGAACATTTCATTTGCCTGTATTCTATGTTGTTTATGCACCCTCTTCAAAGGGGGCTATGGCCTTCCTGAATATATTATCCGTATCCGTATCCGTCTCTCTCTCTCTCTCTCTCTCCTCTCTCTCTCTCTCTCTCCTCTCTCTCTCTCTCTCTGTCTCTCTGTCTGTCTCTGATTTTCTCTCTCTCTTTCCCTCTCTCTGAACTCCAGACTCATTCTCTATCACCCTGTCCCTCTCTTCTACACCACTCATCCTTTCCTCGCCTAATCCCACCCCTGCCCTCTTAACTCCCTTATTTCCCCCACCTTCCCTCCCTCCCTCTCTCTCATTCTCTCTCTCTCTCTCTCTCCTCTCTCTCTCTCTCTCTCTCTCTCTCCTCTCCCTCTCCTCTTTCTTTCTCTCTCCCAAACACACATACAGGACGCCTCGCTTGCTCGCTTATCCTTGCCTGTTTACCGCTTCCTTCGGTTGGTCTTCTTCTTGCTCAGCTGCTACTGTTGCCGCCGCTGTTGATGTTGTTGTTGTTGCTGCCGCTGCTGCTGCCAGTTTAAATAATTCTTGACAATGCTTTTGTTATTGTTGCTCTGGCTTGGGGGGTTCTGACCTTTGCCGACGCTGGTTTTGATAAAAATAGTGGGCACGCTCCGTGTTCTGTCAGTGGTTCGGTGGTGTGTGTCAGTGTGTGTGTGTGTGTGTTGTGTGGTGTGTGTGTGTGTGTGTGTGTGTGTGTGTGATGGGTGAGAGGGAGAGAAGAGAGCCAGGAGAGAAGCGAGGGAGAGAGAGAGAGGAGAGAGGGTTCGAGAAGGAGAGACGGAGGAGAGGGGGCACCGCTCGCGTTCTGAGAGAGAGATCCGTGTGCGAGAGGAGAGAGTGTGGTGTGTGGGAGGGGGTGTGTGGAGGAGGGGAGAGGGAGAAGAGAGAAGAGAGAGAGAGAGGAGGAGAGAGAGAGAGAGAGAGACGAGAGAGACAGAGAGAGAGGAGAGAGAGAGAGAGAGAGAGAGGAGAGAGAGAGAGTGTGTGTGGTGGGGTGGTGTGTTGTAGCGCTGTATGTAGACATGTTTGGCAGTAATGTAATTGCATGGTTCTGCTCTTAGGGATTTCTAAGTAAACTTTAGGCAGAAAAATGGAAAGGAGAGAGAGGAGAGAGAGAGAGGAGAGAGAGAGAGAGAGAGAGAGAGAGAGAGAGAGAGAGAGAGAGACAGACAGACAGACAGACAGGCAGGCACAGATAGATAGGCAGACAGACAGACAGACAGAGGAGGAGGAGGAAGGGAGCAAAGTGCGTACACTCATGTGGTGCGAAAGATGCCAAACTTGATGTCATCTTTGGAGGCCCTATGCACCGCTGTACAAGTTACCCCTCACTTCATTCCCAGGAAACCTGAAACAGCTGTGCTGTGCTTGCTTCCGTCATCAGCAAACACCTATATCCTTTAAACACAGAAAAGTGTCCCCGATTGGCTGTTGCTGGGATTTACCCACAAAGATAACTAATCGAGAGGCTGGCTTCGTGTAGGTCACGGATGCTTGAATCGCCCTAGTAACCAGCATGGCAAGGAGATGTGCATCATTTGCAGAGGAAGTTCAGTAAGTGTGTTCGAACGAAACATGTCTGGCAGTTTCTTACAGTTGAGGCGGTAATTTATTACGAAGAGAGTCTGGGAAAGCCGGGCGTTCTGCACGGTTTACTTTGCTTGGTTAATAAAGAGCGTAGGGGTGAAAGTATGCTGATGCTTTCGGCAATGTTAATTGTGGTTCCATACCACGTCGCTTCGCTAAACGTTGGGGCGCTTTTTCCCTTGAGGGCGATGCATGGGTTGATGTACATGTATGCGCGCGCGCGCGCGTGTGTATGTGTGTGTGTGTGTGTGTGTGTGTGTGTGTGGTGTGTGTGTGTTGCACGTGTGCGCGTGTGTGCATGCATACCTTTCTAATTATCTAGTTTTCTGTCTATCTGTATATCTATCAATCTGTCTGTCTGTGTATCTGTCTACCTATCGATCTATCTATATCTATCCATCAGTCTGTATGTTTGTATACATATATGTATGTATGTATGTATGTATGTATGTATGTGTGTGTGTGTGTATATATATATATATATATATATATATATATATATATATATATATATATATGTGTGTGTGGTGTGTGTGTGTGTGTGTGTGTGTGTGTGTGTGTGTGTATGCGTGTGTGTGTGTGCGCGCGCGCGGGCGTGCGTGTGTGTATAAGACTCGTGACTCGTGACTTTAATGTGAGGCCATCAGCCTATTCACATGAGTACGCAACAAAAAATAATCAATTTTATATAATTAGAACAAAATTTACCATGACTGCAACCAAACATTCTTCCATGACAGTATGTACATGCAGAATTCTATCTTAATTATACATTAATACTTCTTAGTACGTTCTTCCTTATGAGCGTAAAGTAGGTATAAATATTATTGTTTTAAAACTCATAATATTAATACTGTTTATGCTAGCATACAAAACATGTTTTTCTATTCCATTTCCCTCATCGTAATATTGTTCACATATACAGTAAAGGTCTTTTCTTCCCTACGTGGTATAATTCTCCGAAAGCCGTACTATTTCAAGCATCTTTTGTTTACTTCATTTACGCATGCGCAAAAATAGCCTATCGCCCTCTTCAATGCAAAGGTAACCAACCCCCCAGTCTTAGGTCTATCACAATAGCTGCCATGCTAACCTTTGACAGTGTGTGTTCTTCTGTGGTTGTGTTCATGAGAGAGAGAGAGAGAGAGAGAGAGAGAGAGAGAGAGGAGAGAGAGAGAGAGAGAGAGAGAGAGAGCACATAAAATGAAAACAGTTTAACCACAGCCCTTACTTTGCAGGGAGTGTTTTAAATGGCATCCCTCTCTCAGGGACAATGATTGGATTGACCGCTGTGTGTCTGAGGCAGAAAGACTACAAAACAATCCAGACATAGCTTATCTGGCCGCTGCTTTTACATAATGGGGTCTACATGACCTTGAGCTCCCTTTGAGCTGAACCTTTTACATTCTGTCTGAACAACCTCCCCTGGGTCTCAGCCAAAGGTACAGGTTTTTTCTTTCTCCCCAAGATTGAAAGGCATTTGAAGAGTCGGATGGTTTAGGTCAAGAAGCTTTAAACGCAGACATTTTCAGATGTTTTTGATTGCATCGCAATTTCCTGGCATTTCTGAGGGAAGGCTGTAGAAAGAAAAAAAAGACAAACAAACAAATGGGGAGCCAAGGAGTGAAACAGACCTACAGGGCGGCTGGTTCAGCTTTTGCTTTTGTTTTCTTTTTGACTTCTTATAGGAAGGCCACAATGAATTGGTCTTTGTGGACAGGGGTTCCACCGTGAAGAAGAAAGTCTTGCAGGAGTCAACGTAACGGTGTTCTGCATAGAGTTTGCCAGGTGTAAGAGAACTAAGTCAATACATTGCTCTGCAGGGAACTTTGATGCTCGTGGTAGAAGAACCTCAGCCATCGTTCTATTTTTATGTGCTGACATTCCACCACCACCACCACCACTTTCACCTTCTACCTCCCCCGCTCCTCTCCCTCCTTCCCGCCCCCCCCCCCCCCCCCCCCCCCCCCCCCCCCCCCCCCCCCCCCCCCCCCCCATGAGAGTCGATTTTATTTTTAGATTCTGCAAACTTCGAAGCGCGGTCGGAAATGCTTCGTTCTGCAGTTATCTGCGCCTGACTGGATGGTTCTTCATCTTCATCTTCCTCCATATGGTGTCCTCAATCAACAAGCTGATTATTCTGACACTTGTACAGAGGGGTAGGCGCAAAGAAAAAAAGCAGCTTGTGACTACTGGTGGAGTTTACGAGCTCCTGACGTGAACACGCCAAGGTTTGCTGGGAATACCATATAATAAGAGCCAGGTTTACCTAATCGAGAACAAACTTCACCAAAATGTCTATGTCAATGTCTATGTCAATGTGGGTGATAGGCTACATTCGGAGTAATAACTTTAAGTGGCCAGAACCTTGCTACTCTACAAATCGGTTAGTAAACGGTGTACGCTTTTCCACATTCCGCGAGTTGTTTTCTCACGTTCAAAGTTTAATTGCCTCTCACAGTTCTTTTCCACTGAGCCGGTTAACAATCCACCTTTCGCAGTTACAGCATTTACCTGTGGTGCTGACAGGCGTGATGAGTTCGAATCTGTCGTAAGGTAGGGTTTTTTGCGGTTTTAAAAACCCAGTCTGTCTGTCCAGTAGCAAACGGGTACCTGCATCAGATCAGGAAGCGTTAGACAGCAGAAGAGGGGGGGGGGGGGGGGGGGGGGGGGTAGGGGGGGAGGAGACGGGCGGGTTGGGACTTAACATCTTAACCTCTAATTTTTTGTTTGTTTGTTTTATTCATATACAGTACAACTGTGTGGTCAGGTTTGGTGACCATCTGTAAACCTGTGAACATTTTCCCACGCTGACCCCTCCCCTCCACCTGTCATGAAGCACAGGTTAGCTCCTGTTTACAGTTGTGGCATTTCCATAAATTTGGATGTGATCATCTGCCACAGTTGCTTACATCTCATGTCAAACAGTTAAAACAGATGATCACTTGGAGACAGAGCTGTACATAGTAGTACAGCGAAGCCATTGTTTTCATTGACACAAGTTTAGGGTACATGGTTTTATGTAATCCGGTAATAGCACAACCACAGAGCTCTTTGTTCAACAGATGTTTTGTGTTGGGATTGCTTGCTGTTGTTTTTTATAAGGTTCACAAATTATAAACTACTGCCGTGGTTATTAAGTTACGAAATGGTGCTTAAACACTCTCTCTCTCACACACACACACACACACACACACACACACACACACACACACACACACACACACACACACACACACATACACACTCTCTCTCTCTCTCTCTCTCTCTCTCTCTCTCTCTCTCTCTCTCTCTCTCTCGCTCTCTTTCTCTCTTTCTGTCTGTCTGTCTGTCTGTCTTTACTCTACACGCTTATACAATATGCGCAAGCACACTCACCACACACACACACACACACACAACACATGCGCAAGCGCATCTCCCTTCTCGCACACACACGCATACACATACACGCTCACACACGCGCAAGTGCATACACACACACACACACACACACACACACACACACACACACACACACACACACACACACATACACGAATACGCTCGTCCGCACACCCACAAATTCACGCGTGCACGCACACGGTCATGTAGACACATATATTCACATTCATTCACACACACACACACACACACACACACACACACACACACACACACACACACACACACACACGTATGCACACACACACGTACACACACACACGCACACACACACACACACACGTACACATTCACACACACACACACACACACACACACACACACACACACACACACACACACACACACACACACACACACACACACCACACACACACACACGTACTCACACACACACACACACACACACACACACACACACACACACACACACACACACACAAACACAACGTACTCACACACACACACACACCACACACACACCACACACACACACACACACACACACACACACACACACACGTACACACACACTCACACACACACACACACACACACACACACACACACACACACACACACACACACACACACACACACACACGTGCACACATACACATACGTATGTACGTATGCACACACACACACACACACACACACACACACACACACCACACACACACACACACACACACACACACACAGAGCACGTCTGTCTCTCAGCAGCACATCCAGTTTGCAGGATGGAGAGTTACAAGAAAAGTACATTGAGGAGAGCAGATGACTGTATTCCATAAGCGCTGTTCCACGTTAACAGCAGAGAGTTGATGTGTTCAGCTTCATGTGACTTGGGGCTACCATTAAAGAAAGTGCTAACACAACACTGATAGCCTGACCAGCATCTCCCTCTCTCTCTCTCTCTCTCCATCTCTCTCTCTCTCTCTCTCTCTCTCCTCTCTCTCTCTCTCTCTCTCTCTGTATGTGTGGTGTCTCTATCTTTGTCTGTCTCTCTCTGTTTTTGTCTGTCTGTCTTCCTGCCTGTCTGCCTGTCTGTCTGTCTGTCTGTCTGCCTGCCTGTCTTTCTCTCTCTCTCTCTCTCTCTCTCTCTCTCTCTCTCTCTCACTCTCTCTCTCTCTCTCTCTCTCTCTCTCTCTCTCTCTCTCTGTATGCGTGTGTCTCTGTCTTTGTCTATCGATCTGTTCGTCTGTCTCTCTCTCTCTTTCTCCCCCCCCCCCCTCTCTCTCTCTCTCTCTCTCCCTCTCTCTCTCTCTCTCTCTGTGTAAAGCAGTGAACCAACGAGTGTAAAGCAAGAAAACTCAATGCAGTGAACGTAGCTCATCTGACCAGTTACGTCTCCGAAGCGAGCACCTGCAGCTTTAAGCATCGGGAGGAGAGGGGGGGGGGGGGGGGGGGGGGGGGGGGGGGGTTATTTTTCAAAGTGTTGTACATGGCATCTTTCAACACAGCCATACACCAGCCTGCTTGTTCGCAGTCTTTGGAGCGGCTCCAGTAACCAGGCGTGTTAGGTTTGGCAGCGGAAGTGGTGAATTATGGCGCCCAGCTGTTCGTTCCCCTGAAGCATCTTGGGCTCCTCCAGCGCTGCTGCACGCGTCAGTGATTGCGTCACAACATGGCCGACTGATCACAGCGCCCTCTGCGGGCCCGGGCGGCGGCGAGCAGACACGCCTGTTAGGTCGCTAACGAGAGCCAGCGCCGTTAACGGGTACAAAAACATTTCACTCCACAGATCTGACGTCAGAGTCATCCGGTATGAAGTAAGAGCTGATTGAGAAAGATGTGAACGCGACAAAAACTGAACAAAGGGATCAGAAATGTATCAAATGAAATCTCAGTTGAGAAAATTCGAACACGAAGTAGGCACTTTTGAGTTTCACAGTGGGAGTTAAAAACTGTTTTAAATGAAAATAGATTCGGGAGCGGTAGTTTGAAAGGGGGGGGGGGGGGGGGGGGGGGGGGGGGGAGGGGGGGGGGGGGAGAAAATGGGGGGGGGGGGGGGGGGGGGGGGGAGGGGAGATCAGATGGACACCGACCTTGATACCACAAACAGGTCAACGCTTCCGGCTGTCCCAGCCTATCAGAAGGAAATGTACACAATTTAACGAATCACAGAGTCCAGCATGTTATTCATATTTCTGAACACATAACATGAAAATCAAAGAATTTAACAAACAAACCAACAAACAAACAAACAAAATTTTCGTACAGCTACTTTCCGATTAAAACCTGCTTCGTCTTCGATTAAAGGATTAAAGGATGATAAATGTCATATACGGCTGAAGAAAAAAAAAAAAAAAAAAGAAAAAAAAGAAAAAAGAAAAAAATCATTTTGAATAACATTCCGCCATTATTTCCCCCCTATTTTCCTAAAAATAGCGACGTTCTCTTATTGGTAGGGAGAGCCCTCGGGATTTTCATTCTCATTGTTCTCAGCAGGCTAACAGTCTTTGTGCAGTGAGTACTGCTTGTTATGACTGGCCGCATGCCACAGTTAGCATTTTGCACTAAATCACTGTATATTCCATTGAGGTGCAGCACAAATTTGAGCAATAGACTGATATTTAG
This sequence comes from Conus betulinus, assembly GCA_016801955.1. Taxonomy (NCBI): domain Eukaryota; kingdom Metazoa; phylum Mollusca; class Gastropoda; order Neogastropoda; family Conidae; genus Conus; species Conus betulinus. Next base: position 711,524 of record JADBJO010000219.1, on the reverse strand, counting down.
CTGTTGTCAGATATAAAAAAAAAAAAAAAAAGCGACCTTCCCATCATCAATCATAGCATTTTATTTCAGGGATTTCTGCCCACGAAATCATTGACAAATCTACACAGACATGAGCTGTCCCTTGCCTCACGTCACATTTCAGGTCTTTACGCTCACCCATGACCCCGTCTTTGCGTCGGATGGTCTCCCCAAAATAGTCCCATTCCATTCATTTTATTCTGTCTGCTTGGAACCACCCAGCATATTCCTTGATGGACATATAAAAAAGAGGATAAATCAACATTAAGACACAATAGGAATTCTCAAAAGTCTTTATGCCTGTCGTAAGATACTCACCACCCCAAGCAACGCCATGGCGCATTAATTTTTAGTGTGCAGCCTGTACGTGCGTGTCGGTTTCCTCCCAGTTGGCGACGGAACGCGTGAGACCCATCATGTGTGGCACTTCCTGACGGAGTGCTAGTGACCTATTTCGGTGTGTGTTTTTGGAAAGCGCCAGAGCGGATGGCCGGAAAAAGCCATCAGTGAAAAGTGACGTGCGCTGTTGCATGTATGGGATATGCCGGCTAAGAGACCACTACATACATACGATGGCGTTAGCACACACACACACACACACACACACACACACACACTATCACATCATATCTATCAATCTATCTATCTATCTATCTATCTATCTATATATATATATATATATATATATATATATATATATATATATATATATATATATATATGTGTGTGTGTGTGTGTGTGTGTGTGTGTGTGTGTGTGTGTGTGTGTGTGTACCTAACTAACTAACACCTAACTGCTCTGTAAGTTGCTGGAACGGTGCTCGGTACTTATCCTTGGAATTTATTGTTTCATTGTAATTTAGTCCCTTGCGGATTCATTCCAAGAACTGGCCCTCAGCACTTGTGTCTTAAGAGGTTATCTTTTTATATTTTCTACTTTCACTAGAAAATGTAGTTTGTTTTGCTCTTTCATGATTTTCTTTTGCTTCTTAGGTGGCACCTTTAGTTAGTTTTTGAAAAACTCAACAAAAACATACTATGGTATTACACACCAGCCTTTTTCTGGTATAGCATTCTTCTTAAAACCGAAAAGGCAGAGGAGTCAAATTACCCTTCTTTCCGCGGTCACTGAGGAGAAACAATCAGGTTTCAAAATATCGGTATCTGACCAGGAGTAATACCGGTATCTGACCAGGAGTTATATGTTAGTGAGCTTTCTCCCCATTGGAAATGGTCTTTCTCTTTGGAGACTATAAGCTTGCTGAAGGTTCATTTTGAGAAGCATTTATTTATTCCCCATTCACCCACTTAAGCACATACTGTTAGTTAGGCAGAATCATCTACCACTACAGATATGAAGGCTTACCACCCCCCTATTTCTACAATCTGAGACATAAGAGCAAGCTTTGTTTATAATTCAATATTTCTTGCAGTCATTGCAGCACCTTACTGCTCTGTAAGTTGCTGGAACGGTGCTCGATGCTTATCCTTGAAACTTATTGTTTCA
>JADBJO010000219.1:700000-705000 GCA_016801955.1 Conus betulinus | reverse complement strand
ACTTAACGCCTCTCGACAGGGGAGAGAAAGGGGAGAGAAGGGAGGGAGGGAGATCAGTACGGCATTAAAGAAAGCTGGGCAGCGCCTGCGGCGGGTGATCAAAGGGAGAGAGGCCATCGAGAGATGATCGACTGACTTGTGCCATTTGCTTACGTCACAACGCGTCTTTCATTTTACCTCATCTGCCTCCTTCAGTCCGCGCATTGGCGTTTTTAACTACAGAGTAAGTAGTGCTTTCATGTCCCGTCTTCTGGCTATGGCTGTTCTAGAGAGAGAGAGAGAGAGAGAGAGAGAGAGAGAGAGAGAGAGAGAGAGAGAGAGTTTCCGAGGAATTTTAGAAGGCCAAAGAGAAAAACACGTTAACGTCAATAGTGCCTTCCCTTTCCGTCACTGAAGCTGCCGCCATAATGAACTAAGAAATTTGTCGAAGTAGTTCAACTGTTAATAGTACAGAATGTGTTTACAAAATCTATGTCAATTAAAGAAAAGGAAATTTCAAGAAAAGACAACAAGCGTAAAGGGACGACGAGAGCATTTCAAAAATAAGAGAATAACCGGAGAGATAGACAAAAGAAAGGTGGTGATAAAAGAAGTAGCTGAACTGTTTTATGGAGTCGACCTAAACCAAAGAAAAAAGAAATAGAGTGAGACAAATAGAAACATGTAAAGAAAGGAAAGCAAGACAGCAACAAGCGGACCATTTCAAACAAAGGGAAATAACCCAGAGAGACAGACAGAAACTAAAGTTACAATACAAGAAGCAAGGAAGGCGAAATTGAAGGTGGATCCATTCTCACTCTTGTTGCAGTAATCGGACCGGTCCACTCGGAGAAATTCCAGGATAGGGAAAGGTCCCATCCAAAAAAAGGAACGAAGACACAAATTTACACGTGTACACTTATGAGTAACCTGACAGCTAAATTATTGACATCCTTCAGGAAAATAGTGGAAGGAGAGACTGAAGGGAGAATGGAAGGGACGAAAGTACAGTCATGGTAATACTTCACATGGGACAATCAGTACTGAAAGGGCAGTGGTCTGTCTGGTAAGCAAGCCAAGGCACGTGGATATAACATGGTCATACGATCTGTGGTACAGGCGGCTGTTAGCTATTTGAAACCTGGAGGAAGGTCACCACAGCTCTCTCTCTCTCTCTCTCTCTCTCTCTCTCTCTCTCACACTCACTCACACACACACACACACACACACACACACAACAGAACCACATCACTCACTTAGAGTACGAGAGAGAGAGAGAGAGAGAGGAGATGGAGGAGTTGCATACTCTTTCTCGGCGCCGGGGCAGCGGTCACTTGGTGACCGGTATTTCCTGCATTCTTTTTGAGGAATTAATGGCATATGTATGTCGGTCAGCGAGACAGATACAACAAAAGGCCACATTCCACAGTTAATTGCCAGGGATGAAATGCTACACACTTTGGTCCCAAATCCAAAAAGCGTACAAGCTACAGCGGGAGAGAAAACAGGCGAAAAGAAAAAAAAAAAAAAGAAGAAGAAGAACGTGACTAAATCAAAGTTCATTCATCTCATTTCAGAGATTGCATTTGCTGGGCTCAGTTGCAAAACTCAGGGGGAAAAAACTACATCCGTATTGCGCCTAGTGTGTTGACAATAGGACATAGTCTTCCTGTATGTAGTGGACGTAAAGATTGTTTCATGAGTTACACAACTCACCTTTGTTTACTCCATTAGAATAGTCATAGGGTTGTCTAATAATACTTTGTAATGAGAACACTGGGAGTTGTAACGAAAGGGATTGTGGCTAAGCCGCCGGCGTTATAACGAAAGGGAATATGGCTCCGGTTATAAGCAAAAGGGATTCGGCATTTTTTTTTATAACGAAAACTCGTACTGTTCACAAGAAATGGGGATACAGCTCAGCCTGTGATATAAGGGAATATGATTCTTTTATAGAAATATAATTCGGTTCTGTGTAAAATGAAAAGGAGTGCAGCTCTGCTCAAAATAAAAGGGGAAAACTCTCCTGATTATTGTGAAAGAGGGACTACGGCTCTGTGTTTATAATTTTTTTAAAAAAAGAAAGAAAAATGGCAGTAGGTGTAATGAGAAAATGTTTAGCTCTGTAATTAAATGGAATATGGTGTCATTTATAACGACAGAGATACGACTTTGTTTATGATAAAAGGGAGTAGCGCTTCGTTATTTACAAATTATGACTCGTCTCTGTGACAAAGGAACACACATGTCTCATTCACAATGAAAGGGAGTCGGGTTTATTTATAAAGGAAGTGAATAAGTTTCTGTTTGTAACAAAACTGAATACAGTTCTGTCTGTAATCAAAGTGAATACGGATCTTCTTATAATGAAAGCGAATACGATTCTGTTTGAAATTAAAGTGACTACGACTTTAGTTTGCAATGGAAGAGAAAACGACACTGATTATAACGAAAGGGGTTGAGATTCTGGTTGGAATGCAATAGACTACGACTTTATTTAAAATAAAAATGTGTTTATCACCAAAGGGGAACGGTATCTGTGTAAAATGAATGGTAGTATGGTTCTGTTAACACTTGGGGAAAAAAAACACGTCTCTATTTAATGTGAAGCAGAATACAACTGTTTCACAATGATAGGGAATACGGGTCTGTGTAGACTGGAGAGGAATATTGCTTCACTTACTATGAAAGGTTACACAGCTCTGTCTATGATGGAAAGGAATATGACTGTGTTTATATAACAAAAGGGAAAGCGGCCTGGTTTATAATGAAAAGGAATTCGGATCTGTTCATGATGAAGGGCAATAAGTCTCCGTTTGTAAAGAAAAGAAATACCACTCTTTTTCATGTAAAAGTAAACACGGTTTTGTTTTATGAATAAAAGGACTATGACTCCGCTTCACGTGAAAGAGAATACTGATTGTTGCTTTTTTTTTTAATGAAAAGGATTGTGCCTCTGTTTATGGTGACTGAGAAATCCGCTTATAATGAAATTAAATATGATTCTGCTTATAATGACAGGCAACACGACTCCGTTTATAATGGAAGGGAATATGACGTCGTTAATAATGAAAGAAAATGTGACTGTTAATAACGAAAAAGCGACATGGCTCCTTTTATAATGAAAGGGATCGTGGCTGTACTTCTACCGAAAGGAAATTAGAGGGTAATTTTTTTCCATGATAAGAACTGAACCCAACAGAATCCGGATTCATGGATCGGCGAGAAAAACAGGAGATGGAACCAGTCTAAATGTATTTTCGCATGTGGTCTGAGAAACAATCATTTACAGCTCCAGGTTTTGGATACACGGTAAGAAGGAGTAAAGTGACTCCAAGGACAAGCATGGTCAGCAAAAACGATTTGGACAGAGCAGAGCAACTCCTCGATGCTGTACACTGTATGTAAGACATCACAGAAAGTAAGCCTGTCAGCATTATATGGAGCCAGCGGCGGCTACAGAGAGCTAAAATGGGGTCATACGTTTTAAATTACTGGTTGGCCTTTAGCACAGTGCAAATGAAAGCTTAAGAACCCACACAGGAAGGATGGGAGAAGAATGATGAATCAACAAGAAGGCTAAAATTAAGAAGTAGGCAAATAAGAAAAAAAAAAGACACGCCGGAAGCATGAAGTAGAAGAAGAAGAAGAAGAGAAGAAGAAGAAGAAGAAAAAGATGAAGAAGAAGATGAAGATGATGAAGAATTTTTCCAACTGATATGTCAGTGAAAACAAAGAAAGAAAAAAAAAGAGGAGAAAAGAAAAGATGAAGACATGACACGAAAGAAAGGAAACTAGCACAATGAAAATCAAGCTGGGTAAAGAAAAAAAAAAAAAAAAAAAAAAAAAAAAAAAGAACGATCAGGGAAATAAAAAGACATACCTGAAAAAAATGTATGTATAGACAGACAGAAAGAGACGGTAAAGTAAAAAAGGGAAAAATAAAAAAAAAAGACCGAAAATATTAACAAAAATAAAGAAAGAGAAAAACAAACTGAAAAAGGGAAGGTCGGTGACTTCACGAACACGAAGGTCAAGCCATAACTGTCACATTTCTTGCTCCGCAGCTCTCTCTTTGCCTCTGCGCCTCACCGTTTCTTAAATGCCTTGGCTTTCTTTCTTTCTTTCTCTCTCTCTCTTTCTTTCTTTTCACCCGTCTGTGTCTGAGGTCAGGGACAGCAAGTCGTTGTGACTTGCCTTGACACGTCTGATCCTTAGCAGGGGGGGGGGGGGGGGGGGGGGGGGGGGGGGGGGGGGGGGGGGGGGGGGGGGGGGGGGGGGGGGGGGGGTTGGGTTGAGAAGCACAGAGAACAAGTGACACAACTGTTTCTTTCCGTTGTCAGCGACTGCACTGCTGTCGGCAGGTTCTGTGGTTGCCAAAGATTTACAGTAAGAATCCGTGTTCCACACTGTCATCAACATTGTCTCTCTGCGCCACTTAAACTGACAAAACTTGACCTTTTTTTTTAGAGGAGTGGGGGATCTCTCTCTCTCTCTCTCTCTCTCTCTCTCTCTGCCTATCTATCTGCTTGTCTGTCTGTCTGTCTGTCTGTCTCACACACACACACAAAAACACACACGCGCGCGCGCGCGCACACACACACACACACACACACACACACACACACACACACACACACACACACACACACACACACACACACACAACACACACGCGCGTGCGCACACACACACAAACCACACACACACACACACACACACACACACACACACACACACACACACACACACACACACACACACAACACGCACGCACGCACGCACGCACACATACTTTCCTCATCTGTGAGATGTGTGTGTGGGCTTGTGATTTGTAAACAGTCGTTTTACTATAGTCGGTTACATTTCCATATTTACACCCACGCGGGATTGAATATTCGTTTGGGGAAGTTGTCAATTACAGCATTGTGTCCATGTCAGATCTAAAGCGATGGATTAAGAAAGTACAGACTAACTTAAGTATAGCCATGTGGGATCATGCAATTATTGGAAAAGAACGC
>JADBJO010000219.1:690000-692500 GCA_016801955.1 Conus betulinus | reverse complement strand
AAATCATTGCAGCATTTCCGTCAGCGCCGTCCCTTCTCCAGAGCAGCGTGTGATGGGGGTGACAAACGACCACTTCCCGCCGTGCTGACGTTTTGTCGTCTGCCCTGTGTTTCCCCGGTTGCTGCCCTTGTATGTTCCGCTTCTTCTTCACAACTTGTACCTAGTTTCTTTCTGTCTGCTCCGTCTTTGTTTTGCGTGTGTGTGTGTGTGTGTGTGTGTGTGTGTGTGTGTGTGTGTGTGTGCGAGAGCGTGCGTGCGTGCGTAGGTGCGTGCGTGCGTAGGTGCGTGCGTGCGTGCGTGCGTGTGTGTGTGTGTGTGTGTGTGTGTGTGTGTGTGTGTGTGTGTGTGTGTGTGTGTGTGTGTGTTCTTCTGTGATCTTCTGTCTTGTATTGTCTTTTTCTCTCCCAATTTTTTTTTTCACTGATTTTGGGGACTCTCTCCTTTTCTTCCTTTTATTTTTCCCCCCTTTTTTTTTCTTTTACCCCGTATGTTTCCTCTCTTGTTTCTTTCTATCCTGTTTCCCTTTTTGTTGTTTTCCTCCTTTATATCTCATTTCTTTTTTTCGTTCTTTTTCCCTGAATGCCTTTTTCTTCTTTGTGTTTTCCTTTTCCTTCCCCACTAGATTTTACATTCTTTTCTTTTCTTTTTGTCCCATGTGGTCAATCTTGAAACAGGGGGGCTACATATTAAAGAAAAAGCTCTGTTGGTTTGTTTCTTTCGGTGTTTTAAGATCTCTGCTTAGCGTAGGCTTGAGGGCACACTTAACATGTGTGCCGGTGTGCCACCCTATTGAGTCTGCTCCGCCAAAATAAGTGTCACGGAAGGAAAGTTATGTGGCAGATTTGTTGTTGTTGTTGAGGGATCCCTTCTCAAAAACCCAACAAGATAACTTTCCTTCAAAAGAAAGCTTCCTTTTGCTAAAAATTAAGGTCGAATTCATTTTAAAACGCACCATCTTGTAGTGTATATTTTGCGTTTATGCATAACAATAAGATCTATACAGAACATTAAGGTTTAAGCAGATCATTAAAGTGCTTTCGGATTAACATCTCGATTTATACAGAACATTAAGATTCATGCAGAATATTAACATGTTTTCTGATTAACTTCACTTTTCGATGCTTGACGGAAAGAAATCACAACGCACGGAAATCAGGTTTGAAAGTGAGTAGTGTTTTCCGTGGAGTGATTCTCGCGAGTTTATCCGGTGTAAACACACGCAGGGGTCACAACTTTTCACGCGTGGATCACACTACCTTCGTACAAACACGCTCTAAGCATTTACGCCTGATATTCTGTGTGCATGTGTGAGTGAGTGTGTGTGTGTGTGTGTGTGTGTGTGTGTGTTTAGACGAAGAAGAACATCCTCCTGAAGAGCGAAGCTGATAGGAAAACTTTTCGTCTTTCTTCATGACAGAAAATCATTCAGTGTTTCAAGATTTGTTTTCCGTTTGTCACAATCATCCATTTTGCAAGTCGGATTAGGGTACCTTGAACCTCCCCCCCCCCCCCCCCCCCCCCCCCCCCCCCCCCCCCCCCCCTAAAATCGTATGAATTGCCAAGAGTAACGTGCTAACATTTATTTAAGATTTATTAAAATGAGTTTGTCAGAATTTGTGGGGAAAGTCAGAATAAAGCCTGTTGAACAGTTGTTTGTTTGGAAAAGCGAGGGGTTTGTGTCTTTACAAAGGTAGCTGAATCAGGGTACACGCAGGAGTTTTTGGTGTGTGTGTGTGTGTGTGTGTGTGTGTGTGTGTGTGTGTGTGTGTGTATAGCAAAAAGAGGATGCTTACGCCCCTCGTGAAAGAAAGAACAAATTACCATAGCGTTAAAAGCGTACGCTGTCAGCGCTAGGTTTTAGGCAGGGTAGTATTTTCAGCATGTGACACCGGAAGGGAGAGCAGGAGGGCGCGAAAGGGGTAGAATAATGGATGGGTCGTGGGCTGGGTGGTGGGCTGAAGAGTTTGAGATTGGTGACATACTTTCCTATCTCTCTGCTCGTCCGCATTTGTTTTCTGATTTGTTTCTCTCAGCAAGCAACTCGATCTGTGTCAGTTTTTTTTTTCCCTTTCGCCCCCCCCCCCCCCCCCCCCCACACACACTTCCTTCCGCCCCCCCCCCCCCCTCTCTCTCTCTCTCTTTCTCTCCTCTTTTCTTTCTTCTCTCTTCTTCTTCCTCTTGTTGTTGTTGTTGTTGTTGTTCTCTTTCTTCTTCTTCTTCTTCTTTCTTTCTTTCTTTCTTTCCTTCCTTCCTTTCCTTCTTTCGTTTTTTAAATTTTCCTTCTTTTTTTTCTCTTTCTTCTTCTTCTTCTTCTTCTTCTTGTCTGCCTCTCTGTCTGTCAGTCTTCTCCTTCTTCATTGAACTGTCTCAGGGCTTGTAGACTGTTACGAATCATACACCTGCTTTGGTGTGTGTTTTCTGTGTTCGGGTTAACTCAGTAGTTTTGTTTTATTGATTACTCGTTAGTCTCTGCGTTTCCTCAGTGGGCTTCTTTCTTCAG
>JADBJO010000219.1:642500-672500 GCA_016801955.1 Conus betulinus | reverse complement strand
AGCAACAAAAGCCACAACAACAACACTAATGTTAATAATAATAATGATAATAATGACAACAATAGTAACAATAGCAATAATAACAGTAGTAGTAGTAGTAGTGGTAGTAGTAGTAGTAGTAGTAGTAATGATAATGATACTACTACTACTGCTGTGATAAGAACAACAACAATGATAACAGCAATGATAATAACCATAATGATAATAATGATAATGATGATAATGTTGATGATGTTGATGATGATAATGATAATAATAGTAATAATAGTAATGATGATAATAACAGTAATAAAGATGAGGGAGAGGAGGAGATGATAATGATGATAATAATGGTGCTAGTGACAATGATGATGAAGGTGAAAGTGTTTCTGAGTTCTCGTTGATCAGCAACATCAGTATCAATGATGATTTAATGGTTTTACATGACTTAGGGGTCGTTCTTTCAGTCTTTGCAAGTTTCAGAACCCCCACCCCTCTTCCTACCTTCCTTCCTCATCATCCTCCTCTTTGTCATCATTGCCCTTCCCGCCTTCCACCTACACCCGCTTTCGCCTACCCTCCTCATACGCGCGCGCGCGCACACACACATACACACACACACACACACAATTTTAATTTCTCCGTCCCCGCTCCCCCTTCCTTCTTTTATGAGGAAATCTTCATTTCGGGGGAACGCAGGGTTGCTTGGTAACGGTGACGTAGCACTGACGTCATAGTGTTGTCGCGCGTGCTGGCGAATGACAGAAGACTAGGCAAAGGCCACACCGGCTCATGCTGTACGCATCCCACTGAACAGAAAGCGCTGCTTCCTCCACGCTTGGGAAAAACAAAGCTGGAGCGACCTGTCGATGCCTTTGCGGTTATTATACCCAAATTATGGCGGATCATTTACTGTTCTTGCTTTCTAGAAGATTGGAGCCTCGCTGTGTTTATTTCCTAAGAAAAATGAATGAACTTTTCTGGCGCTCTTCGTTTGTTTCTTTCTGTCTGTCTTTCCTGTACTCTCTCCTTTGATTCTGTCTTCATCTTCTGTCCTTACACCCATCTGTCTTCCATTTGACTTTTTTTTTCTTTCCTTTCATTCCTTCTTTCATTTCCCTTCGTTTCTCCTTTCTTTCCTTTTTTCTTCTTTATTTCTTCCTTCCTTCCGTTCTTGACATCTCAAGTCCCTTCTTTCTTTCTCACCTTTTCTGCTCTGCTAAAGAGGTTTCGTTTCACACCATGTCTGCTCGTCTGTCTGTCTGTCAGCGAAATTATTCAAACTCACCCCGTCGTCGTGGCATAGTGGCTAGCGTCGCGGATTCCCGGCTGGGAGGCATCGTATTCATCATCATCATTCTCATCTGCTCAGCAGCGATTGTAGACACTCAGGGGCTTAGTAGGTCAGTGGTGTCGTGCGTATGGTGGATCAGAACAGGCGGCACTGAACACTACTGAAATACAATCGGCACTAGTGCTAAGTCTCCTCGGTTGAGTTTCCTTCATCATAACGATTTGACATTGACTGCTCCCTGAGGGTTGCTGGTACAGTGATTGCGATGGAACATGCCGGAATGTGGATGTGGACGTGGAGGTGGAACGAGCCGTGTGGTGGTAATGTCACGGTAAGTTGATGATTAAAAAGAAAAAAATCAACAAAAACAAAAACAAAACAAAAAAAACGGAAAATCCGCATCGCCAATTGCAACACAAATTGGAGGACATATAAAATGGGTTCTTATGAGGAAAGACGAAAAGTCTGAACGGCGGACCCGCATTCACAGACAGATTGGGGATCGGTTTGATCTCGTTTCGGTGTCAATGCGTTCTCAAGGTTACTACTTTTATTTTATTGAGATGTTCATAGCAAAATATTGCGGGGAGCGCTCCATTCCTTTCAAACCAAATAACATATTTGATACCTGTCTGGATGTGATTCGACAGTGTCGCAATGTATTCTTCCGGAAAAGCAGAGCGTCTGTTTCACCTCAGAACTTACGCTGGCGGCGAAGACTCTGGGATAGATGGAGTTCACAGCTGCTTAGAATTGTCCGTCAGTCTTGATTATCTTCGCAACGGGGGCTATATCTTCACCCGGATCAGTTGTTTGCTGGCCTGTATTTTACTTTTCTTTTCTTTTCTTTCTTTCTTTCTTTCTTTCTTTCTTTTTTTTTCCCCGTAAGACTAGCAAAAGGTAACGAATCGATTATACTGACATTCAGTGGAGAGAAGGAACGTGGCCCGAGGATGAACCCGTTAGATTTTTGTGCGGATCCGTTTTGCGGATTCGGATCACAAAGTGCGGATTCAGGATCCATGAGCAACATTTAGCACAGGGCTATTGAACCAGTTTTAACGAAACTGGATAGACATATGGATAGTGCCCCCCTCCCCCCTCTTCCCTGGGGTAAAAAAGAAAAAAACCAGGCGGGTTAAAATCTAGTGCGGATTTATGCGGCGGATCCGGGTCAAAGGGTAGATCCAGGATCCGTTCAACCTTCCCGGAGGTGAACGCTCTCCCATGAGTCCTTTTAGTTAACTTATATATTTATTTATTTCAAATGTTGTGCAGCTTTCCATTACCGAATAAACAGCTGGGTACGAAGACTTTCCGATGGAGTTCACAGCTGCTGTGAAATAAACATTAGACTGGATCACCTCAACGAAGGAGGTTATAGTTTCACCTACGTTGGTTCTTGTTGGTTGGTTGGTTTGAAAGCAAGATTAAGCAAAAACTGTACAGCCGATTTGAATCAAATGGGGTGAAAAGACGGAAGGTGGTCTGAGAACAAAAACCATTACACACTGGTGCGGCATCGGATCTACAAACGATGTTCGGACATCTTCAAGGGGAGTAATCTGTGATAGAGCCCACGTTCAGCGAGAGTTGCCCTGCCATTTACATGGGACGAATACCACTGGTGGGCATAGCTACAGCAGTTTTTCCATATCAGTCACCTTAACAGTTCAATTAGAGAGAAAAAAACGTCAAAACACGAGCGTGGAACGGACTGTCGGTCATGCAGTGAACATCCCGATCGTAATTCAGTGTGTGCGTTACAGTTGAACAACTCTGACTCTCTTCTAGCTCTATTTACTTGACGCATAAACTGAGAAAGGTAACTCTATTTGCAATGGAAAGACAGGTGCTATGTTCTCCCCCCCCCCCCCCCCCCCCCAACCTCCCCCCCCCCCGCCCTCCCGAAATAGATCTGTTGGTGCGCTCATCATACATTCAGCAACATTGCGCGAAAACTGTCGAACCCTTTTTTTTTCTTGTTTGTTTGTTTGTTTGTTTGTTTTGTTTTGATAAACAAATTGGAATATGGCCCAGAGGCAAACGGATCAAGCATTTGCGTGGATCCTGTTTGCGGATTGGGACCAAAGGGATTTTTTTTTTTTTCAAGGATCTCAGTGCACGACTGGCGGAGATCAGTGGTTCCCCCGAGTGTGTCCTGCTAGTTTACTTATTCTCTGTTCATTTCCAAAACACGTGGAGCTTTCCATGTTTGTGACAAGATAAACAGCTTGACACCTGTCTGAATGCTACTCGCCAGAGTAACGAACTGGCTGTACTTCCTGAAAAGCAGAGCGTCTGTTATGTTCTTTTTCTACCCCAAACTAAACGCCGGGTGCGAAGGGTCCGGGACAGAGTTAACAGCTGCCATGAACTGTACGTTAGACCTGATTCTATCTGCAAAGGAGGTTGTGTTTCCACCCGTGTCAGACATTTTGTTAGTTTTTGTTTGGCTGGTTGATTGGTTAGTTGGATGCTTGTTGCTGTGGATGTTATTGTTCTTTGTCTTTGGGCGAGATTAAGGGTGAGGGGGGGGGGGGGGGGGGGGGGGGAGAACGATTTTAACGAAACTTGGTGGAAAGGTTAAAATGTAGCCCATGAATGAACCTGCTTTTGTTTTCGGTGCGGACATGTGGTGGTGTCCGGGTCAGAAGGACGCACTTACGATTCGTTCGTCTACATTACGGTACAAACTGAGCAGACGTTAACGAAAGGTGATAATAGAAAGAAGGAAGAATGCAATGGCCCCAAAACGAACTAATGGAATCAACTTCCGTGCTGCAGAGGATAAACAACAAAGAAACGTTCCTGTACAGTGGGGAATCAAACTGGAAAATCTGTCGTGAAAGGACAAATCGGCAGCTGGAAAGTGCTTGACTGCAGTAAAGGGAAGGAAGTGTGTGTGTGTGTGTGTGTGTGTGTGTGTGTGTGTGTGTGTGTGTGTGTGTGTTGTGTGAAGAACGGGTGAGAGAGAGAGAGAGAGAGAGAGAGAGAGAGAGAGAGAGAGAGAGAGAGAGAGAGAGAGAGAGAGAGACTACCTGAAGTCTGGGGGGCTCATCAACATTCCACACGATTCCTGGCGAAGTTCGTGACTTCACGCACGTATCAGCAGGTCACGAAGTTGATTCAAAGGCCAGTGGAATCTCTAGTATGCATCGTGTGCAGAATATTGACAACACATCGTGGCAGTGAGAGAATGTAGTTGTTATCAGAACGGTTACAAAAGTTGGTGAAGGATTCTTTCTTTAACTTCGTTCAGCACTTACCGTTAGAGAAGAAACACAAACAACAAAACAACGACAATACTTAGAAAAGAAAACAACAACAACAACATTAACAACAAGAAATCTCTGGGTAGCTGAAGATAATAGTGTTGAGCAGTTTATTCAAACCTCTTTCCACCGTATCAATTCTTGGCGCTCCCCCCCCCCCCCCCGCACCCCCCCCCCCCGCAATCCCCCCCCCCCCCCCCCCCACACACACCCCCCGCACACACACACACACCCGCACCCCCCCCCCCCCCCCCCCCCCCCTCTTGTTCTTTGTTTCCTGAATTGATTACCACTGGAGGTGAAAAATTCACAACGTTGAAACCTAATGTCATCCCATGCGCGCGTGTATGTGTATATGTGTGTGTGTGTGTGTGTGTGTGTGTGTGTGTGTGTGTGTGTGTGAGTGTGTTTGTATGCGTGTGTGTGTGTGTGTGTGTGTGTGTGTGTGTGTGTGTGTGTGTGTCCATCCACTCCTGCGTCTGTCTTGCCTTAAAATGTATAGCATTGTGGGTCACAAGGCAGGTTCACAACATGGGGGAGCAATAAATAGATGTCCTCATGCTCACCCCGTCTCTTTTCCATGCAGCTGCCGGTGTTACCAGTTAGAATGAACCCCCTTTTCATCTCGCCCTTGTGCACTTACTGGCCTCACGGACTGCAAGCTGTTTGGCCATTATTTTCGAATCACATCAAAAATATACGGGCGGGATATTTTAATTCTGGTTTGGCTTATACACAGTTTTGGGGTGTGCGATGGAATCAGATCGATATATTAAAACCGTAAGGTGTCATTCAGGTGCGTTTCTTACAGTGCAGCCGTTAAATTTCTCTGACCATCACCGCAGGTGTCTGTAACTCTCGGGCTTGACTGATGTCAGTACAAACCAGAGAGGAAGCATAGAGAACGGTCTAGGTATGTTATGCCCGATCAAAATGAAGTTCTATAGCGTCATCAGAGCCTGTAGCCGGTTCAAGCCGTACTTTCGTGACGGTGTTTAATTATCCTCCTTTTTACTGCCTCGTTTAAGTCTTCAATGTTGGCAAGTTTATGGCAGTTGTTGGATGGGTGTCAGGACACCCTGCATATTTAAGCAGACGTGGCGATGCGAGTCAGCAGCAGTTCAGCGTCTTCTCTGGTGGGGTGGCTTCAGGGTGACCTGATGTTGGTTATGGATAACGCTGGCGCTGCAAAAGATACGAACCCGGGTATGGCTGTGAGTGTCAAAAGAGCTGGAAGTAGTAGAACAATGCAAGATAGAAGGCATGGAAAATGAACCCCCCACCCCCCACCCCCATCCGCTCTCATTCTTTCCCCTCTTCAATGATCCGCTCCCTCTCAATGCCCCGTCTCCCCCTCTCTATCCCTCACCCTTTCTCTCCCACCCCCCACCCCACCCCCCATCCCCCTTGCAAGCAAACAAAGCATTAAACAAAATGGATATCTCATTTTTCTAAATGACAGTGTTTATTTGTAAGTCAAATTTTGATGAATCGTATTTCGATTCCATAAAAGTCGGTTCGATGATGAACGTGGTATTGTAAAGTGTGAAATATTGATGCATTATTTAGGGTTTACTCAAAGCTATGCTTTATTTCAATTTAAAAACAGTGTGCGTATGCCACAAAGATACATCTTGATACCCATGTCTTACACTCTAATAGATATTTTGCTCCGTCTGGTGGAGTAAAACGGAAACACATAGATAGGTAAATAGGTAAGTGTAGTGGAATACCGAGATAAACGAGAAAAAAATTCCCGGTAAATAAGGGAGACAATGTTGTTTACAGCTCCGTCGACCGCAAAGGGCCATATCATGGCCGAAAAAAAAAAAAATCAGATAAATAAGGGAGATAATGTTGCTTACAACCCCGCCGACCGCAAAGGGCCAATCAGGGCTGTCACCGCAGTGAAGCCAACCCTCAAGTCACACACTATTAAAAAACAAACAAACAAACAAAAAAATCGCACAACTCACTTAACACGCCTCCTAAAAAAACACACCGGATATTTCTTTAAAAGCTTTCTTCCGTAAAAAATCTTAAATCAGATTAAAAAAAAATCTCTTTATCTCTTTAAGAAATTTTAAAATCACAATGAATTCAGTGGGAGAAGAAATAAGAGTGAGGACACTGGGAACGAATTTGATCCCACGAGTGTGTCAGAAAAGTGGTGCTTTGTACAATTTTGTCCTGGGGTGGTGAAAGGGAGGGGGCTCCCCAATCAGATGGACGGTGAATTTGATGCTGTGTACGGGAGAGTATCACTTTGCTCCCAATTTAGTTCAGTGCGTTCATCACGAAAGGCCTCACTCAAGGGTATTAACAGGAGCCATCAATTTCGTCACACACGACATTGTGTGTGTGTGTGTGTGTGTGTGTGTGTGTGTGTGTGTGTGTGTGTGTGTGAATGTGTGTGTGTGTGTGTGTGTGTGTGTGTGTGTGTGTGTGTGTGCGTGCGTGTGTGTGTGTGTGTGTGTGTGTGTGTGTGTGTGTGTGTGTGTGTGTGTGTGTGTGTTCTTTCTTTTTTCAGTTCCCTACTGTTTCATTTTTTGTGTGTTCGTCGGTTTGGTTGTTTCTTTAAACTCAGATGTGTAACAAACTAGTGTGTGTAAATAACTCTCTTTCGGGTGTCGGGTGTGTGTGTGTGTGGGTCCATAACACACTTTAACGATGTGTGTGTGTGTGTGTGTGTTTGTGTGTGTGAGCGCGCGCGCGCGTGCCTGCGTGCAAGTGTGTGTCCCTGCACGCGCGCGCGCGCGCGCACGCGTGTGTGTGTGTGTGTGTGTGCGTGTGTTTGTGTGCGTGTGTGTGTGTGTGCGTGCATGCATGTGTGTGTGTGTGCGCGCATGCATAAGAGAGAGAGAGAGAGAGAGAGAGAGAGAGAGAGAGAGAGAGAGAGAGTGTACGTGTGTGTGCGTGTGTGTGTGTGTGTGTGTGTGTGTGTGTGTGTGTGTGTGTGTGCGCGCGCGCGCGCGCGCGCGCGAGCGAGTGTGAGTGTGTGTGTGTGTGTGTGTGTGTGTGTGTGTGTGTGTGTGTGCGTGCGTGCGTGCGTGCGTGCGTGTGTGTGTGTGTGTGTGTGTGTGTGTGTGTGTGCGTGCGTGCGTGCGTGCGTGCGTGCGTGCGTGCGTGCGGCGCGTGCGTGCGTGCGTGTGTCTGCGCGTGCGCGCGCGCGTGTATGTGTGTGTGTGTGTGTGTGTGTGTGTGTGTGTGTGTGTGTGTAATACTGGCCAATCTGACAGTGCTTTCACCGAGAGGTCAAAAAGCCGATAAAAACTGTTTCTGTTGTTTTACTGTTGTTGGTGTTGTTATTGTTGTTAGTAGTTTGTTTTTGTTTGTCTGCTTTGTTTTTCTCATAAACCGACTCCTACTCTCCTGTTCCCACTCGTCGGCACTGTTGTCAACTATGTTTATGGTCAGGAATATTTTAAGATAATCTATGTCTTCCAAATAGCAAGTATTAATCGTTGAAAATCAACCATCACTGCTGCATTTTCGAAAAAAAAAAAAACATGTAAAATGTCAGCCACAGTAAAGACGTTATAGAGCTGTATGCCTGTCATTATAAACCAGCCTGAATTGCAGTGACGTATGCATGTCATTATGAACCAGCCTGAATTGCAGTGACGTATGCATGTCATTATGAACCAGCCTGAATTGCAGTGACGTATGCCTGTCATTATGAATCAGCATGAACTGCAGTGACATACGCGTGCCATGATGAACCAGCATGTACTGCAGTGACATATGCACGTCATTATGAACCAGCATGCACTGCAGTGACATACGCATGTCATTATGAACCAGCATGTACTGCAGTGACATATGCATGTCATTATGAACCAGCAGCATGACAGCAGTGACAAATGCATGTCATTATGAACCAGCGTGAACTGCAGTGACATACGCGAGTCATTATGAACCAACAAAGAACTGCAGTGACATATACGTGTCATTATGAACCAACACGAACTGCAGTGACATATGCGTGTCATTATGAACCAGTAAGAAGTGCAGTGACATATGCGTGTCATTATGAATGAACATGAACTGCAATGACATATACGTGTCATTATGAACCGATAAGGACTGCAGTGACATGTGCGTGTCATTATGAATCGAGAAGAACTGCAGTGACATATTTGTGGTAGTGGAGACACACACACAGAGCAGCAGGAGAGTTACGCGAGATGCAGTGACATCTGTGATGATTAGAGACCTACAGAGAGCTGCAGTGAGTGAGACGTTTACGGTGACTGGAAAGCTAACTGAGCTATAGAGGCACATTTACCGTGACTGAAGAGACAGAGCACCGCAGTGACATAATTATGCAAAGTGTCCATACATCTTTAAGAGCTTCAGTGACACCCTAACAGCCACTGGAGGCCTCGCGAAAACTTCAGTTATGCATTAGTGGTGGTTTCTGACTTACAGAAAGCCGCAGTTACATGTTTATGGTGATGGAGACCTACAGAGAGAGGCAGAGACACGTTAATGCAGATAGAGACCTATAGAAAGCGGCAGAGAATGTTAAGGCAGATGGAGACCTACAGAGAGCTGCAGTGACTTACTAACGGTGATGGAAACCTATAGAGAGCTGCAAAATGACTTATTAATGGTGATGAAAACCTACAGAGAGCCGCAGTGACTTATTAATGGCGATAGAAATCTACAGAGAGGTGCAGTGATTTATTGATGGCGATAGAAACCTACAGAGAGCTGCAGTGACTTATTGATGGCGATAGAAACCTACAGAGAGCTGCAGTGACTTATTGATGGCGATAAAAACCTACAGAGAGCTGCAGTGACTTATTGATGGCGATAGAAACCTACAGAGAGCTGCAGTGACTTATTGATGGCGATAGAAACCTACAGAGAGCTGCAGTGACATATTGATGGCGATAGAAACCTACAGAGAGCTGCAGTGACATATTGATGGCGATAGAAACCTACAGAGAGCTGCAGTGACATATTGATGGCGATAGAAACCTACAGAGAGCTGCAGTGACATATTGATGGCGATAGAAACCTACAGAGAGCTGCAGTGACATAGTGATGGCGATAGAAACCTACAGAGAGCTGCAGTGATGGCATAGAAACCTACAGAGAGAGCTGCAGTGACTTATTGATGGCCGATAGAAACCTACAGAGAGCTGCAGTGACTTATTGATGGCGATAGAAACCTACAAAGAGCTGCAGTGACTTATTGACGGCGATAGAAACCTACAGAGAGCTGCAGTGACTTATTGATGGCGATAGAAACCTACAGAGAGCTGCAGTGACTTATTAATGGTGATGGAAACCTGGAGAGAGCTGCAGAAACATGTTAATGCCGATTCAGACCCTACAGAGAGCTGCAGAGACATGCTTATGCAGATTAAGACCTACAGAGAGCTGCAGAGACATGTCAATACAGATGAAGACCTACAGAGAGTGCAGACATATATTAATGGTGACAGAAACCTATACAGAACTGCAGTGACATGATTATTAATGAAAATGTAGATCTACGCAGAGCTGTGGTGACATAATGTATGATGACTGGAGACCTACAGAGAGAGAGGTGCACTGACATATTTATGTAGTGATTGGACACGTATGAAGAGCTGCCTTCACATGAGTATGGTGGTGTGAGACGTACACAGATCTTCGCGGTAACATATGTATGTTTAAATGCAGACCTACAAAGAGCTGCCGTTACATATATATAGTGATTGAAGACGTGATTGGAGACGTACAGAGAGGTGCACTGACATATGTATGGTGATTGGAGACGTATAGAGAGGTGCACCGATGTAAGTATGTTGACTGGAGATGTACAGAGAGGTGCACTGACATATGTATGGTGACTGGAGACGTACAGAGAATGCATTGACACATGTATGGTGACTGGAGACGTACAGAGAAGTGTACTGACATATATGTATGGTGATTGAAGACGTACAGAGAGGCGCACTGACATATGCATGGTGACTGGAGACGTATGGAGAGGTGCACTGACATATTATAGTGTTTAGAGACGTACAGAGAGATGCACTGACACATGTATGGTGACTGGAGGCGAATAGAGAAGTGCATTGACATGTTATGGTGATTAGAGACGTACAGAGAGATGCACGGACACATATATGGTGATTGGAGACGTACAGAGAGGCGCACTGACATGTATGGTGATTAGAGACGTACAGAGAGGTGCACTGATATATTATGGTGATTGGAGACGTACAGAGGGGTGCACTGATATATTATGGTGATTGGAGACGTACAGAGAGGCGCACTGACATGTATGGTGATTAGAGACG
Source organism: Conus betulinus (assembly GCA_016801955.1). NCBI lineage: Eukaryota > Metazoa > Mollusca > Gastropoda > Neogastropoda > Conidae > Conus > Conus betulinus. The sequence continues at coordinate 661,653 of JADBJO010000219.1, read as the reverse complement.
TACAGAGAGGTGCACTGATATATTATGGTGATTGGAGACGTACAGAGAGGCGCACTGACATGTATGGTGATTAGAGACGTACAGAGAGGTGCACTGACGTATTATGGTGATTGGAGACGTACAGAGAGGTGCACTGATATATGATGGTGATTGGAGACTACACAGAGGAGCACTGACATATGAATGGTGATAAGAGACGTACATAGAGGTGCACTGACAAAAGATGACAATTTAAGGGATTGTTTAATAAATTTTCAGCGTTTCTATTTGCTCCTTCTTTTGCAAGACTGTCTGCTATTTCATTCCACTTTATACTACGGTGAGAGGGTGCCCAACAAAATTCAAATTGCCGTGGGTATTTCGCACTCACAAGTTGCAATTTTTTTTTTTTTTGTAAAGATCGACAATTTTGTGTACTACTAGGGTATTTCACTTATGTAAATTTGCATATATCAGATGAAGGTTTGAAAATACTAACATGGATAATAAATTTGAGTGTGGAGGTCTTTTTCTTTTCTTTTTTTTTTAATGTCATCTGGCGATGAAAAGACATTGAATAAACCACTGAACTGAACTTGGAGAGTGACAAGTTTATTATTGTGAGAAAATACTCGGTGACTAACAGACACAGAGAGAGGACAGTACGCCGGACATGCAGACTATTATGTGGGATGGTTCACGTAGGGATGCAAGGTCAGGAGGCGTTTGCAACAGACAGGCAAACATTGGCATGCTTACACAGTTAAGGGACTGTGAAGTGATATCATTTGCTAGTGTAAGAGAAATGCGCATTGAGTAAACGGCAGGGAAAGTGTAGCATGTTGGAGAGGAAGATTGGAGTCGAAAGGCATTTTGCAGTCGACTGAGAAAGAGATGATATATCTTCGGTAATGGAGCGATAGTGACATTCTGTTGTACGTTAGTGAGAGAGATCTACTCTGTGACTGAAGAGAGAGAGAGAGAGAGAGAGAGAGAGAGAGAGAGAGAGAGAGAGAGAGAGAGAGAGAGAGAGAGAGAGAGAGAGAGAGAGTACGCTGGCAGATAAAAACGGTATGTCGGACAGATAAGGCTGGAATGCTGGTTCTTGTTGTCGCTGTTGCTTTGTTCAGTCTTTTCACGGAGAGTGATATGAGACAGAAAAGGAGGGAATGTAGATAGGACGGGAAGGACGGGGTGGGGGGGTGGGATGCGGGGGTAGGATTGTCTGCGCCACTACTATAGTTGTGTGTGTGTGTGTGTGTGTGTGTGTGTGTGTGTGTGTGCGTGTGTGGTGTGTGTGTGTGTGTGCGCGCGCGCGCGTGTGTGTGTGTGTGTGTGTGTGTGTGTGTGTGTGCGCGTGTGCGAGCGTGTGCGAGCGCGCACGCAAGTTCATTATGCGTGCGTACGTGCGTTCGCGCGCGCATGCGCGTTTGTATATGTTTGTGTGTGTTTACTACAATATTAATGATTTTCGTAATTATTACAATTACAGTGCAAACACAATCAAAAACTGACAACTACACTAAATTACGCAATCACTCTATTGATCTGTTTTTCGCCGTGTACCACATATCTACACAGGTGCAGTCGTCTGGGCATCTAAGAATATTCTTCGTTTTTTTTTTTTCTTTACTTTTTCTTTAGTTGTACATTTTTTTCTCATCCAGTTTTTTTTTTTCCAACATGGTCATGTTTAACACATTTCGATTTTTGGCATTCCTTTTTTTTTTTTTATCATGCTAGAAAAGCATCATATAAATGAATTACCGTTCTTTGAACTTCCATTCCACGCATTCATCCTTACATGCACTGCCCTCACATGTCCATATGTGCGAGCGAATGCAACTACACACACCAGCGCACTTACATATGCACATAGGCATGCGCGTATACTCATATACACACATGTGGAACAGATCCATTTGCCAGGAAAAGTATGAGTTCCAAAAGAAACAAGCCATATGGAGGTTGAAATAGAAATACACTTGGTTCAATGTAGTGACGCTCATTCAAAGTGGGGTACAAATACTAGCGTAGGGTCCGGGTGGTTTTGCCCCAACTCAGGCCGGGAACAATGTGCTGCTTCGCCTAGCGGCAACGGCCCGGTTAAGGAGTCTGATGGGTAATTCCCCTCCCCTCCCCTCCCCTCCCCTCCCCCTCCCCCTCCACGCCCCCCACGCCCCGAACACTGAAAGTGAATTGGACTTTTTAGGTGTACTGGGGCCTCTCCAGAGGATAACATCGCTGTTCAGTAAATAGGCAGGTGTGAATCTGTTTAGAAAAAAAAATGACACAAATTTGACGGGAGGCACAGGAGGGTCTTGGCATTCAGAACCTCCCCCCCCCCCCCCCCCCCCCCCCCCCCCCCCCCCCCTCACTCACTCCAGTTTTATTTCTGCCTGATAGTGCATCTTGACACAGACACAGATACCGTCTGCTTCGCTTTGATATCATTGTCTGCATCCTCTTGAAACTCACGAAGCACTGTGCAGTGTTTCAGTCTCTCCTTGGTCAGTGTTGCATGTTGTTAAGGTTTTTTTTTTTTTTCTGTCCAGGAGAGCTTCTGACAATGACATCGAGGACAATGACAGTGAGACCTCGCTAATAATGAATTGTCTGACAATGACATCGAGACGAAGGGTGACCGCTAAACTGGGCTTTTGTCCGGCTGTTTTTTGTGGTTGTCCGGTGGTTTTTGTGGTTGTCCGGTGGTTTTTGTGGTGTCCGGCTGTTTCTTCTGGTGGTTGTCCGGTGGTTTTTGTGGTTGTCCGGCTGTTTCTGTGGTTGTCCGGTGGTTTTTTGGTTGTTGTCCGGCGGTAATTGTGGTTGCTGTTTTCACGAGCACTGTTAGGTACAGCTTGAGCACTTTGTCCACTGAGGCAAGTTCTTCTCTGGATTCAGTGAACAAGCCAGAAGAAGTCAGCGGGTGAGGAATACTACTTTCACCAGCTCCCCCTCCTCGCCCACCCGATGTTTTTCAGGGAAAGGAAGGCGGAGGGGGGCACCTCTCTTGTCCCTTCGGTTCCTGCCACGGTGATAAAAAAAAAACATGTATGAAAATGATAATGCATGATCTCGCGTTATCAAGAGTTATCAACCTTACCAATAGCGTTGTTGGAGTTAGCACGGAAGTGTAGCACCGACTGACGTCGACCCTTGCAATAGCGTTGCTTGCTATAGCCACATAGTGCTAAACGGGTTAAATTAAGAGTGGCTTGAAGAAGGAGGAGGGAAGAAAATAAAGGCCCTCCCGGGATTCGAACCGCGGATCGGGCAGTGCCCATGGAAGTGGGCTATCGGGCCTCGACCACTACACCACTGACCGAAAAAGACGACCAGATCATCGCTTGGCGATAGACAGACAGGAAGGCAATCTGTGTCAACCAGTGGACAATTCATTATTAGCGAGGTCCCATGGTCATGTAAACCCGGGACAGAGCCACTGAATTCAGCGCCTGATTTGTCCTTTCCGTCAACAGAGCCCCTGGCCTCATTTGCCTCATCAGCGCGTCAAAAAAAAAAAAAAAAAAAAAAAAAAAAAAAAAAAAAAGAGGCCGCACGTGCGCGCGTGCAACAATGTACCGGACCAAGTCCTCGTGTTGACGCGTGAGGCGCGCGAGAAAGAGAGAGAGAGAGAGACGTGCGCGAGAGTGCAACAATGGTACCGGACCACGAGTCCTCGCGAGTCCCTGAGTGTGGAGCGCGTGACAGGCGCGCGCTTTAGCACACACAGCACCTAAAGGGCAGAGAGAGAGAGAGAGAGAGAGAGTGCCAAGAGAGTGCCAGAGCGCACACATGGGCGTCAACCGTGCCACGAGAAAAGGAGCGAGAAAAAGAGTGAGAAGAGGAGCCGAGCAGAATAGATTATGCACGAGCGGGGCTCCTTGAGGGAGGCCGACACAGCCCTAAACAACGGGCACCGACGATGTCAGTGAAGACATGCCGGTGCTGCCAGCAGTGCCAAGAGAGTGCCAGAGAGACGCCGCCGCCGCAGACAGACGCCCAGGCTGGGTGGCGGAGCGAATCAGCCAGGGTCAGACATCGTGGGGGTATGTGTGAGCGTGTGTGTGGTGGTGTGGTGTGGTGTGGTGTGGTGGGCCCGAGTAGTAGTGGTGGTACCTAACTACGCTTACCTACCATTCCGGCCACTCTTCCAAGTCTCTAGGCATGCGACTTCGCCCGTGAACTGTTCCGTCAACAACAACAAAATCAAGTCAGGGGTGGTATCCGTTTTCCCCCCATCCCCTTCCGCCCCATTCCCCCCCCCCCCCCCCCCCCCCCCCCCCCCCCATCCCCTCCCTCCCCTCCTCGTCCTCCTCCTCTCTCGTGAATGGGAGGAGGGAACGGTGAAAGTGGTGTTTACGTGCTTTGCAACGGTAATGCTACAACCGCTGATAGATTCTGGCTGTTCTTGGAGTCTGGAAGACAGAGGGAGAAACGGCAGAGGAAGAAAAGGAGAGAGAGAGAAGAAGAAAATGAAGGAGAGGGAGAGAGAGACAGGGAGAGAGAGAGAGAGAAAAAAAAGAAAAGGGGAGAGAAGCTGTCAGCAGGATGCTGGTGATAACGTGTGAAGGGTGAGGAGGGGAGTGACTCACGGGGTCAGCATTGCGCTAGTCCCTGCGGTACAAGCAACAGGAGGCAACGTTATAACGGTTTGTTGGTGTGCTGCTTGCTGCTGCTGCTGCTGCTGCTGCTGCTGTTGCTGCTGTTGCTGCGAGGTGCCGTTTTCAGCCCGGCTAGGTACGCTTGCTCGTTGTGTATCCCCCCCTCCCCCCCCCCCCCCCCCCCCCCCCCCCCCCCGAATTATATTAAGGGACCTGTTGCTTTTCACCCGGCCCGGAGGAGGAAGCGGGCGGGAAGGAAGACACGAGCTGTTCTTGACCGGTTGGTTGATGGATGACGACAGAGATGGAGGAGGGGTGAGAGACAGACGAGATGGATGGAGACAGAGATGGAGGAGGGGTGAGGGACAGACCAGATGGATGGAGACAGAGATGATGGAGGAGGGGTGAGGGACAGACGAGATGGATGGAGACAGAGATGGAGGAGGGGAGAGGGACAGACGAGATGGATGGAGGGACAGAGATGGATGAGGAGGAGATGGAGGAGGGGTGAGGGACAGACGAGATGGATGGAGACAGAGATGGAGGAGGGGTGAGGGACAGACCAGATGGATGGACAGAGATGGAGGAGGGTGAGACAGACGAGATGGAGGAGGGGAGATGGGAGGGGTGAGAGACAGACGAGATGGATGGAGACAGAGATGGAGGAGGGGAGAGGGACAGACTAGATGGATGGAGACAGAGATGGAGAAGAGGTGAGGGACAGTCGAGATGGATGGAGACAGAGATGATGAGGGGAGAGGGACAGACGAGATGGATGGAGACAGAGATGGAGAAGGGGAGAGGGACAGACGAGATAGATGGAGACAGAGATGGAGGAGGTGAGGGACAGACGAGATGGATGGAGACAGAGATGGAGGAGGGGGAGAGGGACAGACGAGATGGGTGGAGACAGAGATGGAGGAGGGGTGAGGACAGACGAGATGGATGGAGACAGAGATGGAGGAGGAGAGAGGGACAGTCGAGATGGATGGAGACAGAGATGGAGGAGGGGAGAGGGACAGACGAGATGGATGGAGACAGAGATGGAGAAGGGGAGAGGGACAGACGAGATGGATGGAGACAGAGATGGAGAGGGGAGGAGGGACAGACGAGATGGATGGAGACAGACGAGATGGATGGGACAGACGAGATGGATGGACAGACAGGGGAGAGAGGGACAGACACGAGATGGATGGAGACAGAGATGGAGGAGGGGAGAGGACAGACGAGATGGATGGAGACAGAGATGATGGAGGACAGAGATGGGGAGACAGAGATGAGACAGACAGAGATGGTTGGAGACAGAGATGGAGACAGAGATGGAGGAAGGAGAGGGACAGACGAGATGGATGGAGACAGAGATGGAGGAGGGGTGAGGGACAGACGAGATGGATGGAGACAGAGATGGAGGAGGGGAGAGGGACAGACTAGATGGATGGAGACAGAGATGGAGGAGGGGTGAGGGACAGACGAGATGGATGGAGACAGAGATGGAGAAGGGGAGAGGGGAGGAGGGACAGACGAGATGGATGGAGACAGAGATGGAGAAGGGGTGAGGGACAGACGAGATGGATGGAGACAGAGATGGAGGAGGGGAGAGGGACAGACGAGATGGATGGAGACAGAGATGGAGGAGGGGTGAGGGACAGACGAGATGGATGGAGACAGAGATGGAGGAGGGGTGAGGGACAGACTAGATGGATGGAGACAGAGATGGAGGAGGGGAGAGGGACAGACGAGATGGATGGACAGAGATGGAGATGGAGAAGAGGGATAGTCGAGATGATGGAGGACAGTCGAGATGGATGGAGGGCAGGGAGACGAGAGGATGGAGGACAGAGATGGAGGGGGGAGGGACAGACGAGATGGATGGAGACAGAGATGGAGGAGGGGTGAGGGACAGACGAGGAGGATGGATGGAGACAGAGATGGAGGAGGGGTGAGGAGAGACAGACGAGATGGATGGAGACAGAGATGGAGGAGGGGAGAGGGACAGACGAGATGGATGGAGACAGAGATGGAGGAGGGGTGAGGGACAGACGAGATGGATGGAGACAGAGATGGAGGAGAGGAGAGGGGACAGACGAGATGGATGGAGACAGAGATGGAGGAGGGGAGACAGACAGACGAGATGGATGGAGACAGAGATGGAGGAGGGGAGAGGGACAGACGAGAGCTTAGGCTGGTCATGGGAAATGGGGAAGAGTTGGGGAGGTGCGTTAGGAGAGACTAACCCGTAGCAATGTGCACGTTAAGTAGATGTATGTTTCTTTCTTTCTTTCTTTCTTTCTTTTCTTTCTTTCTTTTCGTTCTCTTGTCTTTTGCTTTCTTCCTGTCACCATCATCATCATCATCATCATCATCATCATCATCATCATCATCATCTTCTTCTTCTTCTTCTTCTTTTTCTTCCTCCTTCCCCCCCCCCCCCCCCCCCCCCCCCCCCCCCCCCCCCCCCCCCCCCTCTCTCTCTCTCTCTCTCTCTCTCTCTCTCTCTCTCTGTTCCAAATTCTGTGCGTACTTTGTCACATTCATTTAAAGTCTGTTTATATACATGCCAATCGTTGTACGTTTCAGTACATTTCCATTTCCAATTTGTACATTTTGTGCTTAACTATTTCTTTCCATTTCTGTTGTTTCTTCTTCCTCCTCCTCTTCTCTCCTCCTCTCTCTCTCTCTCTCTCTCTCTCTCTCTCTCTCTCTCTCTCTCTCTTCTCCCCTTCCCTCCTCTCTCTCTCTCTCTCTCTCTCTCTCTCTCTCTCTCTCTCTCTCTCTCTCTCTCTCTCTCTCTCTCTCTCTGTCTCTCTCTCTCTCTCTCTCTTTTTCTTCTCTTCTCTTTCAAAATTCCATGTCACTTTGCTAAATACCTTCTACGTATTTTCATGCCCCTTTTGAAAACTGATTACATGTTCACCTCTCTCTCACTGTCTCTTTCTCTGTCTGTCTGTCTGTCTGTCTGTCTGTCTGTCTCTCTCTCTCTCTCTCTCTCTCTCTCTCTCTCTCTCTCTGCGTGCGTGCGTGTGTGTGTGCGTGAATGTGTGTGTTCCAAATTCTGTTTGTACGTTATTGTATATTTCCATATGCTCCCCCAGCCCACACCCCCCCCCCCCCACCCCCACTCTCTTCTTCCCTTCATTAATTCTTTTTCTTTCGTTTCTCTTCTATTTTCATTTGATGTTCCATTATAATTACATGACCGCTTTGTATGTTTGCTTGTTTGCTTCTTACATTATTTCATTTCACAGCATGTTGTAGTCCCTACTTACGGCGAGGACTGGATGTAAAAAAGCGCGTCAGTGCCTATCTATTATCTTCGTAAATAAAGAATTTTGTCTGGCCTTTCTCTCTCTCTCTCTCTCTCTCTCTCTCTCTCTCCTCTCTCTCTCCTCTCTCTCTCTCTCTCTCTCTCTCAAATTCTTTCTTCTTCTTCTTCTTCTTCTTCTTCTTCTGTCTCTGTCCCTGTCTGTCTCTCAAATCTCTGTCTGTCTGTCTGTCTTCTTTTCTCTTCTTTTTCTTTCTTCTTCTTCTTCTTCTTCTTCTTCTTCTTCTTCTTCTTCTTCTTCTTCTTCCTCAACACCATCATCGCCAGTATCACCATCATCATGTTTTTCTTTCAGCTCATCTTCTCTTCGTCACCTTCATTTTTTTTTTGCAACATTTTTTTTTCTTCGTTTCTTTTTTTTTTTTTTTTTTTTATCTCCGCCACATTACTTGTACTGAATTCCCCCTCCTTTACACGTCTCTTTCTATGACATGCATTTGTCGAATAGTTTAATGCCATAGTCTTTAAGACAATTCTTAGGGCCTTCGTACAATTTGAATTAAGCAAAATTTACAAGTAACAGGGTTTCCCATCTAATCAGCGGAAGAGGTGTTGAACCTTCCTCCCCGTAAATAGGTAAATAAGACATGGATAAACACACACACACACACACACACACACACACACACACACACACACACACACACACACACACACACACATACACACACACACACACACACACACACACACACACACACACACACACACACACACACACACACACACACTAATTGACAGGAAAGTCTCATTGCCTTTGCTAACCTACCACTGATAATTGGGAGAGAGGTGAGGGAACTGTAAGGAATCATGGAAGGGTGAGGTGGTCGTCCTCATACACTTACTATAATCAAGTGACGTTTAGCTTTAATGTACAACAAGGGTCGTCAAGAGCATTTCGCTCTAGACAAATTAGGGGAAACGTTCTCAACAGCTGGCTGAAGGCATGTCTCGTTCCTGGCATCCCTTTGTGAAGAAATCAGGAAGTTTAAATCAAGTCGCCCATTACTCACACAGCTGGCTGGAACAGAGACGAAGGGTCGGCAAGTTTGTTTCGCATGTGACATCACGAAGGCCTATGATATACAGCAATGTTTACAAGTGAAACGCCCTGTCTGAAGCGGCACCATCAAGAACAAGAAGTCATTTCCAAAGGGGAACGTGGAATTACTCAAGAAAATTGACGAACAGGTTAGAGCAATTGCATTTGACCCTCGACTAGTTAACAAAAGCGACTGTCCGCGAAATCCAAGCGCCGTGTTTTGGTCCAAGTTTCTCTCGGGCTGTCTGTCTTACGTCTCGCCTTTGATTTGATATAAATCGACCCGAAACGGAGCATTTATCGTGCTGATATTTTCAATGAGGTCTGTCCATCTCTCATCTGTTGCATGATTTCAGTTGTTCCAGATCACAAGTCATCCAGCAGCGCTAGTTACCGGCTCAAGGTGTCGGTGAACGAAACGCATTTTGCCAAGTTAGACCGAGTACGTCAGGATATTGAGGAGACGTGCAGAATGTCTTCGAAATCTATTTTGGAAACACCTATATCCGGCAGGAGGGAAGAAACAAAGTTTCCTGCCAAAATAAGCGTGCAACGCGGTGCCTCTGGCATTTCCCGTCAGACAGAGAGACTTTGGTAAGAAACAGGTTTCGGAGCAGTTTTGCAAGAGCTTTCATGTCACGACATGTTCTAGTTTAAAGAAAGCGCGTTGTCTGGATTTGGTATCATGAGCTAGTGAACGGCGCTGCTGGCTTGAAAATGAAGTAACGGGATCTGGACAGGTCTGCTTCAGATTCTGAACTTGGTGAAAGCTTTGTTTTTAGATACAGTCATCCAAAGATTGATTTTGCTGGAAGCATTTTGTCACAAGACAGGCCTCAAACAAAACAGTTTCCGAAATAGTGTTGTAACTTGCTTGCCTCTCTTTGAGAGGTGTACTTTACGTGGAAATAATGGCGCGTAACATAGGCCTTATTTCGGTACGAAAGCTGTTTCGAGACTCTGGTGTTCTGGTGGGCCTAATCTCCTTTCGTCTTAATCAGGTTGATGCAGTTATGTCATCATTGTCATCATCATCATCATCATCATCATCATCATCATCATCATCATCATCATCATCATCATCATCATCCCATCATCATCATCGTTGTTGTCATGATTATTGTTGTGTTGTGTTGTTGTTGTTGTTGTTGTTGTCATCATGTATACGCTTAATCAATCGAATGCTTACACCAGTAAGTTCGTATACTAAATTTCTGGCAAAGTAAACAAGCAATACGCAAAACGCCATAGTCAAACGCTGGCACCGCCTCAAAGCATACCACAGTAACCCACTCTCTCGCTCACACAGTCCACCCATTCCCGCCTCTGAGATGAAAACGACCGCAAATAAATTACATTAATACAGCCACAGACAACTAAGCACATGCAATACGACCAGACAGTAGCTGCACACACTTTGCGAATCAGTTAGAGGGTAAAAAGAAAAGTTCCCAGGTTGAATGCATAGCTGAGAACTAAATCAAGTCTTGACAGACCTGGAGAGGACATGCTAGACCGATGTAGCCATTTTGTTTATGATATGCAGGCGACCAGGGCATAGCAATACCATTAGTGTCACTTCCACTTGATTTAGATACATTTTCTTAAAACACCGTTTTCGTATTTAACAATACTATCATCGTAATACTTACTTGTTCAACCCCCTATTCGGGTTTTGTTAAACGTCGTTTCATACTTCAGTTCATGATGTAGCCTATCATTACAGAATACGTCAAATCATGATTAATCAAAATATCTTAGGAAACGTGATTATGCTGTTGTCCTATTTTCTGTACAGTTCAAAAGCGTTCAGTGATTATAGTCAGAGGATACATACAGATCTTGTGTATTGATCAAGCGAAGAGCTGTTAGAATAAAATTCAGGTACATTCGTGGATTAAAGTACTCGTCTTCGTCTAATATAATTCGCATTCGTACTATTAATACGTAATGACACGTATTGACATAGTCAACACTTTCTATAGAGACATACTGTTTTCTTTTTTTTCATGTTTAGTTTTCACTGATATTCGGCTTATTGTCCCATGGGAGCTTTCGTTAACTATTTTTCTGACACAAATGATAATCTATAGGCGTGTCCTTTTCATTTTTCGACAATGCGTATATATTCCCCCCCCCCCCCCCCCCCCCCCCCCCCCCCCCCCCCCCCCCACACACACACACACACACACATACAAACAGAGAGAGAGAGAGAGAGAGAGAGAGAGAGAGAGAGAGAGAGAGAGAGAGAGAGAGAGAGAAATGAAATGAAATGAAATTTACTCCATAAGGCCCAGGCCGTCTTTGGAAGTGGGGAACAAAAACAAATGCATATAAACACCATTACATACACGTACATAAATATACATTCAAGTTATAGCAATCTTCCGCGCTTTAAATGCTTGATAAATATAAAGTGCTATTTTTCTGACTGTGTTACTGTTCGTTGATGCCAACAACAGAGACAAACGAAAACTTGCATTATGAAAGAACTTTTGAGCTATGAACTTTTCTCTTATGCTATTGTAGAATGGACAACATAACAAGAAGTGCATTTCGTTTTCGACTGTAACTTTACATAGTTTACAAAGTAAGTCTTGTGGCCTATGGTTTCTGTACCTTCAGTAGTGAACTGACAAGTCAGAATATGCCAGACCTAAACATAGTTATAATATACTTTAAATGCCTGTCAAGATCCATGCATAGACATACAGGTAGAGAGCCATACGGATTACAAACAGTTCTATGTACAGAAAACCTGTCACTCTCATTCACGTGTTCACTCCTTTCTTGCCATCTACAATCAATTTAATCTCTGCCGAAAGACACACAACAATTCCTTGACATCACCCACACCTTCTCCCAGTCACCCAAATCCAAATCCCTATCTAAACAAACATGATCTAACATGTGTGGCACAAGTGTTTTTTCCTCGTAAGATCACAGAGCATAGCATAAGCCTTCTTGGGTAATCTGTCATTTGACATCTGCAGTATTTTAAACCAGTAACGGATACATCGTACAACAAAACTGATAGTGACAGGATATCTGTTCAACTCATATAAATCAAATCGTTAGGAGTACTAAGACTAACACTAAATACTTCTTCAGGGCATATAAATGCACTTTTTCACAATACTGAGCTGCTTTTATCAAAAGCCCATATCTCACATCCATACTGCATAATAGGAAGCACTTGATGATCAAACAGAGTAAAAAGCACATGCAAAGAAACACTATTAAATAACGTAGACGTAAAATACACAAAAGAGCTTTCTTAGCTTTGCTAGTTAAATCGCGATAGGCAGTGTTGAACTCAGTGTTGTCGTAAAATAAATACCTAAATACTTGTAGGCATTAACAGCAGGCATGGCTTGTCCATCGAAAAAAAACACCTTTCTGTTGCCCCTAAATATTTCCCTTTCGAAAAACAACATATTACTTTTACCCAAACTAACTGTCACATCTAGTGCTGCAGCTGATCTTTGAGTGGTTTGAACATTTTCAGATGCTTTTGGAAACGGACACAAATGATGATTTATTTGATGACACTATTGGTAATGTTGATGATGATGATGATCTACTCTTTAATCGTCCTGTTTCTGAAGAGGAAGTAATGTTACCACCGTGTAAATTAAAACCAAAAAGGCCAGTGGTTCAGATGGAATTATTGGAGAAATTTTGAAAAAAAAAACTCATGTACATTTATCTTACCTTTTCTTGTTACGTTTCTGAATGTACTTTTGATAAAAGGTGTTTATCCAGACAGTTGGACGGAATCTATTATTCTACCGCTACACCAGAAAGGTGATGTTAACAATCCAGGAAACTGTAGAGGTATTAGTCTTCTTAATGTGTGTAGTAAAGTGTATGGCTCTATCATAAATCAACGCCTGCGGTTGTGGGTTGAAGAAAACAACTTCACTGGTGAGTGCCAGGCAGGATTTAAAAAGGTTATTCCACGGTTCATCACTTTTTCACTTTACTCGCATGTTACAGAAACAATGTAATAAAACCCGAAACCGTAAGCTTCATGTTGCTTTCATAGATTTTCAGAAATGTTTCGATACTATCAATAGAAATCTGCTTTGGCCTATTTTAGTGAAGAACGATATTAAGGGTAAGCTATTACGCTGTGTACGCAGCATGTATTTAAGTGTAAAGGCACGTGTTAGATGTGGGGTTAAACTTACTCAGCCTATTTATTGTTTTTCGGAGGTTAAGCAGGGGGATATGTGCAGTCCAATTTGATTTTCTTTGTTTATTAACGAATTAGCGCTATATGTAATTAGAACTGGTAGACATGGAGTAACATTTTTCGCTCGACGCATTTGAGTTATTCATTTTACTATTAGCCGATGATGTTGTATTGCTTTCAGGATCAGTAGTAGGGTTACAAAATCAGTTAAACAGTTACAGAGAGAGAGAGAGAGAGAGAGAGAGAGAGAGAGAGAGAGAGAGAGAGAGAGAGAGAGAGAGAGAGAGAGAGAATGTTATGCATAAGCCATCGGCTTGCGTGCAAAGGTTGCAGATTTGACGGGGGAGGGGGTGTGTGGGTAACTACGTTGATGCGAAATTCAACAAAAATAGCTCTGTCTATTTACAAAAGAACAAAAACAGCCATCATGAGTATTTTGATTACAATTTACACATTCACATAGTTGTAACAAAAGGATTGCTTCATAGATTACTCGTCCGTACATTTAGTTCTCTCATGTATAAATGAATACGTAATTCTTAGACGTAAGGCGTCTTCAGGCTGCAGCATACAAACAAAATAATCTTTGTGGTATTTTGATAGATAAATTTCCCAAAATCATATGTAGTTTTGGCCAGAAAAAACGAATGAACTTCATTTTTACTAATAGATACATTTTCCCCAAAATCAGATATATATATTTTTGGCCGACAAAAATGAATGAACTCCATTTTCTATCCAATCGCAAAATGGATACTTTTTTCAATCATAGGTGATGTTTTTATTCAAGCCGCCTATTCCAACTGAAATTTTGCGAGGACTTCACAGAATATATTGTGATTGTAAGTAGACGTTTTCCGTTTGAGACATTGATTTAAATGATCGGTTTGATACAAAAATAATCATTATCAAACAATTTTCCTTCCTTCCAATCCTGAGCATAACTGTCTGCCATACGTTGCTTTAGGTCCATGATAAATATATTTTATTCCAACTTTGCCACCACACACAGAGAGAGAGAGAGAGAGAGAGAGAGAGAGAGAGAGAGAGAGAGAGAGAGAGAGAGAGGAGAGAGAGAGAGAGAGAGAGGTATTTTTTGTCTATACTGTTATCAAGAGCTTGAAAAATACGTATACGTGTTAATTATTGTATGGGCAATCGAACAAACAAACCACCCTGAAATTTTGCGAGATTACTTATCAACGTAATCCGTAGCACACAGATGCTAAGCATTTACGCATAACCAGCCACGAGAGAGAGAGAGAGAGAGAGAGAGAGAGAGAGAGACAGACAGACAGACAGACAGACAGAGAGACAGAGAGAGACAGAGACCTAAATGCACCTCACCCCATCCCCCTTACCTCTCAACCCCCTCCTTTTCCCCGCCTCCTTTTCTCCCACCTGTCCCCTCAACATGAAAAACCACAACATCCCCAACTAGAAGGAAAACAAACTCACTGCGGTTTCCAGAAAACAAACTTTACTGCGGTTTTTTCAAAACAAACTTACTGAGGTTTCCAGAAAACAAACTTTAGTGCGGTTTTCAGAAAACAAACTTTACTGCGGTTTTCAGAAAGCAAACTTTACTGCGGTTTTCAGAAAACAAACTTTACTGCGGTTTTCAGAAAGCAAACTTTACTGCGGTTTTCAGAAAACAAACTTCACTGCGGTTTCCAGAAAACAAACTTTACTGCGGTTTTCAGAAAACAAACTTTTGTGCGGTTTTCAGAAAACAAACTTTACTGCGGTTTTCAGAAAGCACACTTTACTGCGGTTTTCAGAAAACAAACTTTAGTGCGGTTTCCAGAAAGCACACTTTACTCCGGTTTTCAGAAAACAAACTTTACTACGGTTTTCAGAAAACAAACTTTAGTGCGGTTTTCAGAAAACAAAACTTACTGCGGTTTTCAGAAAACAAACTTTACTGCGGTTTTCAGAAAATAAACCTTAGTGCGGTTTTCAGAAAACAAACTTTACTGCGGTTTCCAGAAAACAAACTTTACTGCGGTTTTCAGGCCGGCAAAAAAGGAATACTAATACTACAACTCCACTAATATGGCCAAATAAACCAGACCGACGGTTGCTCAGCTGCACCTGTTTCCACATTTTGGATCAGCTGTTTCTGGGACTGCTTTTGAGAGCTGGGTTCCAGAGTTCAGTCAGTCTGTCTCATACCGCTCTGTCTAAGAGGTGAGGTTTCCGACCGCATTTGTTGGCTTTGTTGGTTTGTTTGTCTGTCAGCACCATTAACTCAGAAACTGCTAACCCGATTGTAGAGATGCATGGTGGGATGATAACACGTGGCACCAGAATGAAGCGGTTTGATTTTTGCCTCGGATCCTAGGTGCCTGTCTGGAACAACAGGGCCGACGTATGATCTTTCAGCTAGGAAAAAATTGAAAAAAAAAGAAAAACGGGAAACAAAAAAAATCCTGCCGAATCAATTTTCACCTAACGTGTGCAAGGATGGAATATGACCCTCAGCTGGAACAGAGCTCTTACATTTCAGTGTGAATCGGTTGTGCAGATGCCGGATCAGAAAGCAGATCCCGGATCCGTTTAACACTGACACAGGTCTGTGTTCCCCCGAATGCCCTTGTAGCTCTTTCTCTTTTATTTACCGGTCATTCGTGCTCTCAGTGGATAACTACAGTGAAAATAAATGTGTGTGTTGCTGCTGCTTTTCTTTCTTCCAGACATGTATCATTAAGGTTATCAAAGCATTTGATTGTGATTGAACTCACTATGCTGCATGGAAGCACAACGGAGCAAGCCCACATGTAGAGGACTGTGAAGTATGGCAGTCTTGCCACCAGCTTGAGAGAATCTGGTTTCCAAGCCACGATCCTCGCCAGAAAAGTCAGACCAAGAGATATGGGGGTAGGAGGGATGGAGGGTACTGTAGACTCATCAAACTATGATCTCACGAAACAGCTCGGATTTGTAGTAAGAAGAGGACCACGACCCTGAAAATCATGGCAGAGGCTGCTGAAACGAGTTCTGAGTGGACCTGGTCAAGGAGAACCGAACAAAACAAACAAGAAAGAAAGAACGAAGAAAAAAGAACTTCATAAAATTTGATGTCCAATTAGAACAGGTGTCCTATTAGCGATCTCAGTAAGACATCTGTCTAAAAGACACTGTCTCTAGACGCCCACTCATCCAGATTCTGCGACTTTGAGTCACGGTAGCAAAATGAAAAAAAAAAAAAAAAAAAACCCTGGCAACATATGGGCATCAAGGAGTCATTACCTGGTGTGGCACAGCCTCTTTAGCGCGTGAGCAGTTCAGGGCCGAAACACGTGTCCTAGGGGGTGCTTCTTCCTCTAAGACCTGATGTCAAGTTCTCCTTAGAGTTTCCCCTTACTGCGTAATATACAGTGAATTTAAACGATTGGTGGGAGGGGGAGGGGGAGGGGGGGGGGGGGGGGGGGGATGGTGGTACTTTCTTTATCATAAGCAGGTATGTAAAATGTCACAAAGGTATAGATGACATTTTAAGAAAAAAAATCTAGTTATTACGTTGGAATATTACTTATTCACGTACGATTTCTGTACGTCTTCATTGACTGTAGGCGTACTTACCTTGATTGGCTGTCATGTGCAAATAGAATGACAGTAAGTAATCATCCCACTTGACTGTTAGTGTGCATGACTGCCCGTTTGTCTGCGTGTGTGTTTACGTTTCATTTTCACCTTGGCATTTTCTCTACGGACAGTACGGCCGTCTTTTGCTGAGTTGCAGATAACGTGAAGAACAGTGCCATCATTTCCGTACGGAACTGTTGCTATTCAGATGAAAATGAAATCGAAACCATAATTTTAAAAATAGGGCCAAATTGAACAAAACATTAATCAATGAGCCGGAAGGAGGCCAATGGTAAGTAATACACAAAAAAGGGAAAAAAAAAAAAAAAAAATAAAACCCAACAAAACAGATGGCAGATTTCGTTCTCATGATAAAAACAGAGAACTATCCAAAACACCAAACTGGTGATACGTACGGCACCGATTCATCTAGCGCACATGTAGGCACAAAGCACACAGAAACAAACAAAGAAACGTCGGACAACAACAACAACCCATTGTACTCCTGGACAACAGTGCTAGAATCTTGCCTCCATTCTTCGGAGTGCTAGAATCTTGCCCCCATTCTTCGACACAACACTGATTAGTGTCCTGGAAATCGTAAGAGCTTCAGCGGTATCTGTTAAGTGAAGGCCAGGGGCCAGACTAGGCTTACTGTGTCGGAGTACTACAGCATAATGGAGAAAGCGTGTAGACGTGATAGAACTTGGGTTTTCCATCCCATTCTCTATCGAATTTCGTACACCAATCGATCAAAGTGACTGCCTCAATGTCAGGGGCGCCCGTGCACGTGTGTGTGTGTGTGTGTGTGTGTGTGTGTGTGTGTGTGTGTGTGTGTGTGTGTGTATGTGATGGGGGGGGGGGGGGGGGGGGGTGAGAGAGAGAGAGAGAGAGAGAAAGAGAGAGAGAAGAAAGAGAGAGAATCAGAGAGACAGAGAGAGAGAGAGAGAGAGAGAGAGAGAGAGAGAGGGTGGGGGTGGGAGTCAATCCCACGGGCAAACGATACCTACTCTTCTATGAAATATTCAGCATGCGAGGGAGGTTGACCTTGTTTTGTTTACTGCGTTGAAACATAGTCGCACAGAATGTTTTATCCCACGGGCTTTAGAGGGGAATAGGAGTATGCATATATGTATGTCGACTCTGCAGATGAAACGACCGTCTTAACGGGAGTGGAACCCAAGGCCCCTTGAGTTTAGCGAGCAATGCTTTAATCAGAAGGCTAACAGACACTCTCATCACGCTTTGAATTAACCTTTTCGTCGCTTTTGTTCTGGAATCTTGCCTTTCTCAGACACCGTTCTGCTCACAGTCACTCTCCTTCAACACGTGTAACTTGAAGGAAATTTCTTGCCGTTTTTGTGTGATAACGGAAAATGCATGAATACGTATGCAAAGCCTACATCGTCTTCTCTCTCTCTGCCTGTCCTCTATGGCTCGCTGTCTCTCTGTCAATCTGTCTCTGTTCTCTCTCTCTCTCTCTCTCTCTCTCTCTCTCTCTCTCTCTCTCTCTCTCTAAGTTGTTCCCTCCCTCTCCCTCTCTCTCTCTCTGTCTCCCTCGCTCCCTCTCTCTCTCTCTCAAGAGCGAAAATCTGGCATTGGCAGTTCCTCTCTGGGTTGGTGTGCCAGTGACAATTAGCGTAATAGTGTTTTTAGAGCATTTAAAGCTAAAAGAGTTGAATTTATCAGAACAGCGCACTGCAGTGCCAATAATGAAACATGGCAGCACCTTTCACGAATCATGGAGCGCACGTGCACGTGCACACAGCTCGGCTGTGCACAGTTCCCTATGTCTAATCTTCATGTTTACCTGGTCGAGGAAAACATAGAACAGTAAGTAAAGAAGAGCAGAAGAAGCCCTTGCCCCGCAGAGAAAAAAAAAAAGAGAACAAAAACCTCAAGGTGCGTAATTCAAAGCGAGCACTTCTAGTCGTAGCCATTCACCATGCGTGCACGTAGATACATAATGTATTTGAAACAAAGACACTTCCTATAGGGAAGTTTCAGTCTAGTCCATATATTCCCTTGTTGATGTGTTTGCATGTTTTGTTTTCTTTTCTTTTTATTTTTCAGCACCTGCCCCCTGGTTTATTAGACATTTGTTTTCATGTAACGAATTAATACCGTGTTTTCTTAAGGCGGAAAAAAAAACTCCATCTGGCATTACGTGTTTGATAACTTGATAATATTTTCACAAAAATATTTAGTTTTCTGATCGTGGACTTAATTTTCGTCACTTTTAATGGAAATGTGTTATTGTTGAGTTGTTTCTCTTACCAGCAACACTAGCTGTTTCCTCTCCATACATGCTGATTTACTTTTCTCAAGATCCTTTGCTTTACAATATTTCACAATCCGTGTGAACAGTGGCTCAGACAAAGAGCAGGAAACGACGTCTTAAGTCTGAGAACCACAGTCAT
>JADBJO010000219.1:627500-635000 GCA_016801955.1 Conus betulinus | reverse complement strand
GTCTTTCTTTCATTCTTGATAGCATGTAAACACATTCCTGTCTTCCTGGCTGGCATCTGCACAATTGTCCTTCTTGCTAGCGTTTACAGCACGGCCTTTCTCGCTAGCATCTGTACAGTTCTTCATTTCCTCCATCAGTCATTCTTTTCTTGTTAATATCTAGACACAAATTTATGTCTTCCTTGTTAGTATCTGTACAGCTGTCTTTCTTGCTAGGATTATACAGCGCTATCGTACTTACTATCATCTAGACTACTCTGTTTCTTGCTGGCATTTATGCATCCTTCTTTATTTTTTTTTTTTTTCTTGTTGGCATCTACACATCGTTCTTTTTTTCTACCTAGTATCTAGACCAATTCCTTCCTGTCTTTTTCGCTAGCATCTGTTCAACTCTCTCTTGCTAGCACTTTTGGAAGCCTTTTTTGCTCGTGTCTTTACATCTTTTGATTACGAGCACCTGTATAGTGTTCTTTTTTCTCGCTAGCATCTGTATACCTTTCTTACTTGTTAGAATCTGTTCACGCTTTTAGAAAAAAATGCATTACTTTTATGTGTTGATTCATTCATTCATTCATTCATTCATTCATTCATTTATTCATTCATTCATTCATTCATTCATTCATTTATTTATTATTTATTTGCGCATTTGTTTATATCCTTGTTTGTTAAATTATTTATATTGGTACTATTTTTCTTTGAAATTTTGGTCAGGTTGTTCGTTTAGCGACGTTTAGTATTTTTTTTTTTAGGAATACAGGTCTTTCCTTGCTTATTTGTTTATTTGTTGATCGAGTTAGTTGTTTACTTGCTGCCTGGTTGGCTTGGTTTGTGCGCTGTCAGATGTTTCGAGTTCGAATCACGCTGATGGTCAAGATAAACATTACGATTTTCTTTACCCCTGCTTAAGATGCTGTGGTTGTATTAGTGTTGTGTAGGATAGGTCTCCTTACGTCAGTCCCCTGGGATGGACATCCCATCTGCCTTATCACCTTAGATGGGTGTAGATTTCGAACCTTTGTGTTTCTAAGTGCATTACTTATTTTCGTCATCTGTTAGTTGTATAGTCTTTTCGTTCTGTCCTTTATTCTATTTCTTTCGTTCTTGCCTTTCTGTGTACTTGTTGGTAAGTTCGTGTTCAACAGGTTTCAGTACCCCACCATCCGTCATCTCAACAGAGAGAGAGAGAGACAGGCAGAGACAGAGACAGACAGATAGATAGGCAGACACACAGACAGAGAGGGATAGAGAGGGACCCAGAGAGAGAGAGAGAGAGAGAGAGAGAGAGAGAGAGAGAGAGAGAGAGAGAGAGAGAGAGAGAGAGAGAGAGAGAGAGAGAGAGAATGTGCAAGGGTAAATTCTCTTCTTGAAGAAGAACATAAGAGAAAAACAAACAAACAAAAGAAGCCCTGTATTTTCCTCTTCAATGGCCTACAATTTGTCGTCCAGGAAACGAAATAGTTTTCAAATAGGAAAAAGAAGAGCAGAATAAAATATCTATTTTCATGTTCGTCTCTGCGTGTCTTCCTTTCGTCTAAAGTTACCTCCATCGTTATAAATGGGGCCCTTTCATTTTTTTTCTTCTTTCTTCCTTCCTTTCTTTCTTTGATTTCTGTGTATGCTTTTATGTATTTTTTTTTATTACGCAAAATCTGAAGAAGAAAAAAAAAGCGCCACGAAGCAAATGGATAAATGCATGCATAAAGAGACGGTATAATATAAAAAAGAAATAACACAAATAGATATGATATTTATTGTAACTGTAATTATTGGTATAAGCGATGATTATGATGAGAATGATAACAACTAAAGTAACAGCAGGAACAACACAACAACAACAAACAGCAGGAAAGACCATAATGCTACTACTATTAATAATAATAACAATAATAATAGTGATGATAGCATTACTAGAATAATAGTAATAATGAGTATAATAATCACAGCAAAAAATAGTAGCGATTATGACAATACTAATTGTAATAAATGATAGTAGTAATAGCCGCGGGAGTAGGAGGAGAAAGAGGAGGACTAACTACAACAACCAAAAGAAAAAGCAACATAATAGCCACACATATAACAATTATAAATATAATGAAATATATGTATAGAAAAAGTAACACCCGAAAGTGCTGGGGAGGACCCAAAGAAGCACTGTCTTCACCTGCCTTTAGAGCACTCCTGTACCACCCTTGGAGGCCTGCGCTGTGTTGACGATGGGTACAGGCACGCGCAGGACACTCCATTAAGATATCAAGGGACATAACCGCTCCTGAACAGAGGTAAATCAGACTACAGGATGCAACTCATAACATCCTTAAAGTAGCATCCCCATGGGTGTACCAGCCCGTATTTCATGACTGCAGAGCCCACCGGCGAAAAAAACCGCCTCCAGCTGTCGAGCACACCCCACAGACCCACCACCTCTGCCCACGAACAGATGAGGACAGTGCCACTCCAGGCGCAGCCAAGCTTTCCCTATACGGTCTTATGTGCCCTCAAAAGAAAATCCAAAGTTGTAGTCTTTCCCACTGTCAACAGGACTTTCCCTGTGGTCAGTGGGTCTTTCCTTACCGTCACTGGAACTTTCTCCAGGGTCAGCCTAGTCAAGACAGAGAAGAAAAAGAAACACCCGAAGGTGCTGTGGAGGACCCAGAGAAGCACTGTCTTCACCTGCCTTTAGAGCAGTCCTGTACCACCCTTGGAGGCCTGCGCTGTGTTGACGATGGGTACAGGCACGCGCAGGACACTCCATTAAGATATCAAGGGACATAACCGCTCCTGATCAGAGGTAAATCAGACTACAGGATGCAACTCATAACAGCCTTAAAGTAGCATCCCCATGGGTGTACCGCCCGTATTTTTCATGACAGCAGAGCCCACTCCATAAACATGGAGAAAGAAAGCGCAATCAAGAGAATAATGTTGAAAAAGAAGATACCAGCTATAGTTGAATCATAATAACAAGACGGTACATCGAGCCCGGCTTATGGTATACAAAGTTTTGACATGGTCTTTCTGTTCCCCCTGATCTCTGTGTGTTCAGGAGTTCCGATTATCACCCTGTGTCGTGGTTTTGTAGCCAGGATTTGAGTGAACATCTGCGATTGGTTTTCGGCTGGCCATGTTATTCGCTAGGCGCTTGACCTGCACATTAGGTGAATGCATTCGGCTAAATTTTAGAAAGAGAGTGGGTTAGTTACCGCTAAGGACACAGACAAACAGAGTACAGGATTAGACACGATGCATTTCGACCTCTTGGGTCTTCGTCAGGCGAAAAACAAATAACATTTAGGACAGTGAAATGGAGGAACGAGAAACCACTTATCTTCTCCTGTTGGCCTCACGACCAAGATGGCCGCCGGACGGAAACGAGGCCACCCAGGAGGGAGGCGATCATGGGAGAGGAAATAGTGAGGGAGATGGGAATGCGGGGGGGGGGGGGGGGGGGGAGGGGAAGGGGGGGGGGGGGGGGGGGGGGGGGGGGGGGGGGGGGGGGGGCCGAGGAGGGTGTGTGAAACAATGGGGTTTGTAGCTTGTTTTGTAGAATAGTATGATATATTAGTGACGGTAGTGATTATGGTGGATTGATGACATTTCTTAGTGGGGCAAAAAAA
This sequence comes from Conus betulinus, assembly GCA_016801955.1. Lineage (NCBI taxonomy): Eukaryota > Metazoa > Mollusca > Gastropoda > Neogastropoda > Conidae > Conus > Conus betulinus. The sequence goes on along the minus strand of JADBJO010000219.1, from coordinate 631,386 downwards.
AAACGACTTTAATGGGTGATGATAGTAGTGACGGGTGGCTAGTTGTATGTGGAGGTGTGAGTAATGCTAATAAAGTCAGATATAGTAGGGGGGGGGGGGGGGGGGGGATATATATATATATATATGGAATAAAAAAATATAATGTTTTTTTGATTTATAATAATCATAATGATAATAAATAAATGAATTTAAAAAGAAACAAAAAAAATGAAAATAGAATAAAAATAAAATAAAATAAAGTTTAAAAAATAAAATAATGGAAGAAAAAAAGAAAAAAAAAGAAAAAGAAAAAAAAAATAAAAATGAAATGAATAGAGGGTGGCTGCAAATTCTGTATGAAGTGGGTAGTGGGGATGTGTATGTGTGTGTATGTGTGTATGTGTGTGTGTGTGTGTGTGTGTGTGTGTGTTGGTGAGAGATATTGCCGACTGGTGTGGAAGTGATGGGTATGTATATTTGTGTTACTGTTGCATGTAGACGCCCTGGGGCTGTAGCGTACCAAGTTTGGCAGTGAGATGGGTCTCTCGTGATGTACGCTCAAAGCTGTCACTCTGTGATTGCCAGAGTGCCAAGACTTTTACATGGTTGCTGTTGTGTTGGGGGTGGTTGAAGTGTAGGGGCAACGGGTTTGGGGTCGGTGGTGGGTGGATGCCAGCCAGGTGTTCAGAGTGTTTCACCTATATAGATCTTGCTACACAGCTGGCAGTGGATAGCGTATACAAGGTTGCGGTTCTTGCAGGAGAATGTGCGTAGAATAGTGAAGGAGTCTTTGGGGCCCTGTAGGATGGTGTCTGATGTGGTGAAGGACAGATTTTGCAATAGGATTTTGAGCAGAGCTGAGTACCTGCTGGTGTAGGTGTGGATATTCTGTTCAATTTGGACCACACGAGAGGATCTTTTAGGTTTTTATCACGTTTGAGCGTGACCGTGGGTTTAGTATGGAAGGCAGGTTTGTGGTTTTGTACAATGTGCGAATCCTGCAGATTGGGAGGGTGTGTGGGGTGGAAGAGGAGGTAGGCGGTGGGTCTGTCTGTCTCCTTTGAATGCTGGGTTTCCAGAGCAGATGTTCTGGATATGCTATGGTGCGGCTGAGAGCTTCGTTGATGATAGAACTGGGGTATTCATGGTTTGTGAAAAATTCTGACATTTTGGCTGCTTGTATAGTGAAGTCTTTTTCGCTTGAGCAAAGTCTGCGAAGACGGAGAAATTGTGAGTACGGAATGCTGTCTTTAGTGTATGGGTGGTGGGAGGATGTGTGGCCTAGGCATGCATGTGCATCAGTGGGTTTGTAGAAAATGGAAGTTTTGAGTAGACCATCTTCAAGGTAGATGGTGATGTCTAGGAAGTGACCTGACTGTGAAATGGTGTAGGTTATTTGGATGGATCGATGGAAGGTCTGGGCAAAAGTTGAAGGAGTTGAGGAGATCTTGTTTGGGCATGGATGTGGCTCCCAGTCCATCATCAATGTACCTTTTTGTATAATTCCAGTGTGGGGCCTGTGTATGTGGCTAGCAGTTGGTGTTCCAAGCATCCCATTAAGAGGCAGGCATAGGATGGTCCCGTTTTGGTACCCATAGCAACACCACTAATTTGTGAGAATGTGTGATTGTTGAATTGAAAACGTGTTGAGGGTGAGGACTAATTCTGCAAGTCTGACAGTGGGAGGGTGTTGTTGGTTGGAGTTACGTTTGTCGAAGAAGAATATGAAGGCCTTCAGTCCATCAGCGTGGGGGATAGGGGTGTAGAGTGACACCACGTCAAGTGTGAAGAGGAGGCTGGGTTGAAAAGTGGGATCTGTGTTGTATGAATTGATCATGTTGAGTGTGTGGGTTGTGTCTTTGAGGTATGTGGAGAGGCTCTGTACTATGGGTTGAAGGAGAAAGTCTAAGTACTGTGGAATGTGTTCCGTGGGGCAGCTGCAAGCAGCGACAATGGACCTGCCAGGTGTGTTTGTTTTGTGTATTTTGGGAAGCAGGTAGAAGGTGGGCTGTTTAGTGTCTGTCATGATCAGGAGTTTGGCTGTGGTCGGTGGGGGTGTTTGAGTTTGATTTCTTGTTTGATTGAGTTTGCGATGGGTTTTCTGGTGTTGTGGGAGGGGTAATGTTGTGAGTGATGTGTAGAAATGTGTTTTTGACAGTCGTTTATGAGCTTCTATCATGTACATTTGTTTGTCCCAGACCACAACTGCAGCACGCTTTTCTGCTGGCTTGATGACTATGTCCTATCGTTTTCTTAATGCTTTCAGGGCTTTGTGCTGATCTTGTGTAAGGTTAAAATGTCGGATAGATTTGGATTTGATTTGCCTGATGTCTTTTTATGTAGAATTCAACTTCGCTGGATTTGTTGGAGGTTTGTTGGTGGAGCACTGGGATTTAAAACAGTCGATTGAAAATGTCAGAGTTCTGTGGTGGGTGGGGGCTTGAGTATGTTTTCGAGTGTTGCCATCCAGCGAAGTTTCCTAGAGAATCTTTCCACATCAAGGTGGTTCTGGTATTTATTGGTGGTGGGCTGAATTGGGATGAATTTTAAGCCCTTTTGCCAAGGCTGATCTATCATCATCGTCAGAGAGGGAAAAATTCTCAGGGATGCAGTAGACAAGGTGGTGGTGGTGATCGGATGTGGTAGTGGGGTCAGGATTGTGGGTTGGGGAGGCTGACTGGTCCGGGCGAATTGCTGTGTGTGTTTGTTTTGTAATTGTGACAGTTTGTCTTGTTTGGGTCTGGTTGCAGTGATTGTGGATGACCTGTCTGAGTTTAGAGGCAGTGGCTATGGGTATGATAACTGTGGTTTGTTGTTTGTTTGTTGGCGAAGGTTGGAGTGAAATTTCAGGGTTGAACTGAGTGTTTTTATATATGTGCCAACATGAGTTTACGGCTGGCTTGGAAGAGATACTTTGTGGTGATAGTGATGAGAGTGGTGCTACGGAGGTTGGATGGGGTGTGGGAAAGTGAGAAGCCATGAGGAATGATGCGTAGTTTAAGGCATTCTTTAAGAAAGTTGAGATGGGATGCCGATTTGGTTTCTGAAACTGTGTTTTGGCATAGCCTTGTGCAGACGGCTGGATGGTAGGTGGTAAAAACCGAATGGACTTGCAGAAGCTGGCATGAGTATGGGAGAAAATTTGGGGCGGCTGGCATTGTGTTGTGGTGTTAGTTGATGTTGAGCAGGTGGTGGGACAAAGAAGAGTTAGGGGATCAAGAATGCTGAATGACGATGTCAAGTGCGTAGCTAGGAATAGATGTGGAGCAAATTGGAATGAGGGACAATGAACATCAGAATCAAAATCTGAATCAAATGAAGGGTACTGAGAATAAGTGGATTACAGCGTTCACAGCTACACACAGAGCAAAGACGTGACGTGAACTTCAACACGACAAAGGGTGTCAGTCAGTATCAGTAAAAGTTAAGTTTCAAAAACAGAGTAACTGAGGGCGAAGAATGAAGCAAAATTTAGAAAGAGAGGGGGTTAGTTACCGCGAAGGACACAGACAAACAGAGTACAGGACTAGACACAACGCATTTCGACCTCTTGGGTTTTCTTCAGGCGAAAGCAAATAGTATTTAGGACAGTGAAAACGAAGAACGAGAAACCACTTATCTTCTCCTGTTCGCCTCACGATCAAAATGGCCGCCGGACGGAAACGAGGCAACCCAGAGAGGCTAGGCATCTACAAAGAATGGTCCATGAACTCCTTTTCATCCAGTGTGCTCTTTATTTATTTGCTAAATTAATCCCAGCGCATTATGGCCCCGCGGTTCAGCAGAAGCTGTGTAGCCTACGTATGTTGAGATGAACGTTAAACAAATGAAAAACGCAATTTATTGTTTACAAACGAAGGGGAAAAAAAGGAATTTATCCAGATTAGAAAATGTCGTAAGACAATTA
>JADBJO010000219.1:620000-622500 GCA_016801955.1 Conus betulinus | reverse complement strand
TTTGGAATCAGTGGTATAGTTTATATAACACACTCAGTTAAATTTAACGAGTTTACCTATGTCGAGATTCCACAAACAGGCTTGATAGACAATACTGTTAAAAGAACAGGCAGGAAAATCGAAGAAGCTGTTAAGCGAGCACGGCTTTACGATAGTCTGGATGTGCCGAGGAGTTAAATATAGAAATGGACGTATTTAAGAATTCAAAAAGATAGGCCATTAGCGTCATATACACCAGTTTTGCGTGGAGAAATGGAATGTTTACATATACACTTTCACAGCAAATAAAACAATAATTTTGTCACATTACCATTTTCTCACATATGACATACATTCATATAAAGGAATTTGGATTTCAATTAAACATCTTTTCGGTTCATAAAATCAATGGACAGGGGAATAAAACTTTGTTTAAATCTGACACTTCTGCATTTAACCGATCGATATCTTCGTCCTGACTGAAGAAGGTCATACTGATTTGCAAGAACGTGGGTCTGGTCACACGCAATCTTCTTCGCTTTACAAACAACACGGCACCTGTACAGCTCACTCAGACTTTTTTTGTCTCTCACCAACGATTTTTTCCTCCCACGTTCACCACTTTTTCAAGCACATTTTACTCTTCTTCACAGTCAACCCACCCATACCACACAATAAATGAGAAAGTTAAAAAAACAGATTCCAAGAAGCATGAATAAAATGTCCGAAGAATGTCAGTATTCACATGAAATGATCGCAGCTTGCGAAGACAATATAATCTGGTTGACATTTTTTTGTGGACATACTCAACATGGGATTTAAAATTCAGCTTATTATCTATAAAAGTTCCTAAATATTTGTATGATTCAACACGTTCTACTTCAGCACCTTTGATAAAAAGCGGTGGTACAGCTTTTGGATTCTTTCTAAAATCAATCAACATTTCTTTCGTTTTTTTTTTTGTTACATTCAGATCAAGATAGTTATGATCGCACCAGTCAACAAATCTTTGAACCTCCTTGAAGTAAACAGAATCAGAGTTGGAAAGATCCACAAGTGCTGAGTCATCTGAATATTTAATGTACAAAGTTGAATCACTTCCTGAACAATCATTTGTGTACAGAGTAAAAAGCACTGGTGATAAAACAGTACCCTGGGGCGCGCCAGTTGAAATGACTCTGGAAGACGAAACAACACTTTGATATCGAACAGACTGTGTCCTCTGTGCGACAGCTGGACCGGAAATTACACAGAAGTTAAATGACCTTTTTTTTTCATTAACAAACAAGGAAGACGCTACCACTGAACGGTGAACGATACTGTCGGTGACTGATTACCTGGAATGATCTCTGATTCTTGTCAGTTTTGAGTTTTGAATTCTATGTTTGGGGGTGTGCGTGTAGCTCTGTACGATCTGTCTGAAATCAAATGAATTTTGTATCCCCCCTGGACACAAAGGATATAAAACTAATTCCAGTATAATATCAAAATGTCAACTCTCTCTCTCTCTCTCTCTCTCTCTCTCTCTCTCTCTCTCTCTCTCTCTCTCTCTCTCTCTCTCTCTCTCCTTCCATTCTTCCCTCTCCCTGCCTTCCCCTCTTTCGCTCTCTTTTCCTATCTCCCAACCCTTCTGTCCCTGTCTGACTGTCTCTGTGTCTGTCTGTCTGTCTCCTACCCCCCCCCCCCCCCCCCCCCCTTTATCCCTCCCTTTCCCCCACCCTCTCTACCTTTCTTTCTTTCTCTATCTCTCTGTTTCTGTCTCTATCTTCCTCTCTGTCTCTCTGTTTCTGTCTCTGTCTTCCTCTATCTCTCTGTGTCTGTCTCTATCCTCCTTTGTCTATCTGTTTCTATCTTCCTCTGTCTTTCTGTCAATCGTTTCTTTATGTTATATGGTGAGCTAGGAAGATTTCCGATCAATATATATTCCTACGTAAAATGTACTAAATACTGGTTGAAATCAACGCAACAAATGGACGAAAGTAGACTACCATTGCAAGGTAATCAAGTATTGCATAATTTGGACATCAGTGGCAAGAAGACGTGGGCTAGAAATATTCCTCAGTGCTTAAGTTCATATGGGTTTACTTTTGTTTGGGATAACCAAGGCATTCAATGTGTTTCATGTTTCATAAAACCCTTTAGGCAAAGAAATATAGATTGTAAGTGGCAGGACTAGGACGATCGCATGTAGGCTACACCAGTGATGATTTGCTGAATATAGACAATTCAAAAGTATGTGTGTGGTGGAACCGTATATTGGAAGTGGTATGACCAGGTGTGTAAAAAAAAGTGCTTTGACAAAATTTACATTTGGTATTTCTGATATCGTTTGTCATCATTTTAGATATAGACTTGAACATGAACGAGAAGTATTATGTCGGTGGTGTAGCAGAGCTAAGAGAAAATTCCTTTCTCGTTTTGTTGTCCCGTTTTTGCATGATCTTATACAGAATTAAGCAAACCTTAGTAATCCATATAACTTTTGATTCAGTCTGTTATTGTCGTCAAGAAAATTAATGAA
>JADBJO010000219.1:600000-607500 GCA_016801955.1 Conus betulinus | reverse complement strand
GACCAGAGACAAAGAGACAGACTCCAAGACTACCCTCAAGATTTCTTTATTCACGTTATTCGACAGGAGGCCTCATCAGCCCATCACGAAGTGGGATGTGAATATGCGGCTGAATGAAGAGATGTATAGCAAGTTCAAAATGAAATCTAACAATAATATAGAACGTATTCATGTATCAGAGCATCTCTCATTTTAAATGCTAATAATAAAAAAGGTATGTACGTCTTCCGGAACCGTCGTCGATGAGACTAACAAACTCAATTCAAACAGTGAAGGATCTCTATAATATTTTAGGCGTTATTAACATTACACGTGTACGGTCCCAAGTGCTGGGCAACAAAGAAACAAAATGCACCTAATTTTCTTAGCTTTCATTACATAAGGGACAACTAAGGTCGTTTAGACATAAAACGTTCTGTATTGATAACGGTGTATCAAGCACCAGATCAGAAATCCCGAGCCTAATTGGGTTATATATATTTCCGATGCTTATCAATATCTAGATGTAATAAGGTTTAAACTGTGGCCACTGCAAAAGGTACTCTACAAACTGAACCTGTAACTAGTTTGAATATGATTGAACCACGTTTGCCATCGGCAGTCGATAAGCCTTTGTTGAAAAAACGAATAAAACCACGCACACTTCCAGCACCTTGATTCGCCCAAACAAAACCAAATCCATATGCAAAGACAGAGACAGATAGACAGGAGACAGACAGGACAAGACAGAGTCGGAAGAGAGAGAGGATGAGAGAGAGAGAGGAGAGAGAGAGAGAGACGAGGAGGAGAGAGAGAGAGAGAGAGAGAGGAACGAGAGAAACACACACAGGGGACACGAGAGACAGAGCATAGTAAGAGACGTAGAGGAGGAGAGAGAGAGGAGAGGGATCGAGAAGAGGAGAGAGAGAGGGAGAGCCCAGACACAAAGAAGCAAGGACGTAGAGAGAGGAGAGAGAGAGAGACGAGAGAGGAGGAGGGAGAGAGAGAGAGACAGCCAGACAGACAGAGAGAGAGAGAGAGAGGACACGAGACAGACATACAGACAGACAGAGAGACAGAGAAACCAGGCAGAGAGAGAACAGAGAGAGGACAGAAAGACCACAGAGGACAGAGTAACATGACTGTGTCCACGTGTGACTACTTGCCTGTATGAGTACGTAGAATTTATCGCGCATGTGTGCGTTGTGCACGATGACATTTACAACAGAGACGAAAAGAAAAAAAAGAAGGGGGGGGGGGGGGGGGGGGGGGGGGGGGGGAACGAGCCATCCATCTTGCCTTTCTGTCCACAAGGAAAGCAGAGTTGTAGTGGCTTGTCAGAGGAATCACAAGAAATTAATATTCATGATGGTTGATGATGGGATGAAGTGCGCTTTCCATCTTCCCTTGAGTTTCAGCCAGCTAACAGGGGTATTGGCGTGATGCTGTGTTGATGGAGGACAAGGCGTGTTGTGAAGGAAGGATGGTAAGAAGAGACGTAGGGGGGGAAGGGGTTGTAAGAGAGGGGACGGGACTGGGTAGGTGAGGAGGGAGAGAGAGAGAGAGAGGAGAGAGAGAGGAGAGAGAGAGAGAGAGAGAGAGAGAAAGAGAGATGGAAAGACAGAAACAGACAGACAAACAGACAGACAGGACCAGATAGACAGAAGACAGAAGACAGACAGACAGAGACAGACAGAGAGACAGACAAACAGATAAACAGACAGACAGACAGACAGACAGATAGACAGACAGACAGAGACAGAGAGAGAGAGACAGAGAGTGAGAGAGAGACATAGCGAGAAAAAAGAGAAACAGAGAGAGAGACAGACAGACAGAAAGACAGGAAGGTAAAAACAGACAGAGACTGGGACAGACAGACAGACAGACAGACAGACAGACAGACAGACAGAGAGAGAGAGAGAGAGAGAGAGAGAGAGAGAGAGAGGATCAAAGTCTAAACAGATCCGTCACGAACAGCAAATGGAAAGTTCTCTTCAGTGGACAGAACCATTTTCTTGCACTTGGCTGTTGTCAACTTTCGTCCTCTTGGAGAGACTGATCAGCATACCCTACTCAAGCTGTGGTGATGGTCGTCTCTACCACCTATACCTCGGTGCTTTTATCACCAACGAGAGAGAGAGACAGAGAGAGAGAGAGAGAGAGAGAGAGAGAGAGAGAGAGAGACAGAGAGAGAGAGAGAGAGAAGAAGAAGAAGAAGAAGAAGAAGAAGAAGAAGAAAAAAAGTGCAATCCAATGGCCTTCCAATGGAGCCAGAGAAGAACGGAACAGGAAAATCAAAAAGGAAAAAAAAAAAAAATTCAAAAGAAAAACAAATAAGGGAATGACCATCAAGAAAATAATCTTTAAGTCGTAGTTTTGACGATCCAGAAACAATACAAGATTGATGAAGACATGCCATCAACATAGATGAGCAGTACTTCTGTTAGATGATAACGCAAACATTGTCATAAATCACCACTGACGGTGGTGGTTAAGAACTGTTATAATAATAACCTTCATTTGGATCCTCTGAGACAGCATGCCAGAAACACTGATTTTTGATATAAAAAGAAAAAAAAAATTGTGTGTGTGTGTGTGGGGGGGGGGGGGGGGGGGGAGGGGGGGGGGGGGGGAGAGCGGGTAGTACAGAGGGAGGGAGGGGGGAGGGAGGAGCGGCGGTGTGAGGGAGAGGAGGTGTTCTGGGCGTTAATTGACAGCGTAATTGGTTATTGCGGGGCCTACTGAATCTCTCTCTCTTCTCTCTCTCTCTCTCTCTCTCTCTCTCTCTCTCTCTCTCTCTCTCTCTGAGAGAGAGAATGACAACGTGAGTAAGAGTGATAAAGGAGAGTGTGTGTTTTGTGTTTGTGTGTGCTTGTGTGTGTATGTGTGTGTGTGTGTGTGTGTGTGTGTGTGTGTGTGTGTGTGTGTGTGTGTGTACGCGTGTGCGCGCGCGCTCGCGCTCGCGTGCGTATGTGTGTGTGAGCACGCGCACATCCATATTGAAAGAAGGACGGAGTCGTGATCTATTTCCACTCAATAAACAGGAAATGACGTGAAGGTAAGTGGGCAGTTAGTTTTAACTCTCGATAAACGTGAAGCAGAAATAAATAGAGGAAAGGATTAGGATACCTGCCTCTTGACCTACCTATTTACAACAAGCCACCAGGGAGGGAGGATATTATCTCCCATTTGCTAAACACGGACAAAGTGGCCAAGCGAGCAGTAATCTACACCAAAGCCCCCATTTCCCCAACCCCCCCAACCCCCTTCCCCCTTCCTCCCCCACCCCACCCCAAAAAAGAACCGTGGATTGGCACTCGAGAAAAAGCAGTCCTCCACCATAGTGGGACACATCGTATGTCCGCCCTTCAATCCGGATCTGTTCCAAAATGTGTGTGTGTGTGTGTGTGTGTGTGTGTGTGTGTGTGAGAGAGAGGAGGAGAGAGAGAGAGAGAGAGAGAGAGAGAGAGAGAGAGAGAGAGAGAGAGAGAGAGAGAGAGAGAGATTGATCTTTAATACGCAAGGATGGCGATTTTAGGCCAAAGTCTAGTCTTACAATCTGTCCTTGTCACGCATACATTATTTCAGAGAGAGAGAGAGAGAGAGAGAGAGAGAGAGAGAGAGAGGAGAGAGAGAGAGAGAGAGAGGGAATTTTCTCTGACATATGAGCCAAAAAAATGTTACAGGAAGGCTTTTGCTCCTTTTTCTCTAGCGATTCTTTCTCTAAATTATGTTCCTCAGCTGAATTTATACTGCATATCGATTGAAATATTTACCTCTTCCTATTTACTTTTTAGTATTAGGATTCGGAACCTACAAAAATTTAATGTTAACGTTCATTTTATTGCACGGCTGTACATTCCATGAACGTATATCATTTCATGGATAGCTATTAACTCGCCAACTGCGACGACATAATGTTCAAGTTCAGTAGAAAATTTGTAATAATGTTGCTGGACGGTTCCGAGATCCGCTGTTTGACTTTGATCCGCAGCAGGGATCTGCGCCAGAAGTTCATGGATTTGTGCTTGGGCCACATTTTATCTTTCCTCCAAGGTTGGTTATATTGGTTAGTTGATTCGTGCGTGATCTTGCTGACAGGGAGACAAAAACAAACAAACAAACGGATGCTGGTGTTAACATAACTTTTTTTTTTCTTTGAGAAGATGACAAAGCTGAAAGAATGTTACAGCAGCAGTGCCGATGTCGTGTTCTTTTGATTTCCATAAACAACAGCCTAAGTCTGTGGAATAAACTATGTTTTTCTTGTGACAGAACTAATGAATATCATTAGTTTAAATTTTGTTTCTGTTTTGCGTGATACGTGAACGCAAGTTTAAGAAATTAAAATCAGTGATTTCATTTTCTAGGGCAAGTCAAGGGAAATTTACGATCATACGTTAATTGAGAAAAAATGCTTTTCTGCGCTTAGCAAATGGCGAGGCTATTTAAAGAATAGGAAAAATGGGTGGGGAGAGGAGGGGGTGAGGTGGGATTGGGGTAGGGGGGAAAGAGATGAAGATGTGTGTGTGTGTGTGTGTGTGTGTGTGTGTGTGTGTGTGTGGTGAGCTGTGTGTGCGTACGTGTGTGTGAGTGTGTGCGTGTGTGGCGGGGGGGAGGGGGGGGGGGGAATGGGGAGGGAGGTGGACGGCAGCTTCGCGATCATGAACTCATCAACCCGACTTTCCCCAGACGATAAATTTGGGACATAAAATATGAACGGATGAGTATTGCCTGCTCCCACAATTCTTCCAACCCCATTCCCACCTCCATCTGCTCACCTCCAACCTTCCTGTAGACATTTCTTCCCCAAATCCACCGCCAACCATCTCTCCATCAAACGCTAATAGGTTCCATCGAATCTTCCAAATGTGGGCGGAGTAATGTCGATCTACGTGGAACGCACAGTCATAAAGAATTCATGCGCGATGTAGTGTCCGTTTACGTTTGCTTTTTTTTTTTTTTTTTTTTTTTTTACGCTATGGCGACAGGTCATTTCTTAGACCGGCTGTGGTAATGAATACTGCCGTGGGCTTTCTGCTTGGTAGTAAGCGAAAAAACAAATCAAAATGGAGTTGGTGTGTCCTAGAATTCTCATTGCAGAAATATATTGTCAAGAAGGATCAATGTGTGTGTGTGTGTGTGTGTGTGTGTGTGTGTGTGTGTGTGTGTTGTGCGTGTGTGCACGCGTGCGCGCGCACACACGCGCGCGCGTGTGTTTGTGTTGTGTGTGTGTGTGTGTGTGTGTGTGTGTGTGTGTGTGTGTGTGATCCTTTTCCTGCCAAATGCAGAAAGTGTCCCACGTTGATTTTCACCATTCAAGTTTATTGCAGGGGATCATGATAAGGAACACACAGGTATACACGCACGCATGTGGGCACACACACACGCACACACACATACACACGCATGCAAACACACACACACACACACACACACACACACACACACACACACACACACACACACACACAAGATTCAAGATTTAGATTCAAGATTTAATTATCCTGTCACCCCTTTGGGGGTAGGACATAAAACAAAAGAAAAACAATGTAATCCACTTCAACATGACACAAAATGACTAAGCAAAATGCAGGAAGCGTTTTATGTGTATTTAAGGCGTAATGGCATAATCACTAAAACATAGAGCAGGCTGGTCATCATAAACTTACACCATTTTGCTGAATGTTAAATATTTACTCAACTTTAACAGAACCAGCCGAGAATAGTCTGCACAGGTTGTAAACAGATTTCACACTCGTATACTTTCTGGGAATAAAACGTACTTGTAACTCTTCACACTTTGGGCATTCCATAATGAAATGAAATTCGTCTCCAACATCTTGTTTACAATCTTTACAACAAGCGTTCCTCGCGGGCAAGACCAAGTCTTCTTCCTACTTCAATCATGAGTTTGTGATTACTACATCGGAATTTAATTAAGGGAAATATATATAGATCAGGTAATTGTTCAATGTAATTTTCACGTTTGAAATCTGTTTTATAATTTCTATAGAATAGGCATTTATTACTTGAATGTAACACCCTATTCCACGAACGTACATAGTTATCTTTCAAAGATAAAGAAATGTTTCTACATAACGATCTTTCGTTAGAAAACTGCTGTGTTTCCCAAATACAATCATAGCCTGTTTCTACAAAAAAATGCTTTGTATACACTTTATCCACCCAGACATATAAATACCATTTTTATACAAGTCATATAAAACACAATACATTTTACTCGAATATTTATCCGTTTGAGTTGCTAGTGAGATCCAGAATCGGATCATTCGGGTTTTAATTTGCACAGACAACGGATAAATCCCAAGTCCCCATATAATAACTCTGTCATGGTACTGCGATTAAGTTGGAGTAAATGCTTTAAGAACTTAAGCTGCAAGCTTTCTATGATTTTGATATCTTCATAACCCCATATTTCACAGCCATATAATAGCACAGGTACAACCATCTTTTCAAATAGATCTAAAACAATATTCACGGGTAATTTTTGATTTCGAGCGACTTGGAGTAATGAAAACATTGCACTTTGTGCTTGATCATGCCTATGTTTTTTTTACATTTATGAAATTACCAGATCTACTAAAACAGATTCCCAAATATTTGAAACTATCTACTATTTCAATGACTTCGTTACCAATTTAAACACGTGTTTTATTCTTACGTACGTCCATTGAATATCACAACTTTAGTTTTCTGTACATTAACAGTTAGTTTCCATCCAGTACAATACTCTTTAAACGCAGTAAGAGCTTTTTGCAAAGCATCACATGAGGTAGCAAGCAAAACAGTGTCATCAGCATACAAAAGCAAAAATAAACAAAGATAACTGCTTAAGTCTGCATCAGGAAGATCTAAATCAATATTTAACGAAGTACAATTGTGATCAGAAAAATATTGTTCGAGGTCATTCAAAAACAAAGAAAAAAGAACCGGACAAAATTTTTCTCCTTGCCGCACACCTCTATAACTACTAAAATAATCAGATTTGTTACCGCTTATGAAAACACACGATTTAATTTGATGATACATGTTTACAATCACCTGGAGAATCTTACCATTCACTCCTTGCTTTACAAGTTTTTGCCATAGTCCTAATCTCCACACAGAATCAAAAGCCTTCCTAAAGTCAACAAAAGCACAAAACAATTGCTTTTTTTAGCAGCGCGCAAATATCTACAAGCTTTTTTCAAAACAAATAAATGATCCAATGTGGAATGACCACGACGAAAACCAGCCTGACTTTCAGAAAGCAGCTTATTACTTTCAAGAAAATCAGTTAATCGATTATTCAAAATCGTTGTAAACAATTTTACCTACGCAGCTAAGCAGTGTTATTCCACGATAATTGTCACAGTCGTCTTTATTGCCTTTCCCTTTGTAGATTGGTAGAACAAGTCCCACTACCCATTCTTCAGGAATCACACCTGAGTTAAGAACTTTATTGAAAAGTTTACGATAAATTGTTGTCATTAAGGGCACGCTGTTCTTAATATATTC
>JADBJO010000219.1:592500-595000 GCA_016801955.1 Conus betulinus | reverse complement strand
ATTAACTCAAAGTTGTACTCACACACACACACACACACACACACACACACACACACACACACACACACACACACACACACGCACGCGTACGCACACACACACACACACACACACACACACACACACACACACGCACGCACGCACGCACGCACGCACGCACGCACGCACGCTCGCACACAAACACACACACACACACACACACACACACACACACACACACACACACACACACACACCACGTCTGATCTTCTGTCGCTGTGAACTAGTCTAGTTAAATTGTGTGTAGTGACATCGCTGGTCACGCAGTAAGACATTAAGTTTACTACACCGTATGGGAGACAGCAGAAGGACAGAGTGTTACCCGCCTTCAGCGATGCCCTGCCCAAGCCTACCTTTAGAAGTGTAAAAACGAACTTATAATTATGTATCGTGCGTTTTTCGCCATGACTGCTATAATAATATGGGAGATGTTAAATAGTAAGTCAAATTCATAAAAAAAGTTATAGGAGGAAGAAGAAGCACGTGTGCGCTCGTGAGAGCGCGAACCTTTTACGAAGATGGAATAATCATCCGGACTATCAAACAAACGCTATCCAAATGCCTCGTTTACCTCTTGAGATATACCCAGCGTTATCGCAGACACAGCAATACGGTTTGTACATTTTAGTGGACACTTCAGGTTTCCTTCTCAGTCTGTTGCCGCGCTGTGCAATGACTGGACTCAGTGTGGCTTTGTTCACTGGACCCGGAAAAGGCCCGTCCTTAATTGAAGTAACTGACCACGAGTTCGCAAATCTGGATCTCGAACTACCGACCACTAAAATTACAAACACATTTACGGACAAGCTCCCTCTACTTAGGGTTACGAAACGGTTTTTGTTTTTACTGCTGCAAACATTTTCTTTCAGCTACGAACAAGGTCGTATCTAAAATGAATTAAAAAAAAAAAAAAAAAAACAACATTAATTAAGAAAACCCACGTCACAGACCTGGGCCCAGCCATAGTCAAGCCTGACGTTCTTTTTCTACTGAAAACTACCTTCCTTTTTGCCGCATTCCGTGTTTCTACCACGTTTTGTTTAAAAATCGATTTTTTTTTGGGCGACAGTCTTACTGACGGACGAAAAATCAATAGAAGCGATGGTTGTAATCAAGTGATCATATACAAGCACTCCGCTTGCTCTCCCCCAAGGATTCCTCTTATGATCTGCTATATACTTGCGAGGGAGCAATATCGGTTGACCTCCCCACTCACCCCCACCCACCCCATTCCCAGTTCTCAGCCTCCAGAATGTTCCGATGGGAACACGCGAACACCACCACCACCACCACCACTAACATTCCCCATGACAGAACGAGTAACAACAAATTCCACTTGAACACATTCCAGAAACGCCTCACTGATTTCTGATTTCTGAATGTTTCTCCGCACACCCCGTATTGCTGGAGCTGCTGGAAAGGAGGAGGGAAGAGATGGAGCGGTGGGGTGGCGATGGGGGGGAGGTGGGGGGTGGGGGGGGAGGTGTCTGTCTGCAGCGGTTCTTGAGAAATCCCTGAAATGCCGCTGTAAGGATCTTTGGGAGAACTTTCTCTTGTGAGGTTTGTGAGCTGGAAACGACTGACAATGACACGGTTCACGCGCAGCCCGGCTCTTTAGGGGCCAGATAGAAGTGCACGTGATGTCTGTGTGATAAGACCACAGACTGGAAGGGGCAGAAGGATGGAGGTGGGGGGGAGGGGGGCGGTGGGACGTGGAGGGAGGTGGGAGAATGGGGAAGGGGGATAGGGCAGGCCGCGTGCCCTTTGGAGCCCTTGAGCGAGATGTAAACATTTACTCTCTGTGTGGAGTAAACATGCCAGAGGGCCACATACACACTTGTTGTGTGGCGAATGTAGTGTCCCTAGCGAAAGCTTTTGGCATGAACGAAAAGAGTGTGGAAAGAAATCCCATTGAAATCGTTTGCTCTCGCGCAAATTGCACGAGTGTGGAAAGAAATCCCATTGAAATCGTTTGCTCTCGCGCAAATTGCACAGAGTCCACGGTTAAAAAACACAACAACTACACCAACAAGTGCAGGTTGCCCCAGTGCTGTTAATCTGAAAGGAGACCCTACAGAAGCCCTGTATCAGTTTTCGAACGTTTTTTTTTTCCGGTCGTCAGGACAAAGGTTCTGTTGGGGACACTGCTAGCGTTCTTCCTTTTTCATCTGTTTACCTGTCCACCTATTATGGTATTTTCCCTTCCTAATCACCGCCTGATTTTGCTCTCTGCGTGTTTGTCTGCAGATTATCTAAACGTAGTCGATGAAAATGTGATCTCTAATTTAAAAAAAAAATCAGAAATGAAAAATATTTTCTGGTGATAGTGGTTGAGTTGTGTGCCTTTCTGATGTGTCGTTACTGCTACACGTAAATGTGAGTGACGTCACGCAGGTGCACGAAGTCTGTTTTTTGTTGCTATTGTTGTGTGTTTTCTTTCTCGTTTATTTATGCATTGGGC
>JADBJO010000219.1:572500-580000 GCA_016801955.1 Conus betulinus | reverse complement strand
AGTGTGCCGATGAATGGTCATGAGAAGAAAAGTAGTGGTCATGAAGAAACGGATACATATCTGCCCTCCCACCAACCAACCGACTTCCTACCAGTCGCTACCTTAAAGTGTGTGTGTGAGTGCTGAAAAAAAATGAATGTGATGGTGGAGATGCGCGTGTGCGCCGCGCGACAGCGCGCAGTGCAGTGCGGTGCGTGCGATGCGGCACTACTTACACTCACAACAGACAGCAGCGCGCACACACCTACACGCAAACCACACACAACACACAACACACAACTCGGACAAATGCAAAAGCGCGTCAACATTGTCTATACACGCAACGCACGCGACGACGCACGCAGCGCACACACACACCACACAACACAAAAAACACAACAACGCAGCGCGCCGCGCGCGCACGATGCGCACAATAACACACAGCCAAACGCACGCACCGCGCGCGGCGCGTGCAAACAACGACACGCCACGCAGTACCATATCTTAATGCAATCCATTATACAAGCACTGAGCGCATATACGTACGCGCACTCATAAATTGACAAGCTGCTCTTTGAATTTGGCTCGGCTATATGTGATTTTAATATGAGGGAAAAAAGGCAGGATGAATAGAGGGGGAGGGGTGAGGGAAGAGAGAGCGAGCGGGAGAGAGAGAGGAGAGTGGGAGGGAGCGAGAGGGGAAAGAAAGGGAGGAGGGAGAGGGGGAGGAGAAGAGGAGGAGAAAGGAAAGGAGGAGGAGGGAAGACCCAATCGCAGGCAGACGACGAGGGGGGAGAAAGCAGGGGAAAGAGCGGAGAAAGAAGGGGGGCGGGATAGGAGAGATAGAGTGGTGAGGAGGAAGAAAGGGGGGAGGCCGTTTGGAGTGAGGATGGGGGAGGAGGAGAAAGAGAGCGGAATGAGAAATGAGAGACAGAGAGTAAGACAGAAAGAACAGAAGAGGAGATGAAAGAGAGGAGAGAAGGGGGGAGACGACGAGGAGGGAGAGGAGGGAGAAGACGACAGAGGTTGGAGCTGTCTCAGAGCGAAGTTGACGGGCCGAAGTGAGAGTTTCATAAACACCATACAAAGGCACACACACACTACTCGCAGACCGACAAGAGGGAGAGCCAGTGAGAGGAGGAGAGCTGGAGAGAGGGAAGAGAGGAAGAGAGAGGAGAGCCCTCTGTACAGGACAGACATTTTCAGCATAAGACATGAACAGAGAGGGAGAGAGTTTGCCTGTCTACCCGATCGTCACGATACTACCGAACACGTCTGCGTTCGTTTTCTCTTTTCCAGTCTCTGTGTTTTTCCATGATGTCTGATACAGCATCGAAAGTTCAATGAGGACACACTGCCACGCATTCAGGGAATGCCATTTACATACTGTGATTGACACCGGTCATTGGAAAGGCATTCCATTGCTCCTTGTCCGGAACCTCTTCTGCAAATTTCATGAAACCATGGAGGGCGTTTGCGGTCTACACGATCGTCTGGTCAGTCTGCGTTATCGTTACCCTAATATTTCTGTCTGTGCTTTTCACTTTGCCTGTCCCCTCTTCTCTGACCTTGCCTCATTACCACGACTAAATGCCAGTGGCTTCCATCAATCTTCTCTCTATGCTCTCTCTCTAACTCCTCTCTCTCCTTGTCTACTCCCCTTCTCTATCTCTCTCTGTCTCTCTTTCCGTATTGTCTATCTCTCTGTCTCTCCTGTCCCAGTGTATATATGTCTCTTTTGTCAAAAATGTGGAATGTGTGGTGATGTCTGGTGTGTTGTTTTTCTGTGTTTTGTGTGTGTGTGTGTGGTGCGTGTGTGAAATTGTGTGGTGGGCTGTGTGTGTGTGTGTGTGCGTGTATGCGTGCGTGTACGTGTGGTGTTGAATGTGTGGATGTGTGTGAGTGGAGTGCGCGCAGACGCTGCGCCGTGGTGTGTCATGTGTATGTGTGTGTCTGTGTGTGTGTGCAGTGTGTGTGTGCTGTGGTGTGTGTGTGTGTGTGTAGTGTGAGCGCGCGCGCGCGCGCAGAGCGCTAATCCACTGAGACCTGCATGAAGATGTGTACTCCGTAGTTGTGAATACAAACTCATTCAGTCATATAAAACCCAATGAAGCAGAGGTGGGACGCCTATCAGCACAACATCAAAATTGCAACATCCGAGCATCCAATTTCCAAAATTGTAAGATGGAAGGGGGGGGGTTGAGGGGGGGGGGGGGGGGGGGGGAGGGGGGGGGGCGGAGGGACGGGAGGGGGGACAGGCTGAAAGGGGGAGAAGAGGGGAAAAGTGGGAAGCGAAAAGATCAATGGGACGGGTACCGAAGTACTTCCGTTTACCATGGCCTGGCTGTTCACAGAAAATCCCTGTGGTATACACTTAGCACGGGGCGCTATCAGTGAGCATGCTTTGGTGGTCCATTTCCCTGGGGAACTCATCTGCATGCCAATCAGCGTTCTGCTGACGGGCTGTCTGACTATAGCGCTGCTAGACTGGTGTGGTCCGAATGTGGATGGGATTACAGCCAGGCTTTTTTCTTTCTTTTTTTTTCTTTTCTTTTTTACGTACCACAGTCGGCAGGAATCTGTGAGGACTAGTCGGAATGTCGCTTTGGGTTCTTGGACAGTGGTTCGGCTGAAACGCTGGGTGTGTAGGCAAGGATTTCAGTATTGACACTTTTGGTTCTGAGAGCTAGAATCCTCACCGTAATCAAAGGTGACGGTAGGTTTGATTTGGTGGGTCTGGTAATGATAGTCCGTTCGTCATGACTAGAGAGAAGCATTGATTTGGTGGATTTACTGGAATATAAATGTCCTTTCGCCAGTTGCGTAGGCGTTTGGTTTTGCAGATCGCGTGTAGAATTCGTGCGGACCTAATGAACACACAAAAGACGGTTTTTCCCTTCCGGCATCCAGGCGAGGGGGGTGATCTGCTGCCAGTCTCTCTATCTCTCTCTCCCTCTCTCTCTCTCCCTCTACTCTCTCTCTTCATCTATCTCTCTCTCTCTCTCTCACTCTCTACTTGGGGCAATAGGTCTCTGGCTGCAATGCTGATTTGGTCTCGTGACAAAGGGGAGATTAGATTACCGTCCTGCCTCCCTTCACACCACTTGCTTCCATGCATGCACGTACGCACGCACGCACGCACGCACAACACACACACACACCACACACCAGCCCACTCCTCCCCCCCCCCCTCTCTCTCTCTCTCTCTCTCTCTCTCTCTCTCTCTCTCTCAGAGTGTAAACAACCGTCTCTCAGTACATCTGGTCAGCGGTCACTGCATAGGACACGTGACGCTAACTGATTGATAATTGTTCCATCACCTGAACCTTATTGGTCATTTACTTCTCGTTGTGGGTTTCTGTGCGTGCATAAGAGCTGTTGTCCACGATGGGTGAAGCTCTTTGGCGTCCAGATTTGCTGTTTGTCAGTTGGACTTTTTTCATGTCGTTCTCGGTCACAGACTAATGCGTCTTGGTCTCTTTCCCCACGTGCAAGTTTGTATGCACGCAAATAACACGTCCGCCCTACAAATTAACAACTTTTGTTTGTTTGTGTATGTCGATTAGTACATTGCTGCACTCTGCAAGCTTCCTGCTGTGATACAAACAGTAGAAGACCAGTCAGAGTTAGGCAAAGAAACACACCAGAAAGGAAAAAAGAAATACCCAAACAAAGAGATAATGTAACACGATTTATCAAGCAAAGAAAGAAAAGAAAAACACACAATAGAACAAAACCAGTATCATCCCATCACCTGACACGGACACTTAGATGAACGACAAAGAAGATTTTCCCATCAAGTTCAGCCACTCATTGCTAAAATAGTCTGACATCAAGGCAGACATATCGGAAATATGGAGAGGTAGGGGATGTATAGAAGGGGAGAAAGGAGGAGGAGGAGGGGGGGGGGGGGGGGGGTCAAGGATCGATAGTTTAGCATTTTGCTAATCACAGTTCGATTATTCTAAAATTAGGGCATTCACAAATTTCCTTCATCACACTGACTGTCTGTATGCCTCCTGCTAACGGGTGGGCAGTCTGTTCGTCACAACAAATATTCAGACTTGTCAAGTTTTGAAGCGCACACGTGGTGATTCGGGCATGGGAGAAAGGCTATGTGCAGGCGCTGGGACGACCTCTGTTGAAGAGCGGACCACAAACTGACTGATGTACATGGTTACATTAGGGGGCTGCCCAGTCGACTGAACAATTCTCTCATGGCGCGTGGCGATTATCGTGCCCGGAAGTGGGAAAGTGGCCTGAGTGAGGTCAACGACCTTCCTACAAAGTATGAGAGAGCGGGGGGGGGGGGGGGGGGGGGGGGGGGCAAGATTTTTGTTGTTGTTTTAATTCTCTCCCCTCTGTACAATTGGACATGTCCAGGTCGGGCCTCGTATCACACGAATCATTGTCATAGTGACGCCTGACTGACTCAGTACTACTAGAGCATTGACCTCTAGGTCAAATGTCGTGAGGTCCAGTCCCGTGGATGACCAACTGGAACATTTCCTATTTCTCGCGATTCGTCCATGGATGACATGCAGTCTGCAAAATTCAGTGGCCTCCTCTTTCCTTCCCCCTCCGCGCATACCAAGAACAAGCATTTGACTAACAAAATGTGTGTGTGTGTGTGCGCGCGTGTGTGTGCGCGCGCGCGCTTGCGCCGCGCGCGCGTATGTGTGTAGAAAGAAAGAGAGAGACAGACAGAGAGGGAGGTGGAACGAGAGTACTGGTTAGTGAGGATGGTGGTTTTATCTACGTAAGAAGCAGTGCTTCGTGTAAACTAATATAAGAATCCTCTGCGAAAAATAATACAGGAATCCACACATTACGCCACCTGTCACTGTATACTGCATTAACGATTCCATTTATCACTATAACTGTTTCTCATCATGGGGTCTGCACGTTATGGCCAACACACACACACACATATATGTATATATAAAACAAGACTTGCTCTTATATCTTTTCCTCACTCTAAGACATAAGAGCAAGTCTTGTTTTACAATTGAATATTTCTTGCAGTCTTTGCAACACCAAAGCTGCTCTGTAAGTTGCTGGAATGGGTGCTCGGTTACTTATCCTTGGAATTTATTAGTCAACTATATCTCTATATCTAATCTCTCTCTCTATCTCTCTCTCTTATATCTCTCTGTATATGTGTATATATGTGTATATGTGTGTCTGTGTGTGTGTGTGTGTAGATGTGTAGAGGTGTGTGTGTTATATAGATAGATAGAGGTGTAAATATTATATATATCGTAAACACGCGCGCGCACGCACACACAAAACACTCAAGCACACATATATATATATACACATATACCACACACGCGCGCGCGCGCGCGCGCGCGCGCGCACGCACGCACACACATACACAAAGGCACGCAACGCACGCACACACACATGCACACACACACACGCGCACACACACACACACACACACACACACACACACACGCAACACACACACACACACACACGCGCGCGCACTCGCGCACACACACACACACACACACACACACACACACACACCACACACACACACACACACACACACACACACACACACACACACACACACACACACACACACACACACCACTCGAGCATGCGCGCACTAGAACGCACGCACACACACACAACTGTCGGTCAAGAGCTAAGCAATCAGACACAGTTACGTAACAAAGTGGTAACGCTAGCTAACGGCCCTGGAGAGCTAACAAGAGTCACACCGCGGGGCGTCTGTTCACTCTTCAACGTCATGCTGGAGAAGACTGGAGTTTGGGAGAGCATTTCACAGATCTTGGCAGCATATTTTTTTCTCACCTTCTGTCCTTGCCTCCCCAACCCACTCATCCTCCATCCCCTTCCCCGCATCCCGTCCCCTCACACCTTCCTCGTAAGTTTGGGTGTGATTTTAACCCCCCCCCCCCCCCCCCCCCCCCCCCCCCCCCCCCCCCCCCCACACACACACACACACACTCCCTCTCTTCTGTCAACGATACTGTGCCTGCCCTCAAGAAATTTAGGTCATATCAATTTAGGGGTAGGAGGTGGTGGTGATGGTTGCGTGTGTTTTGTTTTTTTTTTTTTTTTTTTTTTTTTTTAAAAATATTTTTGTTTGATTGTATCTGATTCTGTTCTTTTCTCTCTTTCTTTTCGGTTCTGCTTGCCATTCGTTTCTTGTGTTATCTCAGTCATTTAATGCTGGCAGGACCAGACTTTGGTGTTTTGGTTCGATTTTTGGTCTGTATCTAAATGTGACATTGGATTACACTTCCCTCATCATCACCCTCCAACCCCACCCCCCACTCCCCTACCCCCACCCCTTCTTTTCCGCTTCTCTTCCAATCTGTTTTAATCATTTGAACAAAGGATGTCAGGGAATTTATTTGGTTGCTTCAAAGGACTTTTTCACCTTTGGTATCGTTTACTACAGCAAGAAAAAAAGCAGTTCTGATTGTAATCATAAGTCATCCTAATCGTAATTATACAGTCTGTAAAAAAAAAAAAAAGTGTGCTATTCATGAAACATAACTTTTTTTTCACCAAGATTTGTTAGATACCTAGCCAGCATGGTGCGGTGGATAGCGTTCCTAACATGCAAGCTGGGAGGTTTCTGGGTTCCAGTCCCGTGAGTGGCGTTCATTTGTGAGATTTTACGGCCCTGACCAGTGCCTGCCAAGACTTCAGGTCACTACAGGCTCCAACTGGAAGGCTGCAACAATACGGCCAAGCTTCATCCACTTAACAGATGCGTCTCTGAGAATGTTCCTCAAAGTGTCTACCCAACACGCAGGTATGTCTGTCACTCGGGCCTGGTTTACACCGTGCGTTATCATTAAAGGAAGCGAAGAATGCACCCCTGGTGACCAGAATGAAGGACAATAATGTCATCTTCATCATCATCATCGTTGCCGTCCTAACTGATCGCCATAAGAATGATCCCCAATGTTTGTGATCCTTTACGCATGCTGACCAGTTTTCATTTCTTCTCCGTGACCTTACCCATGGTGTGCACGCGTGCGCGCGCGCATACACGCACACATGCACGCACACGCGCATACTCACACACACACACACACACACACACACACACACACACACACACACACACACACACACACACACACACACACACACACACAGCGTGCACATTCAATGAAAATAAGCATTCGCATAAGCAAATGAAAAGAGCGTACGTCATGTGCAAACGCCCTAGCAATAATAACAGTGTGGCAATACATACACAAAAAAGAAGGACACTCGGGAGAACACAGACATCCGCCAAAGACGACGGATCGTAGATCCACCCTCTGATCTTCGCCAAGGGAAGTAATAGTAGGAGAGAACTGAAAGAGTCAATTACCATTCATTATTTTTCTTTTTTTTTTTTTTTTTTTTTTTTTTTTTTGGGGGGGGGGGGGGGAGGGGAGGGGACAAAAGGGGTAATAAGTGAAAAATAAGAAAATGTCAATGTTTGTATTGACAGAAAGTGTCAATACTCTACGAAGATAC
>JADBJO010000219.1:565000-567500 GCA_016801955.1 Conus betulinus | reverse complement strand
GAAGCAAACCTGGAAAGGGTTGTGTGTGTGTGTGTGTGTGTGTGTGTGTGTGTTTGGAGTGGGGGGTGGGGTGTACGGAATAGGTCCGATTCGGCTGGTCCCGGTTCGTCTACTCTTTGATGGTGCCGCCACCCTCAATGGCCAGTTCAGATTGTGACTCTTCTCCCCGTTTGAAACCCACTCGCCCGTCTCGTTTTGCCCTGTTTAGTGTACACCTTGGTAATGTTCATCCGAAGCAAACCAGAAATGTCCAGAATGTTTTGGCTGAAGTGACTTTCCAATGAATGTATCATCACATCTCTCTCTCTCTCTCTCTCTCTCTCTCTCTCTCTCTCTCTCTCTCTCTCTCTCTCTCTCTCTCCTCCTCCTCCTCCTCCACTCCAACAATAATGATAACAACAATAAGAAGAACAACAACTGCTGCTACTACTACTACTACTACGTTATTACTTACTACTACTACTACTTCTACGACTACTACTACTACTACTACTACTACTCCTACTACTACACGCACACATAAGCACACACAGTATTACAAGCAGACACAGACAGAGAAGAGAAAGGCTTAAAGATGCCAAGCAGAGAAAGAGAGAATCTAAAAACAGATAAAAAGCTGAAAAAAAAAAAATAACACAGGTACACAAAAAAATGTAAGAGACAAATGAAAAGAAAAAAAAACAGAAAAACACTGAACAGAACTGGATAAAAAAAAAAGCACTAGAGATACCACTAACGAAAGAAAAAGGGGGAAAAAAGACAAAAAAAAAAAAAGATGCAGGAAGAGACAAACAAAGGAAACAACAAACAACACCTACAGCAACGCAAAAAACCAAACTTGTAACAGAGAGTCTTTAGACCTGGGAAGTGCCAGGCGAAAGGTCTCCTTTGTGTTTCTGGTTTACCGCCGCACGGCCAACGCGCTCGGTTACCCCGTATTAATTTTTCATTCCCTTGCCTTGAAGCCACCACCGAGTGCTGACATTTTCCTGTTTCATAGAGGCCTGGGGCAGCCGGGTGGCACGATGCGGTTGTTGATGTGTCGTCTTTACAAATAATTCAGGAGAAGATGAGGACAGACGAGTGGATGTTTGACATAGCTCATATTTAAAAAAACAAAACAAAACAAAAAAAAAAAAAAAAAAAAAAAAAAAACACCAACGGACGTCGGTACCTGACCTATTCGTAGTCAGTCTGCCTGCCTATCTGTCAAAGTGGTACAACTTGTATCTATAAATGTGTCTGTGTAACTGACTGTGTGTCAGTCTATCTGGCTGTCTGTTTTCCTGACAAAGAGATAGAGAAGGGAGGGCAGGGATTGAAAGAGGGAGAGGAAGAGAAGGGGGTAGGGAGAGAGAGAGAGATGGAGAGGGAGAGGAACTGAGAGAGAGAGAGAGAGAGAGAGAGAGAGAGAGAGAGAGAGAGAGAGAGAGAGAGAGAGAATTAATGTTCTGATAATTAATGTGTATATTTGAGATACACGCATCAATGTGCTGGACGCAACACAATTGATGCACACAACTCGGAACTATGAGAAGTCGAACTCGAGAGACCATTGTCTGTGACTCGTTGCCACAGAAACGAATCCGTGTCTCAGAAAAAAATACAAGGACCTGTTTGTTCAGTTCAGTCACCAGATTCAGCCTCAACAAATCCTAGAAAAGCGTCCGCACTATTATCACCCGTACCAGCACAGCAGCAGCAACAGCAGCAACAGCAGCAGCAGCAGCAGCAACGGAGAAGAGGGGAGTGGTGTTAAGGCATTAAGAAGGCCATTTATTCTTAAACCTGCCCATAGGCTGTGGTCATAACTGCTTGGCAGCAGGCTCTTAGGCCAGATGGCAAGTTCTCAGACTTTGTACCTGGATCAAGCGTTTTTTTGTCCCTACGTTTCTGCCTGTGTCCATTTGTCTGTCTTCGTCTCATTCTTTCTGCCTTTCTTAGCTGTAGCTGTGTGTGTGTGTGTGTGTGTGTGTGTGTGTGTGTGTGTGTGTGTGTGTGTGGGTGTGTGTGTGCGAGCGTGTGCGCGCGCGTATGTGTGTGTGTGTGTGTGTGTGTGTGTGTGTGTGTGTGGATGGAGAGAGAGAGAGAGAGAGAGAGAGAGAGAGAGAGAGAGAGAGAGAGAGAGAGAGAGAGAGAGAGCAGACCGACAGACAGACAGACAGACAAACAGAGAGAGACAGAGATTATTTGTTTTTTGTTCTTTTTTTTTCACAAAATCGTAATTTATTTTTAAATCGCTGTTGTTGATTAGATTCGTTTGTGTGTTTTTTAAAGGCAATGTGAGATTGTGGTTGGCTGGTGGGGGTATGGATGTGATACGGGAGGTTAGTGTGCTGAGAGGATGAAATTAGAGATTAGAAACAGCAACAACACAACAACAACAACAACAACAACGATGATAGTTTTAGAAAAAGATACAGATAGACACATACACAACTGACCGTATTATCCTGTCATATTACCCTTCAGTGTGGAACGTTTGAATTTGAACATAAAC
>JADBJO010000219.1:530000-552500 GCA_016801955.1 Conus betulinus | reverse complement strand
TAAAAGGGCGGCATTGCACCAGAACGACAACATTGCACTGTAAGGGTCATATTGCACACCAGAATGAAGATGGTGCACAAGAAGGATGGCGCTGCACTCGAACGATGCTATTGCATTTGACGGGTATCACTGCGGCTAGAAAGGTGTCATTACACTGGAGGGGGGGGGGGGGGGGGAGCTGCATTAGAGAAACGAGATCTTGCACAAGAAGGGAGACATAGCTTTAGAAGGGTGGGATTGCAAAAGAGGGATGGTATGTGCACTACAAAGGTATCACTGTGCCAGAATGGTGGCATTGTACAAGAAGATAGTTTGTCACCAGGATGGCATTGCAATAGAACTTAGCCACTGCTCTAGGAGCCGTTGGTCTGACGTTGTACAATACAGGCGCTACAGCACTAGAAGGGTAGTACTGCAAAAGATGGGTAGCATTGCACTAGACAGGATTCATTGCACGGGAACGACCCAATTGCAAAAGAAGGGTGCCATTGCACTAAATGTATGACATTGAACATTAGCGGTGACGTTGCATTAGAAGGACGTAGTCTCATAACAGAAGAGTGATATGCTCTTGCACTCTTACTGATTTTTCTTTGAATTGGCTTAAAACGCTTTAATGGTTTCAGAGCTAAAAGCTGTTACGAATATGAATCTTATTCTGGCACCTCCACAGCCGAATTTTGTCACAAGCAGCATTCTCTCTCTCTCTCTCTCTCTCTCTCTCTCTCTCTCTCTCTCTCTCTCTCTCTCTCTCTCTCTCTCTCACACACACACACACACACACACACACACACACACACACACACACACACACACACACACACACACAGAGTTGCAGGCAGAGAGAGAGAGAGAGAGAGAGAGAGAGAGAGAGAGAGAGAGAGAGTTAGCTTATAAGCTATGTACTTTTGCGTCGAGTCAGCTCAACAACAACGACAAAAAAAAGAGAAAGACCGGGCAACTCCATTTGCGTCACACACAGAGCTGTATGTTGACAGATGTGTTTTGGCAACATCTGCCTGCTACCATGCCATCTGTCGACAGCTCTGCACACCAATTCTGCCCCACCCCTCCCTTTCCTTTCCCCCTCTACACACGTTGCCATCAGCGTACCGCACGTGCACCACTACCAATGACGTCATACCCGGTAACAGGAAGTGGAAATTTCATCACCCTTTCCCTGTCCTGCTTCCACATTAAGGTATATGCACTCAAACGTTTTATAATTCATGGAAACGTTTTGAGACATAGCACAATTATTTAAAATAAAATCGGTATTTAACCATGCATCAACTTCACATAATCATACATAACAACCATTTCGCTTGGTTGAATAGGATGACACACCCTCAGCATATAAATGCATAAACCAAACCTTACTTGATGTCTTAGTACTTATGTACCTACTTAATGCCTTAGTACGCACTCGTGACCTAACTCAACTCAAGGGATCCTTGAATCGTCCCATTCCATTTATCTTAGTATGTGAACTTATAGCCATGCATGATGGATATTGATGTGCTTAAAAGTGAAAACAAGCCATTTGTGTATATGCGCGAATTCTGCATGTCTTTCAACATTCGAAATCTGATTGAAAGCCTTGGCGTATTAATTTGAGGTGTGTTGCCTGCTAGAATAATGGCAGTGTCAAAAATTGTTAGGTGATCGCGCGTAGTGCTATGACAGTGCTATGACTCTCTTCCGCTGAAAAATAAGAAGTGAGGAGAATTGCACGGGCGTGCACCCGACGTGTGTGTGTGTGTGTGTGTGTGTGTGTGTGTGTGTGTGTGTGTGTGTGTGTGTGTGTGTGTGTATCTTGTGTGTGAGCGCGCGCGCGCGCGCGTGTGCGCGTGCGAGCTTGCGTGTGTGTCTTAAGATAATGATTTGAACGTATGTGTAAAATTGTATGTGCCACACACACCACCAACATCACCAATGCCATTCAGTTCAGCTTCCACGTACGCAAGCGCATCCAGGCTGTTCTGTTCTTGTTCAAAAAGCAGTCCATTAGAGAGGCTATCACTATCAGGCGTCATCAGGGAACCCACCGGTGGAAACACCGCAGGCCGCTGAAGATCATCTGTGGTGGTAAGGAGCGCATGTTGAGACACAACATGGGACGTCACCTACCACACCTCTTGATGATCAAAGGATGGATTAGTGCTGGAAGTTACGCCAGTAGGCCTTCCCAGCTGGAGGGACAGCGAACAACATCTTTCCTTTAACAATTCCCAGAAATGTTCCAACCCTAAAGCCACTGACAGGATGTAGTCATAGGCATCGAAGTGGGCATGAAATTGAAACTGAGACCAACACAAGATTAGAGACTGAGCGGCAGCAGAATATACTTTTTTTTTTTTGTGATAAAAATTGATGAGTTAAAATGAAGACGAGGAAGACGATGCTGTGTAGTTTGTGTGTGTGTGTGTGTGTGTGTGTGTGTGTGTGTGTGTGTGTGTGTGTGTGTGTGTGTGTCTGTCTGTCTGTCTGTCTGTCTGTCTATCTGAACTGTTAAAAATGACAAAATAAATTTGAAGATAACTATGGTCCCCCGAAACTGTCAAAACTGAACAGGAAACAGAAAAAATAGAAAGGTGCTCAGCAGAGCGCAGAACGCCTCTAAGTTCGAAGACAAAATGTTTCCGTACACAATGCACAGAGACATCATCTTTGACAAGTGATGCTGCGCTGAAAGGAATGCAACTAGCTTACATCACATCATCACATTACATCCGTGCCAAAGATCCGGACCCAAAGGGAATGAATTTGTCCCCGTCCACATTTCACCTTTTGACGAAGTGTGGTTAAACAGGTTTAGAGGTTTGTTTGGTGGTGTAATCCCTCTAACAGACACCCATCCAGCCAACACAGGCAGCACACGCAGGTGATAAGCAAACCTCCGTGGCGGAGGGAACCTGAAACTCTCCGCAGATGGCTGTTGCTTGCTGACAGTCAGTTCCTTAGGAGAGTGAGTTGTTCGCAGGCCTAATGTTCCCAATGTTACACATCTGGCCCTTTACACAGGGGTATACAGGAACGTGAGCGAGGGTACAGGAATGAAAGCGGGCTTCGCGCGCGCGCGCGCGCGCGCGCACACACACACACACACACACACACACACACACACACACACACCACACACACACACACACACACACACGCACATACACACACACATACCACCACCACCACCACCATCTAGAGAGAGAGAGAGAGAGAGAGAGAGAGAGAGAGAGAGAGAGAGATTGATTTAATAGCTACCATTCCCACGTCGAGGGTGCTCTAAAAAGCTGGTAAACAGACCACTCGATTTGCGTCATACAAAGAATAGCATGTTTACAGACACGTTTGGCAACACTGCTTGCTGCCATGTCAGCTGTCGACAGTTCTGCATACAGACTGCTTCCAACACACGCACACTCTCTGTCAGCTTATCGCGCAGACGTAACTGTCACTGACGTCATGCTGCGGCGACAGGAAGAGGAAATATTACAGGCCTTTCCTTCCATGCGTGGCAGTGTAAAATTCACGGTTATGGTTTTTGGTTTGTGGTTGTTGGGACTGCGGTTGGTGTAAACCGTTTGAAGAAATGAAAACCCCCTTTGCATCTCTGGAATGATTTCTCAAGGTTGAAAAGAAAGCTTCTGCCATGGAATTTATGGGTAACATATTAGTCAAATGGCACATTTAAGTACGGATGGATTAAAAACTCATGGCTAGTGAACTGCTTGCGTTCAGTAGTGTAGTACAAACACTGATGATAGGTACATAGACTCTAACAAACGACAGAGGTATTCAATTCGGTACAAGTTCAGTTCACTTCAATTCAGTAATATTTCACTCCCCATGGAAACTTACTAAGTGCATGAAGTGGAGGTGAGAACTCATGTAGATTGTGTTTACGTACAGAATTAAAAAAATATCAACACTGCTTCAGATTCAGGGGCAATGTATCTCACAGGTGTGTTTATGGCAGGAATTGTATTGGCAAGGACTCAACCTCTGGCAGAGGATACAAGCAGCTTTGGGTGTAAAACAGGGGACATACTGTTTTGGCCTAGATCTGTAATTATGGAAAAGAATCTGTATCTGAGGAGTCCGGTTAGCAAAACGCTGGTGAGAAAAAACGGTTTGGCACGTAGATAGTAGAATTGTACAGGTATTTTTCTTTCTTTTTTGTCTTGTATGTCTGTCGGCTTCATGAGGCGGAGATAAGTACAGGTCTATTACGTCTAATGGACATCCAAATAGAGAGAGAGAGAGAGAGAGAGAGAGAGAGAGAGAGAGAGAAGAAGAGAGAAGAAGAAAGAAGAAGAAGAAGAAACTGACAGAGACAGACAGACAGACAAACGGAGGCAGAGAGAGAGGGAGAGAGACAAATAAACAGACAAAGAGAGGAGAGGGAGAGAGGCTGATTGGCAGGCGGACAGACAGACAGACAGATAGACAGACAGGCAAGTCAGGTTGCAGCTGACTGTGCTAATCCCGTTCCCAGAAAGGGCACTGACGACGTGCAGTGTGCACATTTCATAACTGTGCTAATAGCGTGAAGCCAAGGGGTTTGCCAGATCCACACTACCCTGTCTAATGGCACCGCCTTCCCTGAATTCTCTCTCTCGTTTCTTTTTGTCTGTTTCTCTGTGTCTGTCTGTCTGCGTGTCTGTTTGTTTGTCTGTTTCAGTCTATGTATCTGTCTGTCGCTCTAACTCTGTCTTCTTCAGCCTTCTGTCTGTCTGCCTATCTATCTATCTGTCTGTCTCTGTGTCTGTCTGTCAGCTCTCTCTCTCTCTCTCTCTCTCTCTCTCTCTCTCTCTCTTCTGTCTGTGTGTGTTTCTCTCGCTAAAGAAATTGCCTGTCTGTCTGTCTGTATATATCTCTCAGAAATCAGAGATCTCTTTTGATCAATCACTCTATTAAACAGATATACACTTACATTCATGCATACATACATACATACATACATACATAGATACACGGCATTCTGTGCTGGCCACTTGCTCTGGACCTCAACGTTAAATGATGCGATTTTGTGCGGTGGCAGACAAGTGTGACAGACAGATAGACAAACAGATTGACAGACAGACAAACATGCACTCATGCATACATACATTCATACATCCATACAAAAATACATCCATACGTACATACATACATACATCCATACATTTCATCCATCCATCCATACATACATGCATGCATACATACATACATACATACATACATACATACATACATACATACATACATACATACACATACATACATACATACATATGCACGTACGTACATACACATATACATACATGCCTACATAAAGAGACAAGAAGAACTGGCGAAAAAGGAGAACATGTCGCAAGACCTATCCAGGCAATAAGCCAGAGAACCTAATCGTGTGCGCAACTTAATTATCTCAACTGTCACACCCTAACCCCAGTCAGAGAGAGAGAGAGAGAGAGAGAGAGAGAGAGAGAGAGAGAGAGAGAGAGAGAGAGACAGACAGACAGACAGACAGACAGACAGACAGGGACAGAAACACAGAGACAGAGAGAAAAGAGAAAGAGAGAGGGAGGGTAAGAAGGGAAAAGATGAATTGGCAGGCAAGCAGACAGACAGACAGGCAAGTCAGGTTGCAGCTGACTCTGCTAATCCCGTTCCCAGAAAGGGCACTGACGACGTGCAGTGTGCACATTTCATAACTGTGCTAATAGCGTGAAGCCAAGGGGTTTGCCAGATCCACACTACCTAGTCTAATGGCACCGCCTTCCCTGAATCTCTCTCTCTCTCTCTCTTTCTCTATCTCTCTGTCTGTCTGTCTGTCTGTCTGTCTGTCTGTCTGTCTCTCTCTCTCTCTCTCTCTCTCTCTCTCTCTCTCTCTCTCTCTCTCGTTCAGTCAGTTTCTCTTTTAATCATCTGTCTTAGTATTTATCTGCCTCTCTCTCTCTCTCTGTCTCTGTCTGTCTGGTTTTTTTCTGTCTCTGTCTCTCTTTCTCTTCCCCATCTGTCTGTCTGTCTGTCTGTCTCTCTCTCTCTGTGTCTCTCTCACTCTCTCTCTCTCTGTATATGATTATAGAGTGATGTGTGTGTGTGTGTGTGTGTGTGTGTGTGTGTGTGTGTGTGTGTGTGTGTGTTTAAGACTAAGAAGTATCAGGATCGTAGGGGTAGAAACTTGATGAAGACAAGAAGAAGAATGAGAGTGTGTGCAGGAAGGCTGGAAGAGGTGGAGAATCGGAGGAGGCGAGGTAATAGCAGGGAGGATTGAGGTGGGGGCGAGGGGGTGGGGGGGTGGGGGTAAATTGAGGTGACGAAGACCAAGAAAAAAAAGCTATCGAAAGTTCAGTAATGCAATTTTTCATACGATTCCCGGCGACACGCCAGATAAACAAAACCCTATGCATGTCTTAAGTGTCTACACACACATATTCCGACCTCAGTCAGAGAGAGAGAGAGAGAGAGAGAGAGAGAGAGAGAGAGAGAGAGAGAGAGAGAGAGAGAGAGAGAGAGAGAGAGACAGACAGACAGACAGACAGACAGACAGCGTACAGACAGACAGAGAGAGAGAGAGAGAGAGAGAGAGAGAGAGAGAGAGAGAGAGAGACTCAGTCAGACTGACAAAGAGAGTGAGGCGGACAGACAGACAGACTGGCTGACTGGCTGACTGACTGACTGACTGACTAACAGATAGACAGACGGACGGAGAGACGATTGACGCCATCGCCCTGCTAGAATTCTGCCTCTCTTGTTGATTCTGCCTGTCTTTGTCTCTTTGTCTGTCGTTCTGTCTCTGCTTGTCTCTCTCTTCCCCTGCATCTGTCTGTCTCTGTCTGTGTATGTGTATGTAATTATCTGTCTCTGTCTGTCTGCCCCTCTCCCCCACCCTCTCCCCCACCCTCGTCCCCATTCCCCCGCCCCCCCCCCTCCTCACACCCCCCTAATCTTCGCTTCCTTCCCCCATCATCCCCGTCATCCGCCCCACCATACCCCCAACAAAAGCGTCTCCGAGCTCTTCCTCCCTTCATGCTCCCTCCCCTATCCACTCTGGCATTTAATTCATCCCTCTCTTATCCTCATCTCGCGTGGCTCCCTCCTTTTTTGCCCGCCCCCCCCCCTCCACCCTTCCCTAATCTTCTCTTCCTTCCCCTTCTTCATCTTCTTCGGACGCCCCACCATACCCCCCCCTCACCACGTCTCTTTCCGCTCTCTTCTTCGGTCTCCTCCCCTTCATGCACCTTCCCCTACTCCACTCCTCCTCTCTATCCTCTCTTCTTCTTCTCTCTTCATCTTAATCCTCGCATCCTCATTCTTGCGTGGCTGAGTCTTGCGTGGCTGATCCTTTTGCCGAAATCAACCGCCTCCCCTTCTCCTTCTTCTTCTTCTTCTTCTTCTTTCTCTCTTCTGTCTTCTTCTTCTTTCTTCTTCTTTCCTGTCTTCTTCTTCTATCCGTCTTCTTTGGCACCTACCACTTCGACCAATATTTGCAACTTGTTCGGTCTCTCTGTGTGTTGGGATGGTTGTGTGTCCTGTGTGTGCGTGCCTGCGTGCGTGTGTGCATGTGTGTTTTGTGTTTGTGTGTGCGTGCGTGCGTGCGTGCGCGTGTGTGTGTGTGTGTGTGTGTGTGTGTGTGTGTGTGTGTGTGGTGTGTGTGTGTGTGTGTGTGTTGCTCGTGCGCGCGTGCGTGTGTGTATGTGTGTGCGGTGTGTGTGTGTTGTGTGTGTGTGGTGTGTTTGCGTACAGGCGTGCGTGTGTGCGTGCGTGAGTGATCGTGTGTGTGTGTGTGTGTGTGTGTGTGTGTGTGTGTGTGTGTGTGTGTGTGGTGTGCGCGCGCGCGCGCGCGCGCGTGTGTGTGTGTGTGTGTGTGTGTGTTACTGTCTTGTAGGGAACAGGAAAGTATACCTCAAAATGAAAAAAAAAATCTTAAGGTATAGAGTAGAACAAACAAATTTGTAAGCATTGTCCCATAGATTTTTTAAAAAGATGTTCCACTGGTTTTTCCTTGAGCTATGACAGGCGTCCTAAGCTTCTAGTTTTCAACCGAACTGAAATACTGTGAATGCGTTACGATATGAATTTAACCTACATCAGTTAATGTAACTTGATTCCAGTCAAGTCAGTGGAAATGCATGGATGGTCGAGTCTGGTTCAGGTAAAGTTCGCAATGCACTATCCTGTTTTGCGTAACTATCTATGGTGCACTTTCTGCCACTATGTCCTGTTGTATTCTATGTTTATGGTACGCTGTGTTGCAGTCAATGGCATTCTCTCCTCAAAAATTCATTAGCAGGAATCAGGCTTACATTTTCTAAGAAGAATGCGACCATGACGGGAATTCCTCCTACCTCCCTTCTTTCTTCCCTTTCTGTCTTATCGTGCCCCATCCCCATAACCCTGCCCCCCTTCTACGCGCCCCTTCCACCTCCTCCAGTCTCAGTTTTTTTTTTTTTTCTCTCCGCATTTCCTTCTCTTCAGAGAGTTGTTTTCTACTTCATCAACTGCCATGTGTTTTGTACATTCGCCAAATGCAAGCTCCAACCGTAGATCAAGCATGACTTGGGTCTTTGAACTGGATGTTCCCCTTCCGTGGTAGCTTTAGATGACAGGGAGAATCCCATCGGGCCCCAACACACCCTTCCCAGCTCACACAAATCTTGAGAACCGTTATCGAGTAACTGATGCTCTGAAGTCTGCAAAGGGAGGCAATCTGTGTCAGTGCTCGCGTTCAGAGAGAGTGACCCCGCCCTTTCGCTGGGGCAGATGCTGATCGTGGGTACGCCCAAAGCAGATTTTGCCCCATCAGTCAGTACGACAGTTCCATCGAAGGGAGACAAAACTGCCAAAACATTGGTGTGAAGCGGTACGCCTGTAATGCGGACAGTCGAGATTCTTTAACGATCCTGACGTGCGCTTCAAATCCCTTTTCATCTACTGATCTTTTTGCTGGGCCGGTATTCTGAGAAAGTGTCACGCTCCTTGAAAAGAAAGACAGGCGTTATCTTCCCCTGATTTTTGTCCTGAACAGGTCTGTCAAAATAATAAGCAGGACTCGTCAAAACCAGTTCGGCAGGTGCGGTACTCATCACCTAAATACCACCAAATCGTGTTGAAATGCAGACTCGATCACTATCAACAATCGCGGGCGTAATGAGTGGTGTATCCTTTGTATAATGGATCACAACAGGCACAACTGAACTTCAACCCAGAGTGACTCGGCAGCAGTACGGAGACTGCTCTGATGGGGTGGCTTCTGGCGACCTGATATTGATCGCTCCCTGTGGATTGCTGGTGCTGGAGCTGTAGCACGACGTGTCTATGTGTGGCTGTTTGTGGGCGGGGACAGCAGTTAGGGGTTAGGGGTGGGGGTGGGGGTGGGCGGATTAACGGTGTGAATGTAAAGTTATTAAGGGATTATTATCATTGTTATTATTATTATTGTTGTTTGCTTTTTTTTGTGTGTGTGTTGTTGTTGTTGTTGTTTTTTTTTTTTTTTTGCTGTTTTTTTTTCTCACTGTGACAATAATTTGTATATATAACAGCACATATTGATAACAGTGATAATGATAATAACGATTTTACTCATTACTATTACTTCTGCTGCTGCTGCTGCTACTACTACTACTACTTTCTACTACTGCTACTGCTACTACTACTACTACTACTACTACTGCTATTACCACTACTACTACTACTACTACTACTACTACTACTACTAGTATTATTAATATTCATTAGCGAATGCGTAAAACTTCTTGCTGCCCTTCTTCATTTGTTTTTAAACAGCAAACTTTGTATAATGAACTGAGAAGGTGTAAGGGAAGATGCGGATGAAAATACGTAAATTCTTGTAATTCACTGGAATAATCACAATACCTACATATTTTGCGTCGACCTAGTTAACAGTTCAAGGGGATTCCATGGCTATTTATGGAGGCATTGATGCTTTATCTGGACAGGAGACAGACCCCCTGTGATTGGCTCCTAGCTTTTCTGTGGGGAGCCTGTAGGATTTGAGAACATGGTACTGCAGACAGTCACAGCAAGGTGGATTCTGAAAGCGGGAAGATAAGGTGGGCAGGCTGTCGGTTCTCCTGGTGAAAAATGACGTCATTCAGTGTGCTGGTCTGGAAAGAAATCAGGGCGCACTTTTAAAAGTAACAGGCGCCCAACAGCATGGTGTGTGTGTGTGTGTGTGTGTGTGTGTGTGTGTGTGTGTGTGTGTGTGTGTGTGTGTGTGTGTGTGTGAATGTGGGTGCGTGCATGAGCGCGCGCGTTTGTGTGTATATGTGTGTCTGTGTATAGGTGTGTGTCTGTGTGAGTGTGCGCGCGCATGCGTGCGAGAGAGAGAGAGAGAGAGAGAGAGAGAGAGAGAGAGAGAGAGAGAGAGAGAGAGTGTGTGTGTGTGTGTGTGTGCGCGCGCGCGCGCGCGCGCGTGTGTGTGTATGTGTGTGTGTGTACGTGTGTGCGCGCGCGCGCGTGCGCGCGTACGTGCGTGCGCGCGTACGTGCGTGCGTGTGTATGTGTGCATGTGTTTGTTACGTGTGTATTAGTGTGTGTGTGTGTGTGTGTGTGTGTGTGTGTGTGTTAGCATCTAACAGATTTTTGTTGTCCTTTCCGATACTACATAGTAACTTAGCGTTTAATATAGGCCTCGTTATTTAAACGCGGTTAATTGCATTTAAATCAGTTGAAAGAGACTGTTTGTTCACAAGCCAACAGGACCATCCGTTGAGAACCAAAAGAGACAGCACTCTCCAACGTCTCCCCGGTGCATGACATCTAAGCCTGAGAATGGTGTGTAAAATGTGCACTTTTCACTGAAAATAACGAAGGTTCACTTCAAACATTTGCTGCAGGAAAAAGAACGCCATTACGGCCCAGAATGGCGAGAAGTTGTTCCTAATAAGGGGGTTCCCTGGTAGAACAACTCTGTATAAGTTTTATTTCTTTTTGTCGCTGATCGATATAGGTCAGAGTCTTGAGCAGTGTCGCTTTCAACAGCATCGATGAAAGAGACAGTTATTCGGAAACCTAAAAAAAGCGGCCACAATTTTGTTTTTCCATTTCCATTTATTGATAGATTTATTCATATTGAACGATATTAATGTGTATGTATGTATCTAGATGTGCCTCAACCTATTTATTACTGTTTTTTCATTGCGTTTACTCTCTTTATTCACAACTATCACCGGCAGCTGATTTGTTTTATTATCTTCGTTCCCACCTTTTGGCTATGCATTGATACTGAAACTTTCTGTTTTTTTGCCTTCATTCCTGTCGGCAAATACAGTTTCAAACCTTGCTCAGAACTTGCTGCCACATGTTCTATCCCTTCGTTAACCTGCGTAAGCAGGTTTGCGATGGCCATGTACGCGATCACGTAGGCATCCTTGGAGGATGCTATCAACTTCTGTCGGTCCTACCAGCCGCCGTGGCGAAGTGGTTAGCGTCGCGGACTCTCGCGGCTGGGAGGTCGTGGGTTCGAATCCCATCAGAAGTCATGTGGGTTTTTTCTTCCCCGACCGGCTCCTACCCAGAGTTGAGTTTGCTGCGGGCTCAGTTGGGAAGACTGGGACCACACAGTCGAGTTTCATCCATTTAATGGATGCGTTTCTGAGAGTGTTGCTCAAATTTTCGTGACCAACACTGCAGGTGTCTGTATCTCTCGGGCCTGGTTGACGCCGGGATATATTATGAAAGGAAGCGTAGAGTACAGCCCTGTCATGTTGTCTCAGACCGAAATGGAAATCCGTAGCATCATCTTAATCATCCTCATTCTCATCGATCAACATAAAAACAAGTCTCAAATTCTGTGGTCCTTCATGCCCTGCTCTCATGGTGACCTCAATTTTCGACGTCCTCTCCACGTCTGTGGCCTTGGTTTGGTTCCGTCCGGGTCACCGGTATCGGCGAGTCCATGGGGGCTGTCCTTGGACGGACGTGGTGGCGCCCTCCCGAGGGAGAGCTCACTCACGCCGGCTCCGCGACTAAGCAATTATTGTCGTCAGTAGGGGCTTAGTAGGTGGTGTCCTGCGTATGTTAGATCAGAACAGGCGCCACTGAACACCACTGAAGTGACTCGGCAGCAGTGCAGTGTCTCCTCCGGTGGGTTGCCTCTTGACGACTTGACATTGACTGCTCCCTGTGGATTGCCGATGCTGGGGCTGTGGCGGGGCCGACCGGGCTGTGGCTGTGGACGGGGTGTCGGAATGAGCGGCGTGGGTGCACTGCCTCTGAGGTGGCGCAGAGGTTGGGACAGCAAAAAAAAAAAAAAAAAAAAAAAAAAAAAAAAAAAACACTTCTGTCGGTCCTGTGCTCTGGGTGCAATCTCCTGGATGTGTATATTAAGAGCCTGAAGTAGAAACAGTGGTTAACACAGTGTTGTATTACTTAGGCTGTGAATTTCATCACCTGTCGTCGGCCTAGAAAATCTCCAAGACTCTCCCTCCTTTTCCAAAATGGAAAAATCTGGCTGAAGCCTAAATGTTGTTGCTATGAATTTAGCTCTGCTGTCGTCACACCTTGGTTTTGTTTTTTTTTCCTCGTCGTCTTTTTCGAATGAGACGTTAAAACTCCGAAGAGCAGCGTATCACGAAATGCCCGTAAAGGTTCCCACAGGGACAGTGAGCGCAGTCCCTTGGTAGAGGAGGAGGAGGAGGTGATCAAGGGCAACAAAAAGAATACTTTCTCTGGTAAATAAAAGATTTGAAACTCTTCCAGGGAGAACTTCTAAAATTTCACACAGAGCAATTCTTCTTGATGGCAAGGCTGTATAATTCAAAACAATGCAATGTAATACAATAAAAATTAATGTAATGCAATGGGATACCAGTGCGCCAAGCTTTTTTTTTCCTCGATCCCCCCTAAACCATCCATCTCTCATCTTGTCTTTTACCGCCTTTTAACCCTTCCACTCCCTCCCTTCTCTTCTTTACCGGTGCGTGTACTGATTGACGTAAACAGGGTTCCCAGTTTATCTGATTAAACAATACAGAACTTCACTGTTACAAAACGAGATATATTAGCATTGCAGCTGTCTTATTTTCTTTTCTTTGTCTATTCGCAACCGTCTTATTTTCTTTTCTTTGTCTTTTCTTTGTCTGTTTTCTTTGTCTACATGTCTATTTGGTTTTACTGAAGGAAAACGCGGTCCGCTAAGCTTTGGATACATTTTTAATATATTTCACGCTCAGACTTCTATACCTTCATACAATATATAGCCTCAAACGGTCTAGAAGGTGGCTTAACGACCGAAATCAAAAGAGACACAAGGAGCTGTCGGCAACGTTCCTTTCCTCATGTAGAGATCGGGTTTTTTGGAATTGTCCTTGGCCAGAGCGCTGGATCCACAAAACAAGGTTGAGCACAATCGACCAGAAAGCAAAGCTGGCTAGGAGAGAAGATAGGGACTGCACTAACGCTACTGGGCCCAAGAAAGGCAAAACCCTTTCAACACTTCGCTCCCGAACGACAGGTTTGGTTACGCGGAAGTTTGATTTCAATGTACGCTGACATAATCATTAAAAGAAGTGAACTAGAGAATACCTTTTTGCTATGAAAAAGGAAAGATCTGGTCGCACGAGAAACACATTTTGTAGTCATGACGGACTATATGGGATCGACCGGACTAGTCTTGCTTGTATCCATAACAGGAACTCGGTGTCCTCATTACTACCTCAGTTTTCCTTGTGTCGATAACACAGTCTCAATCGCCCT
This sequence comes from Conus betulinus, assembly GCA_016801955.1. NCBI lineage: Eukaryota > Metazoa > Mollusca > Gastropoda > Neogastropoda > Conidae > Conus > Conus betulinus. The sequence goes on along the minus strand of JADBJO010000219.1, from coordinate 538,796 downwards.
TGTCTTGACAAAACGAGTTCAGTATTTCTTGTTGCCACGCACGCTACGATCGCCACCTTCACTGTTTCCATGTCATGATCTCAACGTTCCTTGTGTCCATAGCACAAACCTCCATCGTCTTTATCTAAATGTAACCCTCTGAGTTTTCTCTCTGTCCGTATTGCAATCTCAACATCCCGTTGCTATATTTCTACCTCGATCTTCCCTGTCTCACAGCACGACCTCACTCTCACACTGACGTCCATAACACGACCAGTCTTCCTAATTTCAATAACGGCCTCGTCCTTCCCTGTGTCCATAACACAACTCCAATATTTCTTGTTTCCATTAAACGCCCCTAATTTGACATTTCTCCATATCACAGCCTCAATCTTTCTTTTGTCTAAATTACGACCCCAGTGTTCTTTGTGTCCGTACTACTACGTCATCCATCCTTCTTTCCATCATACACGCTCAGTCTTTCTTAGTTTCCAAAGTACGATCCGATTTTCACTGTTTCCATGAAACGATATCAGTTTTCCTGTGTGTGCGCAACTCGATCTCAGTCTTCTTTTTTTTTGTTACAACAAACACAACCTCTACCTTCATTGTCTTCGTCACACGGCTTCAATTTTCCCTGTCTTCCTATCTCAGTTTCAATCTTCCTTGCCCAGCGACACGATTGCAATCTTCCTTGCCTCCGTAACACGGTCGCAATTTTCCCTGTTTTAATGATACGGCCGCAATATTCCTTGTATCCGTAACATCTTTCAACTTTCATTCTAATCACAACGTGACCGCGTTCTTCCTTGTTTCCATTACATATTCATGATCATCTTGTCTCCATGTATACGATCGATCTCCAACTTTCTTGTCTTCATAACACACACCTCCACGTTACGACTTCCTTGTTTCCTTGTCTCCACGTTACGATTCATGATCCACGTTACGACCACCAGTCTTACGATCGATCTCCAACGTTTCTTGTCTTCACCACAGTCTTCAACCTCCACGTTACGACCACAGTCTTCCTTGTCTCCACGTTACGACCACAGTCTTCCTTGTCTCCACGTTACGACCACAGTCTTCCTTGTCTCCACGTTACGACCACAGTCTTCCTTGTCTCCACGTTACGACCACAGTCTTCCTTGTCTCCACGTTACCTTGTCTCCACGTTACGACCACAGTCTTCCTTGTCTCCACGTTACGACCACAGTCTTCCTTGTCTCGTACGACCCTTGTCTTCCACGTTACGACCACAGTCTTCTTGTCTCCACGTTTACGACCACAGTCTTCCTTGTCTCCACGTTACGACCACAGTCTTCTTGTCTCCACGTTACGACCACAGTCTTCTTGTCTCCACGTTACGACCACAGTCTTCTTGTCTCCACGTTACGACCACAGTCTTCCTTGTCTCCACGTTACGACCACAGTCTTCTTGTCTCCACGTTACGACCACAGTCTTCTTGTCTCCACGTTACGACCACAGTCTTCTTGTCTCCACGTTAGACCACAGTCTTCTTGTCTCCACGTTAGACCACAGTCTTCTTGTCTCCACGTTAGACCACAGTCTTCCTTGTCTCCGTAACACAACCCTAATCTTCCTTGTCTCCATAACACAACCCCAATCTTCCTGTCCCCATGGCACGATCCCAATTTTCCTTGTTTCCATAACACAACCCCAATCTTCCTTGTCTCCATGGCACGATCCCAATCTTCCTTATCTCCATAACACAGCCCCAATCTTCCTTGTCTCCATGATACGACTCCCAGTCTTCCTTATCTCCACAATACGACTGCAGTCTTTCCTGTCTCCTTAATACAAACCGCAGTCTTTCTTGTCTCCTTAATACGACCCCAGTTTTCCTTATCTCCATAATACGATCCCAATCTTCCTTAAACTCCATAGTACGATCCCAATCTTCCTTATCTCCATAATATACGATCCCAATCTCCCTTACCTCCATAATGCGATCCCAACCATCCTTATCTCCATAATACGATCCCAATCTTCCTTGTCTCCATAATACCACTTCAAGCTTCCTCACCTCCATAATACGACCCCAGTCTTTCTTGTCTCCATTGCATGAACCCAGTCTTCTTTTTCCCCATCCTATGACCCCAGTCTTCTTATCGTTTTTGTATGACCCCCCAGTCTTCTTATCCCCATCGTATGACCCCAGTCTTCTTATCTCCATTGCTTGACCCCAGTCTTCTTATCCCCAACGTATGACCCCAGTCTTCTTATCTTCATCGTATGAACCCCAGTTCTTCTTATCCCCATCGTATGACCCCAGTCTTCTTATCTCCATTGCTTGACCCCAGTCGTCTTATCCCCAACGTATGACCCCAGTCTTCTTATCTTCATTGTATGACCCCAGTCTTCTTATCCCCATTGTATGACCCCAGTCTTCTTATCTCCATTGTTACACCCCAGTCTTCTTATCTTCATTGTATGACCCCAGTCTTCTTATCTTCATTGTATGACCCCAGTCTTCTTATCTCCATTGTATGACCCCAGTTTTCTTATCCCCATTGTATGACCCCAATCTTCCTCATCTCTATAACGCGACCCCAATCTTCCTCATCTCCATAACACGACACCACCATCTTCCTCATCTCCATAACACGACACCAATCTTCCTCATCTCCATAACGCGGACCCCAACCTCCCTCATCTCCATAAGACGACGCAGTCTTCCTAATGTCCATAGGACGACCCAAATCTTCCTCATCTCCATAATACTACCTCAATTTTTCTTATCTCCAAAACACTACCTCAATATTTTCTCATCTCCAAAGCACTACCTCAATTTTTCTCATCTCCAAAACACTACCTTGATTTTCCTTATCTCCAAAAACACTACCTCAATCTTCCTGATCTCCATGACACTACCCGAATCTTCCTCATGTCCATGACACGACCCCAGTCTTCCGTAATCTCACTACCAGGGCCTCGATCTTCAGTCTCAGCAGCCTATCTCTGTCTTTCTTAATATAAAACGTTCCAACGGGAGCAGGCAATTACAAAATAACGACAGCAGAAACACAAAAAAATCACGAAGAATAAAAAGGAAGAAGTACAGAGCAGGAATCAAGCGGAAAATGAAGAGAAGGAATATACAGAATGAAAATGAAAAGATGGGAAATAATTCGTATTCAAATATGACCTTGCGGTGCATACAATACTCTATAAAGAAAGAAGCATGAATATATCGTAAAAACTTTCAAGCGCCTATGTGGACGATCTCTGCTTTGCAGACAGAGAGAAAAAGGAAGACAAGCGGAGACAGGGAGGATTGAGGAGGAGAAAGGGGTAGGGAAGGCGGGGTGAGGGGGGGGGGGGGGGGGATCAGGGAGTGGTGGTGGTGGTAGGGTGGATGGGGGAAGAGACAGGGGGAATAAGGGATGGGAGTGGGGGTAAAAGATATCCGAGGAATGTGCCGCTGAAAATCAATCATCGGTGTGATGTTTTTGGCTGTTTTAAAGTATCACATGGCTGTGTACACAGCGATGGAGCTCCAGTCACGCTTCTCTTCTCTCTCTCTCTTCTCTCTCTCTCTCTCTCTCTCTCTCTCTCTCTCTCTCTCTCTCTCTGTCTCTCTCTCTCTCTCTCTCTCTCATACACATACTTACACACAAACACACACACACACACACACACACACACACACACACACACACACACACACACACACATACACACACACTAAAAGTGTACTCACGCATGCACACGCGTACGCGCGCTCACACACCCACACCGATCCACCCATCCACCACACACACACACACACACACACACACACACACACACACACACACACACACACACACACACACTAAAATGTACTCACGCATGCACACGTGCGCTCGCGCCCATACGTCCACACCCATCACACACACACACACACACACACACACACAACACACACACACACACACACACAACACAACACACACACACAACACACACGCACACCTTTGCGCTCTTCCGTCTTTTTTTCACTCCCACACTGACGTATAAATGTGCGATGATCTAGGTAATTTGTTTCTCCTTTGCGTGCACACACTGCTATTGTTTCTTATAACGCTTTTGCTCACTTTTCCATGTTTTCGTTTTGTTTCGTTTGTTAGATTCTGAAGGCAGCTCTGCTGCTGTTGAAAGAACGTTGCAATGAAAGTTGATCAACGACGTATATGACTGATGTTATTTCATATGTGATTATCGTAATCATAAACTGTAGATTTAATACAATCCTCATCTTTCGCAATCTTCCACTGCCCTTCTTTCCCCTCTTCCTTCCACACTCTTCCTATAGCGCTATACTTTCTTCGAATATATTACATATTTGGCAACGATTTCGCAATGAAATGCGCGCAGAAACGCTTGGGAAATGTACGCAGAAGGGTCTGCTGCTTTTTCGATGTATTTTTTTATTTTCATTTTGTTCGTTCTTTCTATTAGTTTCCATGCTTCCTTCGTTCTTTCTTTATTTGTTTTATCTTTCTTTCCTTCTTTCTTTTCGTTTTCCATCTGTGGTTCCTTGGTTGTATCTTTCTTCTCTGTAATTTTTTTTTTTCTGTTCTATTTCAACTATCTGATTTTGTTCTTTCTTTATTCATTTTGGTTGTTTGTTTTCTGTATTTCATTCGACATTCTTCTCCTCCTACCTGTTCTTTCCTTCGATATGCTCTTTTCAATCTCTCTGTCGTATCATCGCTCTCTTCTCTGTGCTTCTCTTTCTTGTTTCTTTTTTCTCCCTGTATTCATCCCCTCTGTTGCTTGTTCGTTCTTTCGTCAATTATTTCTTTTTCTTCCCTTTCATTCTTTCTTCCCCCCTTTTCTGATTTGTGTTTCTACAGGTGCTTTTCTTCGTTCTTTCTCTTTTTTCCTCTGCACTGAACCTTTCGTTTCGTTCTGATTTTCTTCTAATTCTCCGTTGTGTAGGTTTTGATTTGTTTTGACTTATTTTGTTTTGTTCTTTCTTTCTTTCTTTCTTTCTTTCTTTCTTTCTCTCTGATTCCTTCGTTTTTTTTGATCGCATTTCATTTTCGGTGCTTCTATCGATCGGCAAGAGAGGCTGAAGCTTAAAACATAGATCACAGGAAGCTCACCTGTAACAAAAAAAATCCGCTCCTAAGGAAAAAAAAAAAAAAAAAAAAAAAAAAAAAAATATATATAATATATATATATATATATATATATATATATATTTCTTAGGAGCGGATTTTATCGTTTTATTTTATCGTTATCCCCTTCACGGCCAAAATACTGATAGACAAGGTGTTGGTTTCTTTCGCCAGGTGCAATGCTTGCTCTGTTTAGGTAGTAGTAGATTAGGATCTTGACATATTCATACTATTCGCGTTTAGTGTGGTCTTGTATGCGCTCGCACAGATTAGCCTGCTAACCACTTCTGAACAAGAGAACTGTTCAGTCGGTTGGGCCGCCCTCTTAGGTGCCCAGGTATGCCAGCTTGTGGTTAGCTGCTGTTCCGTAAGGTCGGCCTGCCTACTGCTTGCGCGTAGCCTTTGCCCCAGCGCTGCGAACCACCGTGTGTGTGCGCTTCAAACGGTCAGTCTCACACTGTCACCAGCTGGGTGCGCTGAACAGACTGCCAACCCGTGAACAACAGGCAGACACAGAGCCAGTCAGGTTTAATATGGGAGTGGTGATTGCCTGCAATAAGATTCCGTCTGGCGGAAAGCAAGGACGTTGACCCACTCTCTATGGTCATGTTCAGGAGCTCTGACCCCGTTTCTTTTGAAAGCTGTGCTTTGAGGACTAGACAACTCGTCTTGACTTGGTTGCAGTGGAAGAGGAGGGGGGGGGGGGGGGGGGGGGGGGGGGGAGAGAGGTGTGGAGTAAGGCGTGACCACAAGAAAGAGGAGCAGTGACACCATTCTGACACAAGATGTTAAAGACAAATACCATCAGTCAGTCTATCTGTCTATCTGTATATCTATCTGTCTGTCTGTCTCTCTGTCTGTCTTTCTATGTATCTATCGATCTATCTATCTATCTAACTATCTATCTATCTATCTATCTATCTATCTATCTATCTATTTGTCTGGCCGTCTGGCTGTCTGTCTATCTCTCTATATATTATATCATATTGTTTTGGATGTATGAATATATCACACACACAAACGCGCGCGCCCACACACACACACACACACACACACACACACACACACACACACACACACACACACACACACACATACGCGCGCGCGCGCACGCAGAGACCAGAGAGAGAGAGAGAGAGAGAGAGAGAGAGAGAGAGAGAGAGAGAGAGAGAGAGAGAGAGAGTACCCTCACGCGAACTAACGTTGAGCAACAACAGGGATAGTGCCAGGGAGGTGAAAAGAAGGGGGAAGGGAGATTGGTGTTGTTAATGTGGGTTTAACTGGTAGTGGTGAAGATGGCGGCGGTGATGGTGGTGATGGGGATGGTGGAGGAAGGTGGGGAGGGAGTGCCCACGAGAAATGATACAAAGAGTGAGACCATCATGACACGAAGAGGCCACGACCCTTTGCCCCTTTTTAGCTGTCTCGCTGTCCCTCCGTGTGTCACGTGTCTCCCTCCCACTGCTCATCCCCCCCCCTCCCTCCCCACTCCCTTCACTTCCACTCCCTCTCTGCCCTACTCGCTACCCACCTCCCCACCCCGACTTCCCCCCCCCCCCCCCCCCCCCCCCCCATCTTTCTCCATTGACGTCACAGGCACGCGGGAGATCGATGGCCAACAGACCTGTGCCTCTGTTAGCCTTGCCTTCTCTGCCATCGGCGAAAGAGAGAGAGAGAGAGAGAGAGAGAGAGAGAGAGAGTTGGGGATTGAGAAACAACGAAAAGTTTTATTTTGTCAAGATAATGGCATGAGCATCTGTACGATGTTTTGCCCCTACCCCTGGGGTATATACAAACCGAGAGAGGAAAACAATACAAGAGAGAGAGAGAGAGAGAGAGAGAGAGAGAGAGAGAGAGAGAGAGAGACAGACAGACAGACAGACAGACAGACAGACAGACAGAGACAGAGACATACAGAATTACATGAATAAAGAGAGAGAGAGAGAGAGAGAGAGAGAGAGAGAGAGAGAGTTTATCATCATAGGGTATATCCCCTAATGAAGGGGGATGTGAACAACCTGCAATGTGCACAATGTCAAAACCACACATATGAAGCAACAACAAAAAAGGAAAAAAGCAAACAAAAAAAAAAAAAAAAAAAAAAAAAGAAAGCACACACACACACACACAAATCACAAAATTTCGCAGTTTCTCTAAATCTAAACGCCAGGAGCAGCTACAGAGCTAGAGAACGACCAGCAATGGGATAAGCGCGTGGCAGCAAGTGCAGTTTGAAACATACAGAGTTGTCTACAATACTATGGTCTACTGAATATTTCCCTCTTAAAATATAACACTTCACAACTAAGAACAAAATGCCGCTCATCTTCTGTTGACGTTTTACTTGAAAAAAAAAAAAAAAAAAAACGCAATAAATCTGTAGATATATTACATCTATTACGATATTTCGACCAGGTCGGAATCCGATGTAAAGAAATATTTCAGATTTCTGTTTACAATTGACAAGTTCTGTTTCAAATCATGACCACTGCAACATGTTTCCGTTATCAGTATGTATATTGTAAACATGTAACCAAAGTTTGTTTTAGACAATATATATAATTACATAACCCAGCCTGAGCGTCTGTCTTGTTTTGTGAATCGGAAAGCAAATCTAGAGAACATTTTGTAATTTCTAAGACAGTCCACTGAAAGCTCTGCACAAATGTTTCAACAAAAAGCATACATATTAAGATAAGTCACATGCAACATAAAATCTTCACGAACAAACTTCGAGACCAAGCCACTACCGTTTCAATGTAACCATGATATTTGTTTTTCATTCATTCTCAGGTTCTTTTCATCGCATGGACCTTCCCTCATACGAACTTTAACCTTTTCATTTACATCCTAATCATGAGAAAGTTCCAGCCGCTTCCGGAGATTCTGGATAAACGAGCAAGCAAATTAGGGGAAAACAATCTATTTAATGAATTATCAGGCACTTCGTCAGACAAGGGAGTGATTGAAACATTACAGGAAGGCGCGCTGGTTTTATAACCAGTAATATCAATGTCGTTATATTCATCTGCGTGTGTTTCGTTTACGCATTTGTTGGCAAAGAGGTAATTGAAAATTGTAGGAAGGCGCGTTTGTTTCATAACTAATAATATAAATGTAGTCATAATTATTCATCTGCGTCTGTTCCGTTTACGTGTTTATTCAAGCTACTATTGCGTATGTGAACATCGCCCAAGTGCACGTCACTGACACAACTGTGTTACCAGCTAATTCACAGTTTATAGATGTCAAACGTCCTCGTTCTTCTCTTTCGCACATTCACATCTTCATGAACATTTACTTCAGATATTTTCGAAGGAGTCTGATTCTCATGTTTAGGCCGGTCGTTTCCCTGCACAACACGCATGCTAAGATTTGTCAATCGAGTCTTAATAATAGTTCTCACCCTCGTTATGACATGGTTTAAAACAGAAGAAACGGTTTCGTAAGCATTTCCATCAGTCTTCAAATACGGAACAAGGTATTTTCCCCTGATTTCTCAGATTCGCTGGAAAAAAAATCCTCTCCAGGGAACACGTGAGCTCCTCCGAGCGCATTGCCTCTGGCACATAGTTCTCGCTTCTTATCCCTGTAGAAGTTACAGCGGCCAATGAGGGAGTGGGGATGGGGGGATGAGAGGTGGGACGGAGAAGCCTGGTTTCCTGTTCAGCCAGTGAACCCGGCTGA
>JADBJO010000219.1:520000-522500 GCA_016801955.1 Conus betulinus | reverse complement strand
CAGGCTACACAACCAATCTCTCTCTCACACTCCCCTCTCGCCAACTCGGCATCCATCGAAAAGGAAAAAAAAAATCACCCATTATTTTCACCCCATCCATCCTTTAAACCAACTCTGTCAAAACAAGAAAACCCTACCCAAACAAAATCCACATCGAAAACTTTTTTTTTAATCTCAAACTGACGTCTTTTACCACATATTTCAAAACATTTAAGCAAAGAAACCTAAACAAATTTTCGGTCACAGGCTGAGTAATAAATCCACCTGATGCTAGGCTGGCCGGCTTCCAAATTGACGTCTGTTTCATTGTGGGGGTGTAACATACTTACTAAACCTCTCATCCACCCTTATCCTCTTCGCACAACACCCCTTACCTATCCCATCACAAACGCTCTCCTCGTTCCCCCAGAAATGAAGACAAACCACAACCCGACTCAAACCAGAAGTTTAAACCCAAACATGGCTCATATCAAAAACCGATAAATGCTGTGACACAAAATCATTCTCAGTCCCTCGGCCTCACACTATACTAATCAAAATTCAAAAACTGGCCAAAAAAACTTGCGCTAGCCTTGGCCCCACTCCCCACCCCCCACCCCCTGTTCACGCCCTGCCCCTTCCCTCTGCATCCAGTGAATTGAAAACGAACAAACAAAAATTCACCAACAAAAGTGTTAGTCCCACACCCACATCTGCCCCTTTATTCCGATTCCCTCAAATCAAAACCAGCCAAAACCTGATCCTAAACAAAAACCAATTTGATCTCAAACCTTTGACCGTATACCAACCCCACATTATTACAAAACAAACAAACCAAAACTAATTTTCCGTCACACGCAAAATTATAAATCCACCGGACTATAGGAAAAATGTCTTTGCTTCTAGAAATTTGAAGAGAAAGGGGGAGAAAAAAAAAAAAGAAGTTCTCGCCCTCTGTCTATCAGTGTTGCCCTTCTCACTATATATATCTCTCTTTGTCATTGCACATCCCTCGCTTCAGTCCGTCCATCTGTCTCAGCTATTACGTTGTGCGTTGCCTGCCCCCTCCACCCCCCCCCCCCCCCCCCCCCCCCCCCCCCCCCCCCCCACACGTTCATCTTTCATCTTTTCACTTGGACTCATTCCTCCCGGGCCAGAGATGATGCTGGATGTGTCCGGGGAGTGAAGAACCAGAGATGAGGAGAGTGCGTGTGGGTGTGTGAGGGGGGTGGGGTGGGGAAAGGGCATGAATGGTTTCCGAATGTCATAGGATTCCTTCTTCGAGAGTGTGTGTGTGTGTGTGTGTGTGTGTGTGTGTGTGTGTGTGTGTGTGTGTGTGTGTTCCTGTCACGCTGAACACAACCGGAGCCGTGGCTAGCCTTCCTCCTCTCATTTCCTGTCATGTTTTTTCTCTGTGTGTCTTTTGACCGCCACATTCTCTCTCTCTCTCTCTCTCTCTCTCTCTCTCTCTCTCTCTCTCTCTCTCTCTCTCTCTCTCTCTCTCTCTCTCTCTCTCTCTCCCATTCTCAAAGACTCGATAATACCAATTTACGCAGTACTTTTTCAACTTCGTCACTCATTCAGTCAGTACGAATCGTTAGCTTTCCTGATCAACACAAAATTTGCCTATTACTGTTCACTGCACCTACCACGTGTATGTGTGTGCGTGTGTGTGTGTGTGTGTGTGTGTGTGTGTGGTGTGTGTGTGTGTGTGTGTTGTGTTGTGTTGTGTTGTGCTGTGGTGTGTGTGTGTGTGTGTGTGTGTGTGTGTGTGTGTGTGTGTGTGTGTGTGTGTGTGTGTGTGTAAGCGCACGTGCACGTGTGCGTGCGTGCGTGCGATGTGCGTGCATGTGTGTGTGTGTGTGAATGTGTGTGAGATAGAGAGAGAGAGAGAGAGAGAGAGAGAGAGAGAGAGAGAGAGAGAGAGAGAGAGAGTTTGCGAGTTGCGCATGCACGCAATGGGACTTTCGTAGCTAGGAATGGTGGAAGAAACCAAGATGGACGCTGTGTGTGTGGTGGGTGCACCTTTTTGTGGACAGAATTCAATTTGGGGCTTGAAAGAAGACAGTAACTGAGGATTGCTGACAGGGGGACGGGTGTTGTAAAAGAATAGGCGAAAAGATGTCCTCCATTGATATGAAACAGAGAGAGAGAGAGAGAGAGGGCAGATATGGAATATGGAATGAACTGGGCATGAAGGCAAGAACCACTCGCATTTCAGACAAATCCAGGATAGTGGCGTTGCCCTGAATACTAACATCAAGTACCTCAAAGCCATTTTTGCTTTCGACATCAAAAATGCGTAGTTTCCATAAGTGGTTAAAAAAAAAAAAAAACTGCAACTGCAACGGTCGTCGTCATCATGAAGCCTCGCAGACGAGATTCTTTTAGATTTATGACAGTCAAGCACAAAGACGGTAAGTAACGATTCTTTGCTATAAGTTCCCAGACTATGCCCTCCAGACCGGCGTTCTCCCAGCTCCCAGCTCCCACTTCTGCGATGGCACTGACGACCATGTCT
>JADBJO010000219.1:512500-515000 GCA_016801955.1 Conus betulinus | reverse complement strand
TCTATCTATCTATCAGTCTGTCTGACTATTTTGGACTTGCTTTATGCCTATTTTTTTATTTTTGCTGTTGCTGTGCTTTCATTTTTTTCTGTATAACAACAATAAAAGCATATTAAAATGTTAAAAGAAAGATTTGTATCAATTCCCAGGCAAATAATTAATATTATTAAAAAAAAAAACTTACACCTTAACAAAACTCATTTTAACTCATACAGAAGTCCACCCATAACACAAACCCTTAAGATAATTCGAACGATATGCTGACATCCCCAGTCACAAAACCTTTCTTGATCTCACGCACTGTACCAGTCCGAATTCAAAATGAAGACAATTTGTTTGCACTTCTTTTGCATCCTCTCCCGCCACCATCCCCAAAATAAAAAAGAAAAGAAGCGCATCAATCATAGTCAACCCACGACTCCCTCACTATACCTCCGCTTCCTCCTCAAAGCTAGAGTCAAAACATAATCCAGATCGAAAATCATCCTCTGCCTCAAACCCACACCATATCCCCAAAACCAATTCCTCGCAAAAGCCAGGAGTCAATCAAAGGAAAGAAACCAAACAAAAAACAACCTAATTTTGGATCGCACACTGAGTGACAAATCCACCCGATTTTAGGCAAAGTTTATCGGTTTCCAGAGATTGGGAGAGAAGAAAGGGAACAGAAACGAACAAACAAAAGGGAGCAAAAACTCCTCATCTGTTGCCCCACCAGTGTTGGCTATCTCACCCTCTGCCTCGTCCTAATCTCCACATCCACCTCCTGGCCATCCATCTGTCTCAGCTATCACGTTCAGCACCCCTCCTCTTCTCTCTCTTCACTCCGCCTCTCCGCCTCACACCCTTATACCCCGCGTCAAAAATAATGGTGGATATGTCTTCACACACACACACACACACACACACACACACACACACACACACACACACACACACACACACACACACACACACACTCACAGACACAGAGAGACAGAGAGAGAGAGAGAGAGAGAGAGAGAGAGAGAGAGGTGGTGAGCGTTGGGGGATCCTGAATGCGAGAGGATACCTTCTTTCTCGTGTGTGTGTGTGTGTGTGTGTGTGTGTGTGTGTGTGTGTGTGTGGTGTGTGTGTGTGTCCGCGCGCGCGTGCTCGCTCGCGTCTGTGTGTGTGTGTGTGTGTGGGGGGGGGGGGGGTCTAGGTTTAGGTTTGTTGTTGCTTGAGCACAGCTGGAGTCACGGCTGGCCTGCTTCTTCTATTCCCTTGGCTTCGAGTGTTTACATTTGATCTGTTTCTTGTCCAACTGTCTATCTGTTTGGCGGTCTTCCTATATCGGTCTCCATCTTTATGTCTCTGTCAGTCTGTCTGTCTCTGCGTTTGTGTATCTGACTACCTGTCTGTCTATCTATCCGCCTGCCTGTCTGCTTGCCTGCCTGTCCATCTGTCTGTCTGTCCGTCTACCTGCCTCTCTGTATTACATGTCATTTTTTTATGTAAATGAAACAGAATAATCGAGCACTATTTTCCCACGTGAATTATCAATAGAACGCACGCTTGCACATGCCCCAAAAAAAAAAAAAAAAAAATGACAGATCCCCATTATTTTCATCGGCTTATCAGTTTCCTTCCGTGCGAAGCTCATGCCGGCTGCAGCTTCAATTAGCGTTCGGGTATCTGATCGTCATTATTGGCTAGGCGCATGGAGCAATGCGAGGTGATCGGTCAAGGTCGTCAGGGGGGGACAGAATTCATGTTGACTTCCTCCTGTCCAGTTAGTTCCAAATAGTGCACCACCAGACAGTTATTCACGCAGTTCACAAATGATCCGACCATCGCAGATAATTATCAGTTACATGTAACGGTCTCGTAACCTAACAGTGATAGATGCTCGCAGTGTCTAAGGCATGATTGTAGAGAAAGCAGGGCTCATTGCCCACCTTCTGCCGCCACACCCTTCTCTGAACTGAATCAGAAAGACAGTGACTGCTACGGGGAAGGGAAGGGGGGGAGGGCAGGAAGATGTTTAAACCACCACCTACCCTCCTGCTCCATGCAAAGTAATAGAATTCATGATCATTATGCTGCACAGCTTAATGTTCTGAGTGAATAAAAGTGTCAGGCGCGCGCTACTCCTACAATTTTATGGTGTGTTCTTCTTCAAGCATTTAAAAAAAAAATTTTTGCGGTTGCTTCGCAGAAATGGAAAAAAAAAAAAAAAACTGCGGAAATGTAGCCGCTGCTGTCGGGTAGTGTTCATCAAACATGTCATTTTGTGCTGGCTTTAGGACGTGTGATTTATTTCTTACTTTTCGATTCACTGATAAATACTCTTGTGTTGCACTTGTTGCACTTTGGGAGTTCTCCTCAACACACACACTTACACACATACACAAACACACACACACATACACACACACGCCCGCGCACGCGCGCGCGCGCACGCATTTATACACACGCACGCACGCACGCGCGCGCGCACACACACACACACACACACACACACACACACACACACACA
>JADBJO010000219.1:497500-505000 GCA_016801955.1 Conus betulinus | reverse complement strand
CATTGAGTTCTCGCCAGCCAATGGCAGACGAAAAAAAATAATCATTGAAATCCATCGAGGACTCCCTGTATTTGGAATTTGATTGGGATTATTCTGAGTAAGTTATCAGGTGGTGAGTACTCATGTTTCAACCTATTCGAAAAACACTCGCATCTACGTCCTAGCATTGCGCACCAGCAGTGTATCTCACATGAGTACTGATCATCCATAGAGAATATTTGGCTCCTTCTGTGTTTCATTGAAATTCACACACCAGAACACAAAACATATCCCGGATGTGTGCCATTAGTCATGTTGTTGATAATATTATTGGAAAACTCACAACACATTTATTTTGAGAAAAAAACCAATCCTACAAAGTCACAAGAAGTTACCTTTAAATAAAGATGACTCAGTCTTCTTAAGCATTTTTTTTTTTAAATGGAACGGTTTGTCCTTGCGTAGACTAGCTTCATCCACCCCATGCCCGCACCCCATTCCCACCCTTTCACACTCTTCCATGTCTCCCGATAGATATTTCACATTTCCTATGAGCCAGTATGTAAGGATTATTGGGGTCCAAAGGAAAAGTTTGCTCTCAAATGATAGAACTCGCGATCATCTAACATCAAAGCGCTGGCTGCGGTGATGTCTCTCACTACGTTTAGGTTAGCTGATACGTTTTCCGTGTCGTCACTATACTAACCACACAATGGAGAAACTCAGCAAATTTGATTCCAATTCCTGCTTCGTATAAATGTAAGATGCAAACGTGACAAATGTTTGCAAATGAATGTGGCCTTTTCTCATACAAATGGAAGTGTCCGCCATATTTACTCCGTGCCTCCACCTCCACCTCCTCCCTCCTCCCGTTCCTTTCCAGTTGTCTCCGCTTCCACTCCATCGCTCTCTCCATCCCCCTGCCTCTCTCTCTCTCTCTCTCTCTCTCTCTCTCTCTCTCTCTCTCTCTCTCTCTCTCTGTATCTCTGTATCTCATCTCTCTCTCAAACTCATACACACTGAACACGCACACAACACACACACACCACACACACACACACACACACACACACACACACACACACACACACCTTTCCGCCCCTTGCTACCGCCTTCACTTTCGCACCACCGTATCCTCAAACTTCATGCAGCCTCCCTCTTCCCTCTGCATCCTGTCCCCCACCCCCCCCCCCCCCCATCCCCACCCAAAGTCTGCTCTCTGTTGATGGCCTGCTCATTTTAATCCATCCAGTCTAGCACAACTGACCTCCTCCTCTGCTGCTGACACTGGGCGGGCGACATACAAACGCTGGGTTGCCTGGCAACCAGAACCTTCACACAGAATGCGTCGGCAATCTTAGAACAAGAGGAACGGAAAGGCGAGATATGTAAGAGGGAAGAGGGTGGAAGGGTGAGGGGGTGAGGACTAAAATGGGAGGGATAGGAGGAGATTGGGGGACAAAGGAGGGGAGGGGCGCGGGGGGGGGGGGGGGGGGGGGGGGGAGGGTGTTGGCGGCTTAATCTTGTCGTAAAGTTGGGAGGTGGGATGATGGTTTTATGAAGCAAAGCTGAACGTGGTAAGCGGTGTTCGTCTGTGTGTTCTGCACTCTTTCCCTGTTTTCAGCTCCTTGCTTAGAAGGTGCCACATACACGAACACACACACACGCACGCACACACACGCACAGGCACACACACAGGCACACACACACACGCGCGCGCGCGCACGCACACACACACACACAGACTCACGCACGCACACACACACACACAACACACACACACACACACGAACACACACACACACACACACACACACACACACACACACACACGCACACACACGAACACGCATGCGCGCGCGAGCGCGCGCGCGCGCGCGCACACACACACACACACACACACACACACACACACACACACACACACACACACACCTACCACCACCACCACCACCACCACCTCCACCATCATCACCACCCTCCACCACCTACCCCCCCCCCCCCCTCCGTCTCCCTTTCACCCTCATTCGCCCCTCACCCCCACCCCCAACTCTCCCGTACGTACCCTCCTCTTCCCTCAGTGCCCTGTGCGTCCATGCTCCATCCCCAAAGTCTGCTCGCTGTTGATGCCCTGTTCCTGTTCATCCATCCAGTGCTGCCTCCTCCTGCCGCCCCCTCCTCAGTCTGGCACTGCTGACCCCCTTCCGCTGCTGCTGACTGACCAGGCAGCGACGTCCAAACACTGGGTTTGCCTGGCAACCAGAAGCTTCGTACAGAATACGTCGGCAATTCTGGAACATGAGGAGCGGAAGGAGAAAATATATAAGAGAGAGAAAGAGACTGAGAGAGAGAGAGAGAGAGAGAGAGAGAGAGAGAGAGAGAGAGAGGAGAGAGAGAGAAGGAGAGAGAGAGAGAATGAGAGAGAGAGAGTGATTAGGGAGCAGAAGGGAGGAGGGAGATGAAAAAAGGATGAAGGATGGTGGGGGTCAAGGGTTGGGGGGTGGGATAGAGGAGGGGTTGGGGAATGAGTGTCTTGACGTGAAGTTTTAAGGATGGGGACGAGGGTGTTTTAACTGAAGCGAAGCTGACGAGTGCTTAGCCTTGTTCCGACGTCCCTGCGAAGAGCGGGGAAAACGCCTCGGTGCCCCTCTGAGCACCAATGGCCACCAAGCTTACAGGCTGGGCGTTTCGTTTACCTTGAAACACACACACAGTTCACACACAGACACACAGAGACATGCAGAGACAAACTCTCTCTCTCTCTCTCCTCGTCTCTCCTCGTCTTCTCTTCTCTCTCCTCGTCGCTCCTCTCTCTCCTCTCTCTCTCTCCTCACTCTTCTCCTCCCTTCTCTCCTCCTCCCTCTCGTCTTCTCTCTCACCTCTCTCTCTCTCTCTCTCTTCTCCTCTCTCTCCTCCTCTCTGTCTCTCTCTCTCTCCTCTCTTCTCTCTCCTCTCCTCTGTCCTCTCCTCTGGTCTCTGTCCTCTTCTGTCTGTCTGTCTGTCGGTCTGTCTCTCTCTCCTCCTCTCTCTCTCTCTCGTCTCCTGTCCTCTGTCTCCTGTCTTTCTCTCCCTCTCACTCATCTCTCTCTCTCTTCCTCTCTCTCTTCTCTTCCCCCTGCTCTCCTCTCTCTCTCTATCTCTGTCTCCTCTCATCTCTCTCTCATTCTCTCTATTTCTCTCTCTGTATTTATCTTGGTCAATTCGTCGTCGTGGATAGATAGACGATCATTTGTATAAATTCCTTATTAGATGTGTGTGTGTGCGCGCGCGCTCGTTTGTGTGTATGTGTGTGTGTGTGTGTGTGTGTGTGTGGGTGTGTGTGTGTATGCGTGCGTGCGTGTGTGTGTTGATGCAAATTGTGTCTTGTTCAGATAAATATAGAGTTTTCTCTGAAGAAGGCGACATCGCTGAAACGTTAGAAAATTAAAGACAATTCAATGTTGTGGTACTTTTTGTTATTCCTCTCTCTCGCTCTCTCTCCTCTCTCAATCCTCTCTCTCTCCTCCTCCCCTCTCTCTCGATCTCCTCACTCCGCCCTCTCTCCTGTCCCGCCCTCCATCTCCGCCCCTTTCTCTCCCCTCGATACCTCCGTCTCGTGTGTGTGGGTGTGTTGTGTGGTGTGTGTGTGTGTGTGTGTGTGTGTGTGTGTACTTGTCTACCTTTCTGTCTGTCCTGCCTAATTATCTAATGTACGATCATGTTCTTCTGTCTCGTCTTACCTACAACCTCTTTTTTTTTTCCCCCGTTTTCCTACCTTATACCTCCCCCCGTTCAGTTCTAAGGTTCTACTCTTTCCCTGCCTGTCTCACCTCATGCGCACCTGTTTGCCTTTGACGTTATATATGAACGTCCTATTTGTTTTGTTGTATATACTTACGGTGCGTATTTCCTTATTGCTAGATTTCAGTCAAGGCCATGAGGGATAGATATACAAAAAAGAAAAAAGGAAGGAAAATAATGCAGATTTTTAACTGATTGCATTACCTTTACACAATGAAATTGTTCTTTCTTTCGTTTGTTTTATTTATTCATTGGTTCAAATTCACGATCGTACAGATAGATGGACAATAAATACGTATGAGAGGTGGATGGCTAGACACAGAGAGAGAGAGAGGAGAGAGAGAGAGAGAGAGAGAGAGAGAGAGAGAGAGAGAGGGAGGTTGGCAGGTTGACTGATTGATTATCAAGAAATAGATAAATTGATTGGCTCATAGATAAATAGATTATTAAATAGATAAGTGGACTGATAGGTGGATGAGTGGATGGGTAGATGGATAGATGAATGATAGATGAATGGATTGATACATAGATACATACGTATGTACTACGTACGTACGTACATATTGCATGTGTATCGATAGCTAGATCAAGAGAGAGAAAGAGAAAGAGAGCGGGAGAGAGAGAGAGAGAGAGAGAGAGAGAGGGAGAGAGAGAGAGACAGAGAGAGAGAGAGAGACAGGACAGAGAGACAGAGAGACAGACAGACAGACAGTGGATAGATAGACAGACAGATGATTGAAATACATTGACATACAGTGGATAGATGGATAGACAGATTGATTGATTATTTGACTATATATACGAATATGGATATACATATATATATATATATATATATATATATATATATGTGTGTGTGTGTGTGTGTGTGTGTGTGTGTGTGTGTGTGTGTGTGTGTGTGTGTGTGTGTGCATAAGAGAGAGAGAGAGAGAGAGACAGGACCAGACAGACAGAAACAGACAGACAGAGAGTGTTTCTTACTCCACTTTTTTGCTGTTTATCCTCCGATACAACCCAGAGAAACGTTATCTCGAAAAGTTCGAATCAGAAAAAAAAAAGTGTTATTTCGTGGTGCATTACACTTTCTTGTGCAGCCAGCCCCGAACACAAATATTCTCCAAGTTTGGCACATATTCTTTGCAATATACTCACAAGGGGTTGTCAATATCTGTGAATTAAAATGTTTGAGAAAAACGCAATTTGAGGAATTTCAAAATCTCGCCTTGGTCACCGCTATGCGAAGACAAATGTGGGTCCCTCATCACGAACTATTCTACAAGGAAAATATTAACATTTTCATGTTGATGTTTGTTTTTTTTTCTCTCTCCCTAAAAATGAACGCTTTCATAAGCTCATCGAGGAAGGAAAAGGGTCCTCTTGGATTGAAAGGAAGCAGGAGAAAACTGGAGTTTATTTTTGTTTTATATTCGTTTATTTATGCATTGGGTTCCCTCCCTTTTTAAGTGCTGTCCTGGAATAACTCAGAATATAGCTGTGTAGAAAAAAAACAGGCTAAAAAACAGCTCAAGAGGCTTGAGCCTACTTTATGGAGGCGACTGAACGTAGGAGGTGCAACCTTTGAATTCTACAGAAGTGGATCTGTCCTTGTTTTTATTTTCCTTACTTTCTTTCTGTCTTTCTTTCTTTTTTGTGTGTGTGTGACAAATTTAGAAAAGTTCGAGCTATGGGGAGCAAGAGAGAGAGAGAGGGGGGGGGGGGAACGAGAGAGAGAGAGAGAGAGAGAGAGAGAGAGAGAGAGGGCGGGGGGATGTAGAACATACATAATATGGTCTTTGCATTTCGCTAGTTTTTGGTTTAAAAGAAGAAAACAAAATATGCCGTAGATTCATCAAAAACAGAAGAAAAGTAACGAACAAAACATCTATTTCAATTTTCGAGTTCCCCTTCTCATTTGCTTCCCCTTCCTCCTCTCTCCTTCCTTCCTTCCCTCAAGTCCGCCATCCCTTTGAGTTTTGTCCGCTCTTTCTTTACATGCCGCCCTCTCTCTCTCTCTCTCTCCCTCCATCCATCCATTCCACCTTCCCCCTCCCTCTCTCTCTCTCTCTCTCGTCTCTCTCTCTCTCTCTCTCCGCTCCGTCTCTGCCTCTCTCTCCACCTCTCTCCTCTCTCTCCTCTCTCGCCCTCTTCTCTCTCTTCCTTTCTCTCCTTCTGTTTGTTCCTTTCCCCCCCTCTCCTTCATGTTTGTTCCTTTCCCCCCCTCTCCTTCATGGTTTGTTCCTTTCCCCCTCTCCTTCATGTTTGTTCCTTTCCCCCCCTCTCCTTCATGTTTTGTTCCTTTTCCCCCTCCTCCTTCATGTTTGTTTTATTCCTTCCCCCCTCTCCGCCGTCATTTTTTTGGTTCATTTCCTCCGCCGTCATTTGATCCAACCCTCCCCTCCCCCCCCCTCTCTTTGTCTCCGTTTCTGTCTGTCTGTCTGCTCGTCATGTCTGTCTTCTTCCCCCCGCCCCCCTCTCCTTCTCATGTTTCTCTCCTCTTCCCCCTCTCTCTCCGCCGCCTCATTTCATTTCTTTCTGTCTCTTTTGATCTCCAAACCCCCTCTCTTTGTCTCCTGTCTCTGTCTGTCTGTCTGCTCGTCTGTCCCGTCTATCTTCCCGTGTCCTGTCCCCCGCCTCTCTCTCTCTCTCTCTCTCTCTCTCTCTCTCTCTCTCTCTCTCTGTATTTTTCTCTCTCTCACTCACTCGCTCACAACTCACTCACCCTCTCTCTCTCTCTTTCTCCTCTCTCTCTCTCTCTCTCTCCCTTTCTCTCTCTCCCTCCCTCTCTCTTCTGCCACCTCCCTCTCGCCTCTATCCCCCCAACCCCGTCCCCCCCCCAACCCCCACCACTCTCTTCTCTCTCTCTCTGTCTCTGTCGTCTGTCTCTCTCTCTGTCTCTCTCTGTCACTCTCTGTCTCCTCTCTCTCTCTCTCTCTCTCTCTCCCTTCGCTCTCTCTCTCTCTCTTCTCTCTCTCTCTCCGTCTTCCCCTCGATCTACCTCTTTCTCTCTCTCTCTCTCTCGACCTCTCTCGTCTCGCTCTCTCCTGACTACTCTTTGCACCCACTCAGAAGGCTGCGGGCTCTTGCCATCCTCTCATCAGGCGCGTTCCAGGGCTGGTGAAGAGCTCTTGTCACCGCTTGGTCCTCCTGCCACACCGACATAGCTCTCCGCCAGATGAGGGGGGTGGGGACGGGTGGGGACGGAGAGAGAAAGCAGAGGAAACACACACACACACACACCACACACACACCACACACCACACACACACACACACACACACACCACACACAAAAAAAGGATAAGGGAAAGAGAGAGGAGAGGGAGCAGAGCGCGAGGCGAGGGGTGGGGGTGGGGTAGGTCGGTGGGAGGGCGAGGGGTCGAGGGGATGGGGCGAAGATGAAAGAGAAGTGGTAGATGTGTGTATGGGGTGGACGCGCGGTACAGACAGGAATGATGACAGTGGGAGGTGGTTGCTGATAGTCGTCAAAAGGAGAGTGCTTGTGTGGTGTGTGTGTGTGTGTGTTGTGTGTATATGTGTGTGTGTGTGTGTGTGTGTGTGTGTGTGTGTTATTATGATCAAGTGTTTTCGTGTTTTCGCTTAAGAAACGGAGTTTGGATCCTACCCATGTCTCCCCCACCCCCCCCCCCCCCCCCCCTTCACTCCACCCTTCACCTTCCTCCCCCCCCACCCTTCACCGCAAAAAAAAAAAAAAATTGACGAACAAGCCTAGCCATAGTGTGTT
>JADBJO010000219.1:485000-490000 GCA_016801955.1 Conus betulinus | reverse complement strand
AATTTGAGTTCAGCTGACGAGAGCAGGGAAATCCCAAAGTAAAGGAGCCAAACAACATAAACGTCATGTGTTACATCAAAACGAAATGACGACGAACGTTTGGAACACATCTCGGCTTAAACGGGTAGGCCTTCGTGACGAATGGCAGGGACGGGGAAAGCACATCGGCTGGATCCTTGACAGGTCGACTCTCGTGGACTCTTTTCATTGTTTGAGAGAAAAAGGAAGTAAGTGACGGACAGTCCCCCTCCCCCCCTCCCTCCCCCCTCTGTCCTCTTCATCAAAGTGTTGTTTGTTTTGTTTGTTTTTTTTCTATTGTTTGTTATATTTGTATCTCAAACGTTTATTGTTTTCACTCTTCATCCCTAATTTCTATTTGGTTTCAGGTCCATGCAAGCCAGTGCCAAAAGTAATGATTATTCGGTGATGGTGGCAGTCACTAAACACACGTAAGTTCTCTCTCTCTCTCTCTCTCTCTCTCTCTCTCTCTCTCTCTCTCTCTCTCTCTCTCTCTCTCTCTCTCTGTCTACTCTATCTATCTCTCTACCCATCTATTTATCTGTCTACCTATCTATCTCTCTATCCATCTATTTATCTATCTGTCTGCTTTGTGTCTGTCTGTTGTTCTGTTGGTATTCATCTGTCTGTCCAACAGAGAGTCAAAAGTACAATTCACCAAGTTTGCCGAAGTTCAGGATCGACAGTGAAAAAAAGATTGTGCAGCACTGCAAAGCTCGCCCAGAGCCAGCTCTCGGGAACCAGCATAGTGTTCAACAGCGTTATTGATTTCTACCGCTTTGATTTGGAGATTCCAGCGCCATGATTCATTGGAGCAATGACCGAGGAGGCTTGCCTATCCACGGCTGGAAACGAAGACTCGGGGAGGATTGCCTGGACTTGAAAGAGCGGGGTTCTATCTTGTCCCCTCCCTTATGTTCGGAGTGGCAGCTGTAAGAGCTGCAGATGGTTTTGTATGAAGTCTGGCATCTGAAAGAGTTGCAGACTGTTTTGGATGAAGTCTGAAGCCCTTCACTGTGTACTTCTCTCGGAATTTCTGAGAGAAACCGGCGTCTGTGAGAGTTCTTTTTTTTTTTTTTTTTTTTTAAAAAGAAAGATCAGTGGATCTGGTTAAAGGCTATGTCTCGTCGTGTACATCACAAGAACGTATTTCGAATCGAAACTCGCTTCAAACAGAGTTTCCTACTGTTCCTATTCAGACTAGCCCAAGGTCACACGAGAGTCACGACACGGCATTTTTGTGCCGAAGTAAGGTGTTTTCTGTGGGTCCTCTGTCTGTCTTGTTTTTCGAAAGTCTCGTTTCTTTAGATCTTGTAGGGCTTTTTGAAATGAACGTTTCCCTTGGAAAAAGTTATCTATTGGCAAAAGTTTTAGTTTAAAGACAATGTACATGGAAGTGGGTGAAACAACATTTCGTGCAGAAAGAAATGGGCAACAGGGTGTGCTGCATGCTTTCCCGTCTAGCTCAGCTTCGACAAGAGCTCTCCGACTCTCTCTCTCTCGCTCTCTCGCTCTCTCTCCCTCTCTCTCTCTCTCTCTCTCTCTCTCTCTCTCTCTCTCTCTCTTGTATTTCGCTTTCATTTTACGATGTATGGAGAACCCTCATTCACAGTAATGTACGTTTATTATATGATTTTCATATCCTTAAGTGGTGGAAAATTCATTGTGTCTTTTGTTATTTTCCTATATTCGCTTTGCTTCTCTCTCTCTCTCTCTCTCTCTCTCTCTCTCTCTCTCTCTCTCTCTCTCTCTCTCTCTTTGTCTTGTATTTCGCTTTCATTTTACGATGTATGGAGAACCCTCATTCACAGTAACGTACGTTTATTATATGATTTTCATATCTTTAAGTGGTGGAAAAATTCATTGTGTCTTGTTTTGTTATTTTCCTATATTCCCTTTTGCTTTCTCCACATCTTCCCGCCCCTTTTTTCTCCCCCCCCCCCTACAGTAATCTGCCCCCCCCCCCCCCCTCTCTCTCTCTCTCTCTCTCTCTCTCTCTCTCTCTCTCTCTCTCTCTCTCTCTCTCTCTCCTTCCCTTCCCTTCTCAGAATCGCCTCTTCCACTTCTTTTCTTTCTCCAACTGTTTCTGATATTTCAGTTGTATTGGAGATCATTTTGGACTCGATATTTTGAAGATTTTTTTATACATTATTCTTCCACTGTTGCGCTAGGTTTTTGTTTAGTTGCATATTATGATCATCATCTTTTCTGAAGGAAAGATGCAAAGAAGACTTTACGTGCGTATTCTTTTACTTCAATTGAAAAAAAAAATCGTTCGTTCGTTCGTTCGAGATACTTAATGCTACAAATTTTAAGACCATCAAACGACATTTCCAGAAGACTTATCTATTTCAGATAGGCTCGTACACATTCAGAGCACTGAATACTTTGAATCGAGACGGGAAACACCCATGTCGCACGCTTATTTCAGCACGAAATGTCGTATTGCGACTGTATGTGACATTGCCCCAAACCATACAGGAATCGCATGAAACGCCATACTGCACGCTTAGCTCGGACGAAAATTCTGTTTCGACAATTCAGTGTAAAACAGATTTGGAGATCATTTCGAGGCCGAAAATGCTTATCTTGCATTTGGCGTCATGACCCAATAAACAACTCTGTTGGTAGTCTTAAATGGGGCAGGGAAGAGTAAACAAGAGTAACACACACGTGGGGTAACTCTTGCTCCCACGATGAACTTGTTACAGGTCCATAACTCCAAAGGAAAGCTGTGTACACCAAATCGCCAAGCAGAAATGACAACACAGAGCACACACAGTGCGAACAATCAAAATGAGGTTACCTGTATCTTTTTTTTTTTTTACATTTTCGTCCGTATGTTTGTTTGACTATATTCAGGATGGAAAAGGTTATGTCAGTCTTGAATTCTCTTTTTTTTTTTTCCTCATAGATACATCATGACATTTAGAGAAAATACGTTACAAACATATTTCAGTCACATT
Organism: Conus betulinus; assembly: GCA_016801955.1. Taxonomy (NCBI): domain Eukaryota; kingdom Metazoa; phylum Mollusca; class Gastropoda; order Neogastropoda; family Conidae; genus Conus; species Conus betulinus. Next base: position 487,016 of record JADBJO010000219.1, on the reverse strand, counting down.
GTTTCATTTACTTCCCAAGGTCGCGGACAACATGCAAAACAAAGGGAATTATATTCTATGGATTATTAACATTACTCATGTATTAATGTTATATATGGAAACCATTTTGTCCCGTATTCTGCATAGTTCATCTCCATCGAGTACATATGTTTCTCAATTTTATGTCTGTAACATAGTTCCTTTAGAAACATTATTAGGTTAGGTTTCATCTTATTAATTCTACATTTGTATATGAAATATTTTCCATTAAAAAAATGATTAAGTCTAGCATATCATCTGTTTTTGTTTTCTCATCAGTGTGCCAACAATATAAGCTCTACATTAAATGACAATCTTTCACAGTGTGAACACTTACTTTTTAGAATATTTTCAAGTTCTTTCCAGAAAGTATGTGCAAATTCACATTCCCACAAGTAGTGACTAATTGAATCTTTCTCTCTGTTACAGAAATTACACATGTCACTATCCACAACCTGCATTCTTTTCAAAGTACTGTTAGTTACCAGAATTCTGTGACATATTCTAAGCTGGAACCATTTCAGTTTTATTTCTTTTATTTTCTTAATTCTTTTTAGTACGTCTGTCCAATTAATAGGTACATTAAGGCTCTGTTCCCATTTCATAAAAGAGATGATTTTTAAACCTCAATGTCTTCTATCATAATATCATAGTGAATGCGTGCCCCTTTAGTGGCGCTACAAATTTTTTGTAACGCTAATGTTCTGTCATTACTGATATTACTGTCGAGTTTTATTAACATTTTCTTCGCATATTCTTTTATTGATTGTACGCAACTTATATAATTTAGAAAATTGACCTCCGATCCCAGCTTCTCTGACAGTGTGTGACGGCTTATAAAGTTACCATTGTCATCAAGTAAATGTTTACCAAAAATATATTATTGTTCTGCATCCATTTTTGTAAAAGAACGGTTTATTTCCCACTTTGAACTTTTCGTTACAAAAAAATAGGTTCAGTAGCTAGATCTTTGTTATTTTTTAATTCTGCACGGTTGCAAAAAAAATTTATATGCCTTAAAAACATCTCTCCAAAATGTATTTACTTTGCTTTGTACGAATCTATCTGGTCCATATGAATCAAAGGCATCGATTTCAGGACATAATGAATGTAATACTGTTTTCCATTTACAATTTTGCACGTATACTTTCCTAATCCAGGCCAGGCGATTTTTAAGGATTGGATATATATCTTAATATTGGGTATACCTAGTCCTCCTTTCCAAATATTTTGCACAGAATATTTTCTTTTAATTTTATCATCATTTTGTTGTTCCAAACAAACTTGAAACACATATTTTGCAATATCTATTTGAGAGTCTGGAGGGTTGGGCAGGAGGATCCACAAGTATACAAGTTTTGATAGCACTAATGATTTTAGCACTGCTATTCTACCTAGTGGTGTGATTACTCTTTTTGACCATATCTTAAATAGATTTGTAACTTCTAAAAAAAATTATCTGTCACATTGATTTGAGTCATATCTGTCAGATCATTTGTAAACCACACCCCTAAAATTTTGAATTTTAAAGGGTTCCATTCCATTTTATATAAGGGTAAGTATGTGCTCGAGGAATTCTTTTTTTTTTATCCCTAACCAAACATTAAACGTTTTTTTCATAATTTAATTTAAGTCCGGATATTTGCTCAAATTAAGCTTGGAGCAACATTTCGGGGGGATATCTCCTTGTTTGTTCTGTGCGCTCCGTGTTAACATTTCTTCTACGCGATTTGGCGTCGTAAGCAGCATTCGTTTGCAGTTATGGGCCTGTAATTATTTCATCCTGGGAGCACGTGTTACCCTACTTGTTTGTTATTAATTGTCTTGGTAGACACGTGACAATGCCTCGCTGGAGGAACAGATAGCGGAAGAAAAGTGCATAGACCAGGTTCAAAAGTTTTACATTCAAAAAACTTTGTATCGGATCAATATATTCCACAGCAACTGAAGTTTTCGGGCGATACATTGATACTGTAAAGAAACAGGCACCAAACACTA
>JADBJO010000219.1:477500-480000 GCA_016801955.1 Conus betulinus | reverse complement strand
CAGAATTCCTCAAGCAAGGTGATACCAAACGTACTGGACCGAAATTTTTAGTGAAACAACTGAATCCTAAATACCTTATCTTTTAAGCAAGATGATGCAAAAAAAGTACTGGAGGACCGACTGGATCTAGGATCCATTAAAGCAAGATGAGGCAAAACTAAGCAAGTAAAACTGCATCCAGGAATCAGGATCCGCAAAGGCAAGATGGACGGAAACTTGGTGGACATTACTGAATTCAGGATCCAGGATCCGTTAAGAAAAATGATGCAGAAACTGTTGGACTGAAACGTGGTGGAAAATCTGAGTCCCTGATCCACGATTCGTTATGCAAGATCAGGCAAAGATAACTGTCCTGAAACTTGATGGAAACACTGAATCCAGGATGCAGAGTGCTTTAAGCAAAGATGGTACAAAACGAACTGGGCCCTAAGTCGGTAGAACGACCCGACTCTTGCCCAAAGACGAAGTCATTAAAGTTTGATGCAGATCCGTAATGTCAATATCTATTCGTGGGCAGATTCAGGATCCCGTTTGACCTTTACGGGGGTCCTCGCGCTCCCGATATCCTTTCTAGTTCTCTGCGGGAATAACTTCACTTTCGGTCCATTAAATCTAATGGCTGTAGGACATTTTGGCATTCTGGCCTGTCTGTTTTTCCAAGAGTGCCTTCTTCCTAACCTTCAGGCGATTTTTTCGTTGTTTTTTTTTTTTATGTCATTCAAGCTCTCGCTTTCTGAGAAGATCGCTGAAGGCACAATTCTGAAAAGTTCAAAATGAGATTCTCGGAAAGTGCTCTCTTACTCCCTCGTTGGATTCCAGAAGGACCTCTCTCTCTCGCTTTCTCTCTCTCTCTCTCTCTCTCTCTCTCTCTCTCTCTCTCTCTCTCTCTCTCTCCTCTCTCTCTCTCTCCTCTCTCTCTCTCTCTCTCTCTCTCTGAGTGTTTTGTTTACGTATTCGCGTGAGTATGTAGTGTGTGTGTGTGTGTGTGTGTGTGTGTGTGTGTGTGTGTGTGTGTGTGAGAGAGAGAGAGAGAGAGAGAGAGAGAGAGAGAGAGAGAGAGAGAGAGAGAGAGAGAGAGAGTCACTCGAATGAGGATTGAGGAATCATGAATATTTAACGTTTTTCAAAATATCGTTCATCGTTTGGAAACACAACAACAACACACGACAACAACAACAACGACAACAACAACAATGAACATCCTTAGACTGATGATTACGTTCGTTCTCTCTCTCTCTCTCTCTCTCTCTCTCTCTCTCTCTCTCTCTCTCTCTCTCTCTCTCTCTCAGCGTTTTACAGAGACCGTCAACGTTGGGGCTTGTATCAACGAACTGCATCAGCTGACACATGGGGAGGTTCGAACCCAAAGAAAGCTGCGGGCCTGCGGGGCCCTAGTGACGGCGCTGGACAACATCTCCGACGCCGTGGAGATCACCAATGATACACACACTATACAGGTGTCTGTTCTGTGTTGGCAGCTTTCTAATGTTCTTGTAAATTGTGTGTGTGTGTGTGTGTGTGTGTGTGTGTGTGTGTGTGTGAGAGAGAAAGAGTGCGCGCGCGTGCGCGCGCGTGTGTGCGTGTGTGTGTGTGTGTGTGTGTGTGTGTGTGTGTGTGTGTGTGTGTGTGTGTGTGTGTGTGAGTTAGTTAGTTAGTGTGTGTGTGTGTGTGTGTGTGTGTGTGTGTGTGTGTGTGTGTGGTGTTAGTTAGTGTGCGTGTGCGTGTGTGTGTGTGTGTGTGTGTGTGTGTGTGTTCTTTCATTTCTATTTTTTCGGTTCACTTGTGCAAACAAAGTGAGCCTATCAAAAACACCCTGTTTAAGTGTGTGTGTGTGTGTGTGTGTGTGTGTGTGTGTGTGTGTGTGTGTGTGTGTGTGTGTGCCGAATTTTAACATCGGCATTTAAACGGCCGAATAATGAATTGTAACATTTTTTCAGCCATCCGTCAAATTAAGATGTCACCAAATAGTAATGACCATAAACCTATAATTCACTTTTTTAGCAATATTTTCTATATAAAACGACATGTAACATTTTTAGCAATATTTTCTATATAGAACGACATGTATTTGAACATTTTCATCACTTACAACTATTACTTCGTCAACCAATAAAAGACATCTTGAATACTACAGTATTCAAATATCTCAACAACCTAAATTACGTTCTATCAACGTCATGCCATTCAATGCCATTTCTAACTTACAGAAGTGCAGATAAGAATCAGTATATTGCTAAACATGTAGCCACATATCAATACATACTGCCAAACATACATAGGAAAGATTCTTAATCGAACTTTTGCGATGCATTATGCATGCGAGGCACACTCAAGCAGTTGATATAGAACGATTGTTCTCGTGTCAGCAGTTGCATATATTTACAAAAGCTATAGAAATACATCTTAGAATACACGGTATTGCCAAACTTAAAAGAGAGTAATTGCTTATCTCGAGAAAAGCAGAAATAAAATACGTCATATATATCAACGTTCTTCTTGA
>JADBJO010000219.1:445000-450000 GCA_016801955.1 Conus betulinus | reverse complement strand
AGTCCACTTGCTTTTCTTTCTTTCTACCTTTTTTTTTCATCTTAGTGTAATTCTTTCTTTCTTTCTTACTTTCTTTTTCCTTTCTACCTTGCTCCTCTCTCTCTTCTTTCATTCTTTCTTCTCCGTCTTGGCTTTGTTATTTCTTAATGTTCTCAGGTGTTTTGTTTTTTTTTTTTTCCTTTTCCTGCAGTTGTGTTTTTTTTTTTGTTTGTTTGTTTGTTTTTTTCTTTTTAGCTTGCCTTCTAATGCTGGACTCACATGTGTAGTAAATGAGGCCATGTAATTCTGCTTCGGTTGTGTGTGTGTGTGTGTGTGTGGGGGGGGGGGGGGGGGGGGGGGGGGATGGGTTTACTTTTTAAACATAGGCATTTTCTCAATAAACACAAGCAAGGGCCTAATTAAAATTTGCAGAATGATAGATCTAGATAAGATCTTTCCATGCGTGAAGAAGTCACTGAATATTAATGTCTGCGAATGTCTGCTTAAAAAGAAAGGGGCAATAAAATCAAAATTACAAAACAATCGATTTCGTGGACATAATGAACAGTCACCTAAGGTTATTAATAGTTACAACTATTGTATTGCACACTGATAAGAGACAGTATATTAGATAATATTACATGCAAAAACTTTAGCAAAGTTCATGAAAAGTTTTAACAAGCTCGGACCATTTAATGCCATTCCAACGGAGGTGTAGATAAGAATGAATATAGGCTAGTACTAAATAAAGAACTTAACTCGATGCCAAATACACCGTGAAATGTCCAGCTTTTTACGTCAAAATGTTACGTCACCCGATGACGCATGTTTTCAATACCTAAGCGACTTTGTGACCGAGGAAAGATGATGGTGTTTCAGTAACGTGCATGCATCATATAACTGTTAAGAAATTCTATGGTCAGTGTTCCGATGATCTACATCATATCTTTATACGATTGTAATTTCTCAGAATTGAGATAATAAAGTATTCTTGTATCTTGTATACTAAACAGAAACCAACGTTCCAAGAAGCACATCATATAATCTTTCAAAGACCGAATGTTCAAGGATATTTCTATGATGGCGGTGTTCTAAGGACGTACAGTATGCTTGATAGCTAATTTGCCTTGTTAAAGTTAGTATGTGCCTGTAAGCCGCTTGATAAAGATTCGCAATTAATCGAAAGCTTGCGCAAAGATGAGCGTCGTGTTCTTGTTCATTCTCTACAAGGAAAGAAAAAAGGAAAAAAAAAAAAAGAGGAAGAAGAAAAGAACACACCGTCTGAGAAACATAGATCCGTGGGATGATCTTTTCACCTTAAAGAGTCATATATGCGAGTCATTTGCATAATTTGCAAAGACAGCGTCAGTGACCGAGGTCAGGGTATTCCAGAATGCTGTTTGTTAGCACTGTGAAGAAGAGTCAAGAAGGGGGTGGGGAAGAAGGACGGACAGGGCGGACTTGCGAGTAGCAGTGGGAGGTGTGGGGGGGGGGGGGGGGGGGGGGGGGGGGGGGGGGGGGGGGGATGAGGTAAATAATGCGTTTCGGTGCTGAAGTAATGACTGGTCAACACAGAATCCAAAACTTACTAAAGTTGCACTTTCTGTGCTTGATGTCATGAGATTTGTCTTAATATACCCCCCTGCTTTCCCACCTACATGTGAGCCAAAATGCAGGAAGATTGCCTGTCTTCTCTTCTTCTGAACTTCACTTTTTCACCTTTTTCCTTTTCCCTCACTCCTTTTAATTTCTTCGTCTTCTTCTTCCTCCTCCTCGTCTTCTTCCTCCTCCTCCTCCTCCTCTTCTTCTTCTTCTTTCTTCTTCTTCTTCTTCTTCTTCTTCTGCTTCCTCATCCTCCTCCTCTTCTTCCTCCTCCTTTTCTTATTATTTATTTTTATTTATTTTAAACTTCTTATTTCTCTCCTTTGTATTCTTCTACAGCTTCAGCCTTTGCTTCTTCTCCACCCCCTCCTTTTACTTTCGTTTCATCTTTGCTTCTTCATTCTTCTTCTTTTTTAACCACCAGTTTTTCGTCTTGCGCACACGCACATTCACGTACACATGTATACCAATTATTCACAAGGTTATATCGACCAGTCAGTCGATCAATCAGTCAGCCAACCAAGTGATCCCTTAGTTAGTGACTGAGTTAGTCAAATAAGTCAATATTACGTCAAACAATAGTTAAAGTTACAACCTGTATTGATGCTTCGCATTCTTTTAGATCTTGTGTGTGTGTGTGTGTGTGTGTGTGTGTGTGTGTGTGTGTGTGTGTTTTGCTTAGGCACGAAAGAAGCTAATCATGCAGTGCTTTAGTCAGTCAAGAGACTTTACATTCAATGAAGTAATGAGAGAAACAAGTGGTGCTGTTGTTGTGTCATGTTACATGTGTAGAGCTACTCATCAAATACAAGCACAGAGCCATGCACATCCCAATAGTCTTTTTTTAATTCATAGTTGTGTTCGACGTTTTTTTTTTCAAGGGGGCGTTGGAGAGGGGGATGGGAGGGAGGGGGAAGGGGCAAACCTCACAAGCTAAGCAGAATAGTATGTTGGCAATCTTGCGCAGCGTTTCTTGTCCCCTAATGGCTCAATTGTATGCATAAATGGTAAGGGAGAGAGAAAGAATAGGAGGACGACGACGACACAAACGATGCCCACGACAATGAAAGGGATGGGAGGAAAGAAGAAGAAAAAAAAAAGGAGCAGGAGCGGCAGGTGGGAAGTAAGAAGAAGAAGAAGAAGAAGAAGAAGACAACGAAAAGAGATGCAGGAGAAGATGGAGCAGGAGAAGGAAGAGAAGAAGAAGAGAGGAGGAGGAGGAGGAGGAGGAGAGGAGGAGAAGAAGAGAAGAAGAAAGAGAAGGAGAAGAAGAAGGAGAAGACGAAAGCAACAGGAACAGTTAGGAAGATTTTCATCCTTGTTTTCTTCCACCAATCGAAAACAGCACACACACACACACACACACACACACACACACACACACACACACACACACACACACACACACACACACACACACACATCGAAAACAGCACACACACATCGAAAACACACACACACACACACACACACACACACACACACACACACAGAGTTCCTCCGCCCCAACCCCAACGCCCACCCCCCCCCCCCCCCCCCTCGCTTTCCCTGCTTCTTTTACGTCTCCTGTGTCTAGTGCCATAATAATAAGCAAGATTACAAGACAAGTGAGAACTGTTATCACGGATGATGCTGCCATGTTCATGATCACCCTAATCTTCCTTTCTTCCTTGTACAACTCTGTACACGCTAGCCTTCCCTGAGATAGGCCGTCAATTGAAGGGAGGTCCACAAAAACGCAAATAATGCAAAACATTGTGTGTGCAGACTACTGTGACATCCCCCAGCTGATGACCCACCTGCAGAACAACTACAAGAACTGGAAGGATCTGGAGGACAAAGCCAAGGAGGCCCCCTGCCCCGCACCTCCCACCTCAAGCGCTGCTGAAGAACCCCCGACTGCTTCTTGAGGTCATCCAGAGCACCCGGGTTTTAGGGCCACGTCCAGCAGCCTGCAGAACACCCCTGGCTGCCTCGTAGAAGTTCTCCTAGAACGACATGGCAAGGTCTTCTGGAAGGCTCTCAGGAGCCTGTCTGTTCTTTGAAGCTGATTCCTGTGACGACAACCGGCCACATGTTGAGGGCTGAGGTTCTACAGCCTGGTGGACATTGTTGACGAATAGCGGCGTCGTCCTCTTCTTGGCTCGGCAGACCTAGACTTTGTCCATTCTTCCGCTCTCGGTGTTTTTTTTTTTTCATTCATCCCTTTCTCCATCCCCTTCGTCTCCCGTCCATGAACCCTTCCCCACCCGGGGCCTTCTTGTTCCCTTTGGAATGGTTGGTGCACTGTGTACATTGGTTGGTAAATCTCCTGGTGGTGTTGTGGTCTCCATCTGTCAATCTCAGGAGGGGGCGTGTTCGTCCGAACGTGCAGCCTCTACCGTATGGCTCTCTCTCTCTCTCTCTCTCTCTCTCTCTCTCTCTCTCTCTCTCTCTCTCTCTCTCTCTCTCATCCGTATCCTGCAGCAGTGGAGTGCCGTGGTGGTGTGGTGTTTGTAGACGTTGTGGGATATTCTGAATCAGCGTGCACACTTCCAAAGTCAGGCTGCAAAGGAACCTCCGTGTGCTGTGATGTTAGTTGATGAACAGTCATCTGATATCCCCACCCCCCGCCCTCCCCCTGTTTGTTTTTTCTTTACTGTTGTTGCGTGGTAATAGATGACATGACAGCAATGAATGGTGACTTCTTTCGGCAGAGGTCCAGTCGACTGTTAGGGAACATGGCTGGAACTCTCAGCATTTCAAGGGGCGATTTCACTGGCAGCTTCTGTGCTGTTGACAGATTATATTTTTTAAATCGTATTCTTTGCTCGATATAGTTTTCAAATCGATGAGAGGCAAGTGTGGAAAATTAAAAATCACGGCATTGTAAATCGATTTAGAAATCAAACTGATTTATAAGGAATACACAGAAAGCTTCATGTTCGGTTAAATTTTCTCCACTTGGTTTCACAATTGTTGTGTCTCCTCCATAAGAACATAGTTTTTTTTTTCATGTAAGAGTCTGACAGAAATATTCACTGTGACATGACTACAATGAATTAAGGCGTGTATAGAATCAGACACCAGGAAGAAGATCGCAAATTAAAACTAGTAATTATCAAAGATACCCCACAAGGATGATGAGCTACCGTCAGAAATAATAGAAATATGCTGCAAAATAGAGAGCTACTGTAAATATGAACAGAGATAAACGACAAGAGTAATGAATCACTTACTACCGTTAACTGATTAAATTTACCACAAGAATAATGAGTTTCTATAATAGATTAATAAAAATTTATTTACACAGAAAATAAGTTTACTGTAAAAAAAAAAAAAAAAATGAACAGAGATACACCACGCACAAAAAAGAAGGAAATAGGCTTCATACCAGAACTGTACGGGAATACGCCACACAGAGGAAAAACGTTTTTTTT
>JADBJO010000219.1:430000-440000 GCA_016801955.1 Conus betulinus | reverse complement strand
CTGGCCGTTTCGGACGGAGGGAGATGTTGTGGGAGAATCACTGGAACTGTGACGTATTCACCCGACCTACACATTCAGCCCACTCCTCAGACCTACAGTTCTGATCTTGATGACCGACCTACTCCCAGAGTCATCTGAATCACAGTTGAAACTATTTCATTTAGTGCACCCTCATGTATTGCTGTTGCACAGGCAAGTCATACAGGATTACCCGTGTGGATTTCAGACTGCCGTCCCCGAGAAGTGTTTTTCAGGTCCTGTTTCCATTCTCCTCTTCAACTGTCTTGCTTGAGTGTAATCAACATCTTTAACCGTGCATTTCTGTTAAACCAAGGTGGAGGAGTTTGCGGAAGAACTACAGACGACTTCACTGTATCTGTTTCGTTTCGGTTCTCTGAGAGAGAGAGAGGAGAGAGAGAGAGAGAGAGAGAGAGAGAGAGAGAGAGAGAGAGAGAGAGAGACAAACCTGTCCACTCTCTGAATGTGTCCTCCCCGCCCCGCCTGGCCTTCAGTCTGCATTGTCTTTATCCTTCTGGGACTGTGTCTTGCAGGATGGCTTTTTTCCCGTCCATGCCGACTGATCTTGAAACATGCCCGTGCCGTCTTGTTCTTAGCTTGACGACGACGAGCAGGTTTGTAGGGTCCAGTAGCTCGTCGGACTCCGCTGCGGAGTTCCCAGTTTCAATTGCAGTCTTTGCACCAGATATTCGTTATTGTTCGATTATAACAAACAGTTTATCATTAGATTATACGAAAAGAAAAACTTCAAATTCTATAAGCTAATTGCCGTAGGTGCAGGGAACCGTTTGAGGCTCGCCGTGTCTAGGCACGCCGTGATGGAAAGCGGAGCCGATTCCTCTCCTTTCGCCACTTTTAATCTTCCCTGACCTGATTCAAGTACCTGCTTACTGCTGGGTGGACAGCGAGGTTTTTCTCGACATAAAGTCAGACCTAAAGAGTGGTTCGAACTCACGACTGTAAATACCGCATGCAAACGCTCTCCCCATTTGACTAAGGGCCCCGCTGTATGAAGGGCACCAATAAAGGTGGGGTCAACCAAGGAAACCTTCCACTGCGTGCTCCTTCACCTTCGCTCAATGCACGCTGCGTACGGGTCCAAGGTTTACCTTCGTTTCTGAAAGACTGGTTCCTATATTGCCCACTTTTATTGTTCTAAGTGAGGTGGTTCAAATACTCTCTTGCCTGTTGGAGGTTTGATTCAGTTACTTTCTAGAATCCTAAGCGAGAAGGTGCACCGTAGTCGCATTTGACATATGTTCACTGGCTCCTGTGCTAGTTAGGGCACTGCCATGTATACAGAAACATCCTTACATTTTCCGTTGTTGTTGTTGTTGTTGTTGCTGTTTCCCGCCATCTGCTCCTTTTACTTGCCACACGCTAGCGCTGAATGATTGGCATAGTCACTCAAACAGTCGGCGGGATGGTTGTTCATTTTTCCTCACATGTACAAAGAAATTTGTTTGCATTCATGACGGTGGAAAATAAGCCGAAGTTTTTCGCTCCCTGCCGATTGCTAAATGACTAATAATCCCGAAGCTGTGTATTTTGAGCAATTTTTTTTCTCTCTCATGACACAAGAGATGTTTACCAATGGTGATCCCTACATCCATGTAGCGAAAAAGTGTTGAGACTACGATTGTTTTAGTACTTTAACGATGTTTCAAGAACTGATGGGCTGTTGTTGTTTGTTTTCGATGTATATATGATCTATACTAATGTGACAGACAGTGAGACCTAACCTGATCGTGTGTTCTTTCTCCCTGTAAACCCGTGTGACATTGATGTTGATCAGATGGAGTTGTTTGTTGAAGATGATTGTCACGACTTCATCCCCCAGAGCCCCTCAAATCAATTAAAAAATATCCATGCAAAATGCGACGTAAAACGTTTTTTTTTTTTTTTTTTTTTGTATTTGTGAAAAATATGCGTTTATATCTGTGTGTACCTAGCGCCTCCCCCCCCCCCCCCCCTCTCTCTCTCTCTCTCTGTACCTCGCTCTCTCTCTCTCTCGCTCTGTGCCCCCCCCCCCCCCCCCCCCCTCTCTCTCTCTGTCTGACTCTCTGCCTCTCTCTCTGTCTGTCAGTCTTTCAATTTTCTCTGTCTGTCTGTCTGTCTGCCTGTCTGTCTGTCTGTCTGTCTGTCTGTCTGTCTGTCTCTCTCTCTCTCTCTCTCTCTCTCTCTGTTCACGACAACTAAGATTGCAACCATGTTGAATAGTTCGATGATTTGTTGGTTAAAGATGCGATTGATGAACATATCATACAGCATAGTGATCTCTCACTGAAAGTGGAGAATGACAACCATATTTTGGGCTATAGTGATCGTCGTCGCTGAGAGATGGTATCAACACAAATGTCATACACTATACCTTTTTGTTGCTGAAAGATGGGACCAATAACAGTGTCATAGTTTTTTTTTTTTTTTTTTTGTGATCTGTTGTCAGGACATGGTACCGGCAACCATGCTGTACAGTAAAGTGACCTGTAGCTGGAAGATGGGACCGATAAGCATACACTATAGCTATAGTGGTCTGTTCCTGGGGGATAGGTCTGGATGCACGTGAAACAGCAGCACAGTGATCTGTCGGTAGAATATGCCACTGGCGTTCATTTCGTTCAGCACAGTTTGTTTCTGGAAGATAAGGCTGGGAGCCAACTTAGTCACAGAGATTTATTGCTGGTACTGAACCCTGCGAACTGCATTGGTTTTGATGAAACAGAAAAAAGATTTTCTCTACTGTTCGTTTGTCTAAGGATACGACAGCTTTGAAACGACACAGAAAAGAGCAGAGAGATAAGACGACGTTGACAGAAGCTACTGTCTTAGAAGACATAGTTCTCGCCTGGGACTCGAAACCAGGTGCTAGACAGTTGAGTGACGATGTTGTGGTAACGATTCCGTGTTGCGAAGAATCGTTACAGAAAATGTCATCTGGGACCACGCATTTATGCAAGTGCTGAAAAAGTGTCCCCCAGAACAGTGATGGTGAAGACGACAATCCTGTTGATTTTGCGTATCAGCCAAGGCTCCACAGCATCAGGGATAGAGACACAACAGTAACGCTTTTTTTTTTCTTTCTTTCTTTTTCTTTCTTTTTTTCTTACCTATCTGGTCTTCCGTACTCGTGCAGTAGTATTATTCCAGCGCCGTTCATTCTGGCTCTCTATATAGAGCCACGTTCAGTCTTTTCCTATAGCAGCCTCAGGCAACAGGGAGCAACAACCAATACTGGACCGTCCTGAGGACACCCACCACAGGAGACAATGCACTGCTTCAGAATCACTTCAGTGGTGTTCAGCTGTGCCTGTTGTGATCCAACATACAGAGAACACCCACTTACTTCCTCTTTACTGACGACAATGATTGCTTAGCTGTGGACCTAGCATGAGCGAGCGTCTCCCTTCGAAGGCCGTCAAGTAATTCCATCCAATGCTTTTTCAAAGCTACCGACAACGACGCCCTTACTTGAGGTCTGGAAGGATTTACGTGTGAAGGATTTTCTGACTGGACGTGATTGTATTCTGGTGGTGGTTTGGGTTCTTGTGGGAGTTTTACGGGAAGAGAGTTGAAGGACGGGCAGTATTATCGGGGGGGGGGGGGGGGGGGGGGCGAGAGAGATAAACATATGTGTGTGTGTGTGTGTGTGTGTGTGTGAGAGAGAGAGAGAGAGAGAGAGAGAGAGAGAGAGAGATTCGAGAGAGAGAGAGAGAGAGAGAGAGAGATCGGCCCTGCTATGGCTCTACGCGATCGGGCTAGGCTATAAAAAATGAAAGATCAAGATAACCACGTCGGCTCTTAAGCCCCGATCAAGTGGATTTGTAGTAGCCGTCATCATCACCATCAAAAGGAGTCTGAGGAATAATGCAAGCTGAGAGAAATAACACAAGGACAGTGTGAAGAGGAGGAGTGAGGTGAGGCACGGCAACACTTTAGGAGCCAGATAAAATACATCAACTAAAGGAAACCCTTCAAGGCCGACCTCATCCAAGGTGAGTGTTCCGTCCACGATCACCATTGATATTACTGGCCATGCTTTGGTCAAAGAACTGACGACAGCAGGAGCACGCATTGAGGCATGCCAACACTTAACCTAACAGAGACTGAAAAAGGATTCAGTTCCTGCGCACGCAAGCCGTGCCCTGCACAGGAGGAAACTGCCTCCCACACAGACCGTTGAAAATGTTTTCTTGTTCGTTTAGACAGGGGTATGATACTTTGTAAATAACCACAAGCCGGCTGACTTCGAGTGTGAATGGTATTCGTGGCATCGATATCTCTGCAGTTGAAACCTGTTTGCGAACAATTTTTCATTTTGAATGTCGCTTTCTTTTGTATTTAAACGTCTTTGTAAATTGTTCTTTTGTAAATATTGACTTTATGGGTGAAAAAAAAAACAACAGAAAAATTCAACATCTACCCAACCGTTTTCTAGTTATCTTGCTGTCGGGCAGGCAGGCAAGTAGACAAAATGTGGCGGACAACATTTTAGGTTTACGATTAGTAGTATTTTTTCCTCTACGTGGCCCTTTTTATTTCCAGCATTATGGTGGCCAGATTCTGCTGTTTTTGGAGTAATATGCAAACAGGACACAACCTTCGATATGTCAGTTTGGATGGATAGGACATGGGGACGGGGCCGTCGTCCATCTCATCGCCACTGAAGAACCTACTCTGCCGCAGGGAACGGGATGTTACCGATCCCGTATTGATTAATGCATGTCTTCCCGTATAGGAACTCGATTTAAAGTCTTATCCCCAGAAAAGAACTGCAATCTGCAAGATGTATTGGAATAAGGAATTGTTTCATTCAAAGGTCAACCAGACTTCTGGCCGAGACCAATGCCTTGCTCGGTAATACCTGGTCTGCGCGCAGTATCGAACAGTTTGCCAGCAACTAATGCGTCCTGGTCAGTCGTTCTGATTGCAGCACGATAAATGTTTACTGGTCAACGTGTGAGGTGTGTTTTGTCCTGTTTTGTGAAAGAACCAGTTAAATGGGTGTGTGGTGGCTGAATGAGCAAGGGAGCCTCAAAGAAGCTTTGTGACTCTCGGGTTATATTCCACGCCCTTAGTCAGTGATACCGATAGCTGATAATTGTGGGCTTTGATGATGGAAATTACGTGGGATAATAATAAAATCTCTCTCTCTCTCCTCTCTCTCTCTCTCTCTCTCTCTCTCTCTCTCTCTCTCTCTCTGTCTCTGTGTCTGTGTGTGTGTGTGTGTGTGTGTGTGCGTGTGCACTCGCGTGTATCTGTATGCGTGCACACATATATTTGTAGATCAAAAGAAAGATACTCAGTCTAATTTGCTGTAAAAAAGACCCATAGTTCCAAAATTAATTTTAAAAGACACCGAGTACTCATTTGGCATTGAAAAAAACCGAGCCCTCGTGTGGCATATACAAAGACACTAAGAACTCATGTGGTATAGTTACAGATACACAGTAGTTATTCAATAATTTAAAAAAAAACACTAGAATACTAGCGTAGGAACCAGATTCACAAAGAACTCAGAGATTTATCGGCGATCTTGTGTGATTGGTAGAGGGAGACAGACATTAGTTTACTTGAATTCTCTGTCTTTCTTTCTTTCTTTTTTTCCCCCAAACTCATATTCCCATGAGTTTGCGAGACTTCAGCAGAATCAGATGCCAAAAAACCATCTTTCGGGTGCAGTTTTTCACATGTCAACCTTACCCAGTGAAACTATTCTTCTGTATGTTGATCTTGTTTTTGCAATATGACAGTATATTAACAGAAGAATTGCATCGAAAGAAAGCGCATAATGTTCATGATCATGTCTAAGTAAAAAAAACAACACAAGAAGAAGGAAATATCAAAGAAAAGATCCGAACACATAATAATAATAATTATGGTGGCATACGTCCTATATGAAAATATAATAACAACAAAACAAACGTGAATGCTTGCCTGTATCTTCTTTTTCTTGTTCATTTCCTGTATGTCCTTAATTCTTCCTTTCTTTCGAACTTTTTTCATCCCATTCATGTAGTGTGTTTTTCTTTGTTGTTATTCATTCTGTCTTCTTTCCTTCTTTTTTCTGTTTATTCTGTCCGTTTACTCCTCTCTCCCCTCTATATTTCTTTAACATAATTTCTCTTCTTCTGCGTTGCACATTCCTTTCTTTCCTCTTTTCTCATTGGGGAAAAAAAAAAAAAAAAAAAAAAAAAACGTTCAATGCAAAGATAGCCGTATCAAGGAAAAAGAAAGAATTCCATCAGGGCAACAATATATATTACGTCTTCAAAATATTATTGTGTGACGGATTTTTTTTTGCATATATCACAGTAAACAAAGAAAGAAAAATTAGCTTAGAGCGCATTTGACCAGAATTCCGTGTTCCATTTACTTGAAGCTTGAAAGACCAAATTGAAAATGTAAAGACATATCACTGCAATGAAAAGAAAACAAACATGGTCTCTTTCTTTCAATGGTTCTTCTTTTATGTTTATTTACAAAACATATACTGATGCATACACTCACCTCAAAACAAAATTAATACTATCAACGTGGATTTTTTTTTTTTTTCACATTCTTCTTTCCCTGTGTGTGTGTGTGTGTGTGTGTGTGTGTGTGTGTGTGTGTGTGTGTGTGTGGGTCTTTCCTTTATTCATTTTCAACTTCTGTCGTTCTTTCATTCCAGTCTTCCTTCCTTTTTTTTTCCCCTTCTTTTCCTCTTTCGTTTTTTTTTCCCCTTTCTGTTAGCTTTCTTCCTTTTGTCATTTCCTTGCCCAGTTTTCATCTTTCTCAATCTCTTTTCCCTCCACTTTTTTTTTAATCATTGCTTCTTCTATTTTTTTTCTTTTTTTTTAAATTTCCAGAGGAACTTCCGCGTCCTGCTGCCCTTCTTCCTCCTCCTAAAATCAATCCCAAGCAAGGCAATCATGGCCCATGTCCCATCGATCTTGTGCCCATAACTATGATTTACTATGGTGCCAACAGCGTGCGTCTCGAGGGAGACGATAACAAACGCAAACAGAAATCAGAAAGAGTGTTTGCACGTTCGCTACATGCAGGCCCGACTGACCGCCGGGTCGACAGCGTGATACATATTTATTCCCCATTACCGGCATTTGATAGATGGAGTAGAAAACTTCACAAAAACAGCACGAATGGACTAAGAGGTGTGAAGATGGTGCAACAGTCTCTGTTTTCGTTGATTAACATCGTTGTACTTTCCTTTCAATCTTACTGCATTTCATAACAATAAACAACAACGACAATTACAACAAACAACAGCATGTAACAATATTTAGATGTAGAAAATTGACCGATAACTGGTAATGTACCCAGAGTGAGCGTAGCGCATGAAGGTGACTGGTGTGGTGTGTGTGTGTGTGTGTGTGTGTGTGTGTGTGTGTGTGTGTGTGTGTGCTTTTGACTACATGTGGAGAAATGTAACTGTACACTATTATACACACAGAGATACGCGCGCACACAAACATGCACGCAGGCACACATACACAACATACGGGGGGAGGGGGGAGGAAGGAGGGTAAGAAAAAGCATCGGTTGTCTGCCTTCACTGCACTGCGAATAACCCCCATCCCAGACCCCCATTTAAACCTCTGACATAATAATTATGTTTCTGGCTCCTATCTCCTGGCGATTTTCCATCCAAATCCTCGGAGACTGCTCCGGCGGAGGAGTGGGGGATGCTGACTAGATCCTAGCAGGCTGGCGCACTTTATTCACCCCGTGTGTTATTGCCCTACCAAGCTTATCCCTAGTCTGATGACTGATAAACTTGAAGGCAACAGGTGATAGCATGTAAGCTCGTTTGTGCGCTGGCACATGCGCGCACACGTGTGTGTGTGTGTGTGTGTGTGTGTGTGTGTGTGCGTGTGTGTGTGTGTGTGTGTGTGTGTGTGTGTGTGTGTGTGTGTGTGTGTGTGTGTGTGTGCTCTCTCTCTCTCTCTCTCTCTCTCTCTCTCTCTCTCTCTCTCTCTCTCTCTCTCTCTCTCTCTCTCTCTCATGTCAAGTTTACTTTAATTTAACGAGAAACGAGCAGCATCTCTGGGGTGCGGTTGTTCCAAGTCACTTCATCTGACACACTTAGGTTCTTTCTCTGTTTGCACATGTCCTCCAAATCAATAAAAGCATGATATGAATAGAAAACATTTAATTATTTTTACGTTTTCGAGAAAGAAAAACGGCACGGTCCGAAACAGAAAGTTCACCATGATATGTGTGATGGACCTAGCATCTGAAGCTTTTTTATTTTTTTCTTTTTCTTCTAGTTAGTTTTTCCTATCTCCTGTCCTCAATGGCCTGCGAATATCTGTTAAACTCTCACCTGTTTTTGTTTGTTTGTTTGTTTTTTGTTTTTTAAAATTCTGTCCCCTCTCTTGTAAATCGCTTCTTTCTTCGATTCTCTGTACATTCCCTTTATCCCCTCATATTTTTCATTTTTTTCTTATTTCCTTTCATTTTTGTGTCTAATCATTTCTTCCTTTCTTGCTTTCTTCTTTCCTTTGTTTACTTTTTTTTTTAAGTGCCAAGTACGAATCTTCAATCTTTGGTATGTAGGTACTATAGAATAGGAACTGACTTTTCCCACAAATACAATGTTTTCATTATTTATGCAGATTTTGAATCGTGATTATTTTTGCTTGCACGCATTCACATACCTATCGCATTATATGTTAGAATAAATTTCATAGACAACAGTGACAGCTTTAAATGGTCGGAAGGGACAGGTTATTGTTGTTGTTATTGTTGTTAATGTTGTTTAAATGTTTTGTTTTGTATTTCCCATCTTATCTCTCTTGCCTATTCTACGGCATCTCCAACAACGTATTCCGGTTCTGTCATATACAGTCATGCCCTGGTTTGTTCTGTCAAGTCAGTGCACCACGGGTCATAGGAGCAATCAGAATCAGGTATTGAGGAGGTAACCCTCAGGAGAAGACACTGCGCTGCTATTTCGAAATATTCAGCGGTGTTTTTTTTTTCCCCTAGTCACAGGCCCCACTAATGACAACAAGAATGTCCTGTCCTAGAGCCACAAGGCACCCCCCCCCCCCCCCCCCCCCCCCCCCCCCCCCCCCCCCCCCCTCCGCCCCCAAAGGGCGCCTCTACATGATTCACGGCGGGCGTGGACATGGACTGGACATAGAAACAGCTGGATGTGGAGCGTCACACTAGTCTCGAGCCTTTGCTGATATCACCAATAGCCTGTTTAGTAACCGTATCACACACACACACACACACACACACACACACACACACGCATTCAAGTACACACACACACACACACACACACACACACACACACACACACACACGCACACACACACGCAGGCACACGCACACTCAACCAGACTGGTCGAAAAACCCAAACGAAACTTGCACAGGAAACACGTGCATTTCGTGCGAAACGTGTATGTTATTGAAAAGCAGACTGACCAGATTGCTTTTAGAAGTTTGTCCTGGGGTGTGGTTTCAACCTTGGCTTCTGTGGTTTTGTGGGCTTAGTGTGACCTACATTATGGGGTGCACTGTGTGGATACATACAGTAATGAAGCACATTACATCGTGTGGATTTATGATTGTGTGTGGTAACTGGATTCTCATTTACAGAATAGTCTACTTGCTGTGTGTGGATAGCGAAGCACGGACATCATTTCAAAGGGGCTGGGGTGAGTACGCAATTTGACTTGTTCATTTAGACATTTCTATTCCTCGCCTATTTGTTTAATTACTGTCTGCCTCTGTCTCACTCTCAGTCGCTCTTTTTTGTCTGTGTCTGTCTGTTTGTCTGTCTCCGTCTCCGTCCTCCCCCCCCCCCCCCCCCCTTTCTCTCTTGAAAATAAGGGAATGCAGTGCGTAAGGTAATTTGAATCGCCATAGAAACGTAGGTTTACATCGAAAGCAAAGAGGACTGCAAGAGAAAAGCTAAAAATATAAATCAATTCACAAACACAGGTGCTAAGCAACGCTTAAATAGATAAATGAA
>JADBJO010000219.1:415000-417500 GCA_016801955.1 Conus betulinus | reverse complement strand
ACCTGAAACACACTCCCATAAACAACGGCAGGAAAAGATTTGGCGCAGGGTGTTGATCAGGTAATGGGGGTAAATTTGCCAACGTCGATGGTACTAGGTCGTGTGTGTGTGTGTGTGTGTGTGTGTGTGTGTGTGTGTGTGTGTGAGGGGGGGGGGGGGGGGGGGGGGAGGGGCACATGTGTGAAAGCAGTTGATGAGTAAAAGCACCCACTGAATTATGCAACAGAGCAATCACTTATTGGTTACATCATTTGTTCCTTCTACTCAACCAAAACCTCCTCCACCAGTTCCCCCCCCCCCCCCCTCCACAATCCTCTTCCGCTGCGTAAAAACACTTTACCGTTCTCTCCTGGGGAGCAATTTCTTTAGTATCTTGATGGCTACAAGATATAGACAGAAAACAATGTATTTAAGATTTCTTTCTTTTAAAAACAAATGATAAAAAGAAGCGTCATTTTGTATTATCCAAGCATGAACAATACAACCACGATCATTTTGGAAGAATGGCAACTTGGAACACATTTTCGGAGATACGAGACGTAGGGCCTGAAAAAAAATGGCGGGAGACAACAAATGAATGAAAATATACTTAGAGACGTTGGAAGAAAATGAAAGTAAGAGGGGGAAAAAAGGCAAAAAGGAAAGAAACAACAAGGGACCACATCAAAAAGTTGTTCCATCAAATACTGTCATGAATAGTTGTTCATTGCTTGAAATGTAACGCAATGGTTGCAACAACAGAGAGAGAGAGAGAGAGAGAGAGAGAGAGAGAGAGAGAGAGAGAGAGAGGTGAGAAATAGAACAGGGGGAGAAGAGAAGTTGAGGAAGGAAAAAGAACAGGGGAGGGAAGTTGGTGAGAAAAAGTAGGGGAAAAAGAAGAGAGAGAGAGAGAGAGAGAGAGAGAGAGAGAGAGAGAGAGACTCTAGCTCCACCCCCACCCCACCCCCCTTCCCCCTCCATCCTCCTTCACGATGTGGCACCAGTTTGTTGGCCGAGCTATAAACCAACATGAACTGAGTCAGGCATCAGCTAAGCCTAAGCTTGGACATGAGAGCCAGTTTGTCGGTCATCGCTTTTGACGTTCGGCCACAATTTAGAGCCGTGCTAGCGGTGGCTGCAATCAGTGGGCGGAGGTAGACGGTTGTGAGTGTGGATGGGGGAGGGAGGGCGTTACGATCGAATGCAGCAACGCGATGGACTGTTTCATCATCATTGTCCGCACACATTCATTACTGTTACGATGATTGGCAGACTCAAGGTCAAATGGAAACGATGAAAGGGGCATGCGGTTAAGCGCGCGCGCGTGTATGTGTGTGTGTGTGTGTGTGTGTGTGTGTGTGTGTGTGTGTGTGTGTGTGTGTGTGTGTGTGTGTGTGTGTGTTGTTTTGCAATTGTGCATGAGAGAGAGAGAGAGAGAGAGAGAGAGAGAGAGAGAGAGAGAGAGAGAGAGAGAGAGAGAGAGAGAGAGAGCATTTCCATCAGTCCATTTCCGGAGATGTCATTATGAAAGATGGGATTTCTTCCGAGAGCAGGGTTGGTTTACTGTATTTTGTTTCATGTTTTTTTTTAAAAGTCGTGTCATAATTAATATGAGAACTACAGCGTAAACCACATTCGAGAAGTAGTAACAGCGTTATTAACATTAGCCGAAAGCTTTGCAGACTTACCCTCAAAACATAAACAATGCAACGTCTTTCCAGATGCAACTGGCTCGTTCAAACAGGTCAAAACGTTTAACTGGGTGTTGTTCTCTCTAAACGTTGGGAAAAGAGTGTTTGTGAATGTGAACATCACAACAATCTGGGCTTTTTGAATGGGTATTGACCTCCTGTGTGCAAGGATGTAGGTATGTAGCTGTTTGTGCCACACGATGTGTCCGACTGACTGAATGTGGTTTAGATTTGGCATTCATTAAATTCAAATGAGGGGAAAGTGTACTTTAGAAATTAAGAAAAACTGAAACAAACCTGGCACTCCTGTAGAAGAAGAAGAAGAAAGAAAGAAGAAGAAGAAGAAGAAGAAGAAGAAGAAGAAAAAAAGAAGAAGAAGAAGAAGAAGAAGAAGAAGAAGAAGACGAAGAAGAAGAAGAAGAAGAAAGGAGAAGAAGAGGAGGAGAAAAGGGGGAAGGAGCAGGAGGAGGAGAGAGCAGGAGAGGAGCAAGAGGCAGGAGGAAGAGGAGGGAAGAGAGAGAGAGAGAGAGAGAGAGAGAAGGAGAGAGAGAGAGAGAGAGAGAGAGGAGAGAGAGAGAGAGAGAGAGAGAGAGAGAGAGAGAGAGAGAGAGAGAGAGAGAGAGAGCCCAGAGAGAGAGAGAGAGAGAGAGAGAGAGAGAGAAATTTCATGGCAGGCCACGATTTTTGTCAGTTTTTTTTAAACTTTGTGTTCTGTTTGTTTTGTTTTGTTTTTCAGGGAAGGGGAGTTGTGTGTGGGAGCAGGAAGAGGAAGAGGAAGAGTACAGGTTCATTTTTGAAGTGATTGTATGCATATACCACTTAAATTTGGA
>JADBJO010000219.1:407500-410000 GCA_016801955.1 Conus betulinus | reverse complement strand
TACTTACAACTCACGAATGAATGTAGTTTTACGTAAAAAATTGAGAGTCGAAAGGAGATTACAAAACAAACGAATGATGTGAGCGATTGGGTGAAGAAGAAAATGCAAAATGAATAACCGTCTTGGGCTGGTGTAACCGTTAGTAATGGCTATTCTGGTAAACATCGGCCATCATCTGTGACCCTAATAACATACAAAATTTTCAGAAAGATAGGCCAAAAAACTTTCTGAGATTTTCCATCAAGAAGAAAACCCATTATGGGCCGTTAGTAATGGCTATAACGGTAAACTTAAATATTGGGCATCATCCGTGACCCATAATGAACATACCTACAAATTTTCAGAAATATCGGCCACGTACTTTCTGAGATATTCCATGAAGAAGAAAAAACCGTTAGGGGCCGTTATAGCCGTTAGTAACGGCTATGACGGTAAACTAAAACGTCGGGCATCGTCCGTGACCCATAATGAACGTACGTATAAATTTTGAGAAAGATCGGCCAAGTACTTTCTGAGATATTTCATAAAAAAGATAAAACCGTTATGGGCCGTTGTAGGCGTTAGTAACGGCTATAACGGTAACGTAAACGTCGGGCATCATCCATGACGCATAATGAACATACCTACAATTTTTCAGAAAGATCAACAAAGTGCTTTCTGAGATACTCCATAAGGAAGAAAAACCGTTATGAGCCATTTATGGCCCTTAGGAACGGCTATAACGGTGAACTAAAACATCGGGCATCATCCGTAACCCATAGTGAACATACTTGCTAATCTTCACTAAGATCGGCCAAGTACTTTCTCGTACGTTCCATAAAGAAGAAAAACCGTTACAGGCCGTTACAGCCGTTAGTACCGGCTATAGCGGTAAACTAAAAAATCGAGCATTATGCGTGACCCATTATGAACATACCTGCTATTTTTTTTTTACAAAGATCGGCCAAGTACTTTCTGAGATATTCCATGAAGAAGAAAAACCGTTACAGGCCGTTACAGCCGTTAGTAACGGCTATAACGGTAACCTGAAACATCGGGCATTATTCCTGACCCATAATGAACATACCAACAAATTCTCAGAAAGATCTGCCAAGTACTTTCTGGTATGTTCCATAAAGAAGAAAAACCGTTACAGGGCCGTTACAGCCGTTAGTAACGGTTGTAACGGGGGTAAACTAAAAAAAATCGGGCATCATCCGCGACCCATAATGACCATACCTGCTAATTTTCACAAAGATCGGCCAAGTACTTTGTGAGATATTCCATGAAGAAGAAGAAAACGGCTATAACGGTAAACTAAAACATCGGGCATCATCCGTGACCCATAATGAACATACCTACACATTTTCAGAAAGATCGGCCCAGTAGTTTTGTCTGGAGCGAGTGGAACACATTTTGACCACGGACGGACGGACGGACGGACGGGGACACACACACACACACACACACACACACACACACACACACACACACACACACACACACACACAGAGAGAGAGCATTTCTTCGTTCCCATTTTAAAGTACTCCCTGTTCTGTAAGAACTGGGAGTACAACAAGGAAGGAAAAGAGGGAGAATGGGATGAAAAGACCCACTGTTAGCTCACGAAGTAAGCTGATGTACTCAAAACGACAGATGTATTGTCAATACCGCTGAGACCCATGATCGGAGCAGAAGATGCTACTCAAGTTCATGATCAAAGATCTCTCACACAAAATTGAAAAGGAAAAAAAAGTTTGGAGTCATTGTTACGGTTATCAATCGTCCTGTCCTCTGGCACTGAAAGGAATGTGTGCGTACGTGTGTGTGTGTGTGTGTGTGTGTGTGTGTGTGTGTGTGTGTGTGTGTGAATGTGTGTGCAGTGTGTGTGGTGAATGAGAGGCAGACAGACAGACAGAGAATTGGAGAGAGAGAGAGAGAGAGAGAGAGAGAGAGAGAGGAGAGAGAGAGAGAGAGAGAGAGCTTCGTCTGTTTTTTCGCCGCAGCAGAAACGTTTGACCTTGTCCACAGTTCGCGGCAATAACGTGTGGAAATGACAGTTCAAAGATTTGTTGACTGGTGCGATCATAACTATCTTGATCTGAATGTAACAAAAACGAAAGAAATGTTGATGATTTTAGAAAGAATCCAAAAGCTGTACCACCACTTTTATCAAAGGTGCTGAAGTAGAACGTGTGTGAATCATACAAATATTTAGGAACTTTTATAGATAATAAGCTGAATTTTAAATCCCATGTTGAGTATGTCCACAAAAAATGTCAAACCAGATTATATTGTCTTCGCAAGCTGCGATCATTTCATGTGATACTGACATTCTTCGGACATTTTATTCATGCTTCTTGGAATCTGTTCTAACTTTCTCATTTATGTGTTGGTATGGTGGGTTGACTGTGAAGAGCAGAAATGTGCTTGAGAAAGTGGTGAACGTGGGAGGAAAAATCGTTGGTGAGAGAGACAAAAAGTCTGAGTGAGCTATATAGGTGCCGTGTTAGTTGTAAAG
>JADBJO010000219.1:395000-400000 GCA_016801955.1 Conus betulinus | reverse complement strand
ATGCTCCAGCATGCACTGGCACACACATCAGCACACCAACACAGTACACACACTTGTAAGGTCACAGAGAACCACATCACACAGTCACACACACACGAACAAGCGTTCATCTGTAACAATAGACGCTTCAAGTCAAAAAAAAAAAAAAAAGGGACAAAAGTAGAAAGCTGGCGCGCGCACGCACGCACACACACACACACACCACACACACACACACACACCCACACACACACACACCACACACACAACACACACACACACCTTTTAAGGAATCAATCCCCTATCGTATCATCAACATCAAAAGAAATAAACTTTTACCGTGTTTTGAGCACAGGCACATCCAACGCAAAAAAAAAAACTGCCTTCAGGGACGTGTTCCTGAAAAAGGGAAAGATGAATCTCTGAACTAAGATCAAACGGGGCTAGCATTTTCAAATGGGCAGAGATAAAATTGCCAGTCTCTAAGAGGTCCAGTGGGTCAGCTTACATTCGCGCCAAAACCTTGTTTGGTTGTTTTTTCTACTCAGGAGGTTCAAGTTCCATGATTATCGTTAACATGTTCAGCTTACGTGCTATATAGATTGTGCAGTGTACAGACAAGCTTGTTATAGGACGTCGTTTGCACGTTTGAAGAAGTCTGTCTCTCTGTCTGCATTGATATCGTTTTTAACTCAGTAGGACGGAGCTCAGCTGTAAACGCTGCTATGGATCCGAAAACTGAGGGAGGACGCATTGAGGCCGTACAGTTTCATAGAAAACAATGTGTGTGTGTTGTGTGTTGTGTGTGTGTGTGTGTGTGTGTGTGTGGTGTGTGTGTTGTGTGTGTGTGTTGTGTGCGTATGTGTGTGTGCATGCGTGCGTGCGTCTGCGCGTGTATGTGTATGTCTGCGCGTGGGGGAGGAAGCGACGCGCCCCGTATGTGTGTGATGTGTGTGGTGTGTGTGTGTGTGTGTGTGTGTGTGTGTGTGTGTGTGTGTGTGTGTGGGTGTGTGTGTGTGGAGGCGGTGTGTGTATGTAAGGCATGCGTTGTATTGTGGTGTGTGGATGTGTGTGTCGGTGTGTGTGTGTGTGTGTGTGTGTGTGTGTGTGAACCTGTGTGGTGAGAGAGAGGAGAGGAGAGAGAGATATTGAAAAATGAAGAAGGGTTTTTTTTTTAAAAGATCTTTTCCTTTAGACCATTTTTGTTTCTTTCAAAGAATGCTGGTTGCCTATATGTTGTTAACACACACACACAACACACACACACACACACACACACCACACACACACACACACCCACACACACACACACGTACACACACCACACACACACACCACCACACACACAACAATTACACATTTTGTTATTAAGAATTAGCTGCGCATTTACACTTATGCACGCACGCGCGCAACGGACGCGCGCGCGCGCACACACGCACACCACAACACCGCACACACACACACACACACACACACACAAACACACACACACACACACACACACCACACACACACACACACACACCCACACCACCCTGCCACACACCACCAACACACACAACACACACACCACAACACACACACACACACACACACACACACAACGAGTGTTGATTGTAAAAGCGCTTAGAGCTTGGGCTCTAGCCGAGAATAGGCGCAATATAAGTATTCATATTATTATTCATCATTACACACACACACACACACACGTATGCACGCACGCACGCACGCACGCACGCAAGCACACACACACAACATACGCACGCAATTGACGCGGAAGCCTACATGCAATCCGCGCACGCACACACTGACAGCACATAGTACTAAAGCGGCACACATCACACATGCACGAGCACAGCACACCCGCACACACGCAAGCACTCAACTCATCCCACACCCACCTCTAACCTACCCACACAGACCCGCCACAGCACTCACGGCACGCACGCACGCACCCATGCTCGCACCCATGCGCCCCCCCCCCCCAAACACACACCCACACACATTTTGCACGCACATTCGTCCAGTGCTGAATGGCAAAGTCAGTGTCAGCGAGTGTCGTGAATGTCCGTTCCTGTGTTCTCAGGCGCAAGTGGAGAGGAGAGAAGTCGCAGTGGCCAGAGCCAGTGAGTAGGAGAGTGGAGAGAGGCCGCGAGCAGTGGAGAGAGAGAGAGTGCGAAGGCGAGAGAGGCGAGAGAGTTCTGAGGGAGGGAGGAGAGAGAGAGATAGAGAGAGGGAGAGATGATGGGAGAGAGAGAGAGAGGAGGGAGGCGGAGGGGCGAGGAGGGGGGAATCCGGAAGAGAGTGAGACGGGAACGGGAGGGAGGAAGGCTGACGGGGAGAGAGAGAGGAGGAGGGGGGGAGAGAGGAGGGAGGGAGCGAGGAGGGGAGGGGCGACCCCGGAGGAAGGGGGAGGGGAGAGGAGCGGGCGAGGGGGGCGAGCGGGAGTGAGGACGAGAGGAGCGAAGGGAGGGTGAGAGGGGGGGAAGACGAGGAGGGAGGAGATGGGGTGAGAGGGGAAGGGGGGAGTCTGGAGAGCGATGGAACGGGACGGGACGAGGGGGGGGGGGGGAGGGAGAGAGAGAGAGAAGGGAGGAGAGGAGAGGAGAATCATACTACGCAAAAAGACATATGTATGGCTTTTGAAAGTTAAAAAACAAGGGTTTGGCTGAAGCAGCAGCAAAACACCGCTGGTGACTCTCAGACACTCTCCAGTACTTTTATAGGACTCTGTAGTGATGCGGTTCTCACGATGTTCCAGACTGACTTTTCGCCAGTGTGAACTGTCATTAAAATTTTTGGGCCAGCATAGGAACGTTTCTTCTTCGTGCACTTGATTTAGAGTGCAAGAACAGAAAACGCACGCTCTATTTGACAAGCGTACACACACGTACTACTTGACAAGCGTGCTCTGTTCTGTTACAGAACAAGATACATACGCGTGTATGTATATATATATATATATATATATATATATATATATATATATATATATACAATAAAAACAATAAATTCCAAGGATAAGTACCGAGCACCATTCCAGCAACTTACAGAGCAGCTAGGTGTTGTGCAATGACTGCAAAGAAATATTGATTTATAAACAAAGCTTGCTCTTATGTCTCAGATTGTAAAAATAGGGGGGTGATAAGCCTTCATATCTGCAGTGTGTGTGTGTGTGATGTAGTGAGCTTTCTCCCATTGGAGATGGTCACCTGCTTTGGAGACTATAAGCTTGCTGAAGGTTCATTTGAGAGAAGCATTTATTATTCCCCATTCACCCACACAACAAGCACATACTGTCAGTAGGCCGAAGAATCATCTACCACTGCAGATATGAAGGGCTTATCACCCCCCTATTTTTACAATCTGAGACATAAGAGCAAGCTTTGTTTATAAATCAATATATATATATATATATATATATATATATATATTATATATATATATATATCGTATATATATGTTAAAAATAGAATGGTAAAAGGAAGTTTTAAAATCGACAGGTCTGTTTCGAGCGCTGGCTCTCCTCAGGATGGTCTAATATTATTTACTTAAAAATGCTCGACCCCTTGGGGAGCAACATCTGTTAAAAATAGAATGGTAAAAGGAAGTTTTAAAATCGACAGGTCTGTTCCGAGCGCTGGCTCTCCTCAGGATGGTCTGAGGAGAGCCAGCGCTCGAAACAGACCTGTGTGCGTGCCTGCGTCATAAACAGTGCTGACATTTCAAACGTTGACAATCCACCGAGCTAGTGTAGGCGTCCTCCAGTATGGGGGGCGTGTGGAAAAGGAGTGTGTCCGCATGGACGGAGGGAGGGCGTGGAAGGCTGGGGGTTGAGCGTACAGTGTAAACGAAAGAGTCACGCACTCACTTTGACTCACAAATGGAAGCCTCTAGATTCCCAATCCGTCATACGTCAGCCCTGCGCTGGTAGGGCCAGTGACTCCCGAAAGGAAATCCCAGATAGGAACACCCATACCAAAGGTGCCTCATAGACTTAGCCATGCATTCAGACTGGGAGAGGGAACTCTGATTTGAAGACCCAGAGCGACGGAGATAATAGCCTTGGCAGACATCTAATCTGGAAAAGCGGCCCTGATGTTCAGAACCCAGACGGACAGAGCACGATAGTCTTTGGCATCGGTGCATCTGGGATATAGGACAAAAAATCTTATTCAATCGCAGGCAGAGGGAACTGGGTACTTCGGAACTTTATCCAGCAGGACTCAGTCTTGGGGAAAAGAGCAGGAGGCTCCTCACCAAAGAAGCTCTGCTATGCCAGAAAACTCCGAAAGAAATCCTCGTAGATCATTGAATGGTATTAGTGTACTGGTGGGAAGTGGAAACACTATGCGTCCACCAGTTTTTGTGTATGTCGCTTCTTCACAGTCCACGTATCAGACAGTTTGATCTCTCTCTCTCTCTCTCTCTCTCTCTCTCTCTCTCTCTCTCTCTCTCTCCTCTCACTCACTCACACACACACCACACACACACACACACAACACACACACACACACACACACACACAGACACACACACACAGACACACAGACAGACAGACAGACAGACAGACAGACACAGACACACACACACACACACCACACACGCAAGCTCTCTCTCTCTTCTCTCTCTCTCTCTCTCTCTCTCTCTCTCTCTCTCTCTCTCTCTCTCTTGCCTCGTTATTTTGTGATCTCCATACGTACATTTGATTCCCATCCATTGCGGACCTAAGCTTCAAGTTCGACCTTGACTTGCACCGTCCATAAAGCAACATTTGCATAGTATCCAGGAACGTACATCTCTAAGCTGGTTGACCTTGACTGTATGACTCCAGGGAGGTGTTCAGTGACATCCAGTAGCTCATAGCTACGAAACTTTCTCGATGTGTCAGTGTATGAGGGAAGAAAGGAAGAGGAATAAAAAAAAAGTAGAAGAGAGAGAGAGAGAGAGAGAGAGAGAGAGAGAGAGAGAGAGAATGAGTGAGAGAGAGAGAGGTTGGGATATTACATTTCTCTCTCTCT
>JADBJO010000219.1:382500-385000 GCA_016801955.1 Conus betulinus | reverse complement strand
ACAGGAATATTGGGTGACTGTGATGAAGTTCGCTGTTTACTGCACGCTGTTATGGTCTGAAGGTCTATTCCCCAGCATGGTGTCAGTGGGTCAGGCTGCCACCCTTTGATTCTTTGATTCTGGAAATACGGGCAGGTCTGCAGGAGGTATTCTACTGTTATTGTGGCTAAACCGTATGGGCACCCTGTGTTGTCTTCAGTCCAGATCTCATTTGTCTTTCCGGAAAATTGCTGGAATGGTGCTCAGGTACTCACCCTTGGAATTTATTAGTTGATTATAGTTCAGTCCCTTGCGGATTCATTCCAAGAGCTGACCCTCAACACTTGTGTCTTTAGATGTTATCTTTTTACATTTTCTACTTTTCAGTAGAAAATGTAGCTTATTTTGTTATTTCAAAATTTTCTTTTTTGCTTCTTAGTTGGGACCTGTGGTTGTTGTTTTTTTTAACTCAACAAACATACTATAGTACTGCACACCAGCCTTTTCTTGGACATCATTCTGCTGAAAATAAACCTGAAAGACAGTGGACTGAAGATTTTTCTGAGGTCACTGAGAAGAAACAGTCATTCTTGGACATCATTCTGCTGAAAATAACCTGAAAGACAGCGGACTGAAGGTTTTTCTGAGGTCACTGAGAAGAAACAATCAGGTTTAGAAATACCAGTATCTCTTTATCAGTAAATATACTAGTCACATAAAGTTAAGCACAGGCCTTTGCACACAGGGGGTTGATTCATCCCTTCCAAAAACATTGTTTTTTATATGTTATGCGGCAACCAATGATGGAATCTCACACAGCAGTGTGTAATCCAGCCTGTGTCAACTGGTAGTGCGCACGGGGGGTCTTGGTGACCTCGTTACCGCGCGGGATAAAAAAAGTGCAAAGTTGCGTTAACTGTGCCTGTTTTGCATCAAGCTTGCTGGCGACACAAGATGTGTAAAATGAAAAATTCTTTTTTCCCGTGCAAGAGCAGTCTCTCAAGTGAGTTTTATATGCCCCCTTCTTTTTGGCTGTTTAAGCGCGGGGTTGGTTACTGTCAGCCCTTTTCTCACCATGCCCACCACGAAAGAAAACTTAGCACCTTTGACAAAACCAGGGCGATTGCGTGGATACAAGATGGCATTGCAAAGGCTGAAGTGGCGCGACGACTTGGTGTGCATCATTCAGTTATTGTTAGACTGAATCAGCGTTTTAGGGCGACCAACAGCGTTGAAGAGAGGCCACGGTCAGGTCGGCCTAGGCAGACTACTCCCAGAGAAGATCGTTCATCGATAGGCAGGCCCTATTGCAGCGGGATACCACTTCCACCAGCATCCAAAGGCAGCTTTGTATGGCAAATAACACCATCCTCAGCCGTCAAGCCATACGAAACCGTCTTCACCACTTCGGCCTCAGATCACGTCGCCCAGCTGTTCGACCACGACTGCTAGCAGCCCATAGGCTGGCTCGCCGAGTTTTCTGCCATCGTCATGTGAGATGGAACCAACAACAGTGGTCCCAGGTCCTCTTTTCAGATGAGTCGCGGTTTAGTCTTGAACACAATGACGGCCGAACTAGAGTTTGGAGGCGTGTTGGTGAACGTTACATTGATGCAGCTGTTCGCCAGACCAGGGCCTTTGGGGGAGGATCTGTTATGGTATGGGGTGCCTTCAGCCTCCACCACAAGACACCACTCTACCATATTGATGGAAACCTCACAGGCATCCGCTATCGGGATGAAAAATCCTGGCGCCTTTCGTTGTTCCGACCATGCAACGGATAGGACCCATGGCAGTCTTCCAAGACGACAATGCCACCCGGCCACCCGGGCCCTATGTGGCCGAAAACTTCATTGTGCAGGCCGGCATCAACAGGATGATCTTCCCGGCGTATAGTCCCGACCTCAATCCCATCGAGCATATGTGGGATGAGTTGGGGAGACGTGTGAAGGAGAACCATCCACCTCCCAGACCCGCCAGGATCTCTTCCAAATGCTGCAACTGGAATGGCAGAGAATCCCTCAGAGGGTCATCAGAACACTGGTTAACTCGATGAGGAGTCGCTGCGTGGAATGTCTCGCCAATGGCGGTGGCCACACCCACTATTGAAATGATTTTGTGAACTGAACAGATTTTGCGAACTTTGATTTCGACCCATCCTCTGTTTAATTGTCTGTAAATCAACAACCGTTCATTCGATCCCAATGAAATTCAATGTACGTTGGAACAAGATAATGAATTAAATCTGTTCCCAATTTCAAAATCGTGGCTTTTATATTTTTTGGAAATTATGCGGGTACATGTAAACTGTGCTTAACTTTATGTGACTAGTATATATATGTCAATGAGTTTCGTTCTCTGTGGAGGTAGTCGCCTCCTTCGGGACAAAGAGTTTGAAGAAAGTTCATTTTCAGAAACGTTTACTGGTCCCATTTACTTATTGAAGTCAATACTGTTAATTCGACAGAATTATCTACGACATCATATATGAGCTTGTGTATGACTCAATATTCCTTGCAAT
>JADBJO010000219.1:367500-370000 GCA_016801955.1 Conus betulinus | reverse complement strand
CCCTCCCCCCCTCCTCCTCCCCCCCCCCCCCCCCCCCCCCCCCCCGTAAAGTCTAATATCACCAAGTGTGAACAGACTATAATCAACAACAACAACAACAACAAACACAACGCGCGCACACATGCACGTACGCACGCGTATACACACCCACACACACACACACACACACACACACACACACACACACACACACACACACACACACACACACACAGAATTTCCAGCTACACCATCACAAGCACCACCACTAGCATAAAACACATACTTCCTACGAGCTGTGACAAGAGGAATCGAAAGGAGGACAGATGGTACATAATTCTAACGAGCTATAACGAAAGGAAACAAAGAAAAAGAAATTGCACAGAAACCATATAGAGGAAAAGCTGCCATCATACCCTCCTTTCAAGAACATCAAGGGAAAATAAGCCCCTCCCGTGCCGTATCACATGCCAGTCACACAGGAACTGCCTCCAGAACTTGTTCACGGCAAGGGGAAGTTGAATCCTGCCCGCTCCTTGAGATCAAACGATGCCAGCTTTTCAACAGAACAGACAGAATTGCCACACCTGGAAAGATCCATTAGGTCCACTTACACTTGCGTTCAAATTCACGTTCTCTGTAGGATGTTCTTGATTTGTGAGCTTTTTTTTGTGTTAAATATGTTGATCTCACATGTAACACAGAATTCGTTTGAGGCAAGGAGTCTGGCTATTCCAATAGAACAACTCATTTTTGAAATTACTGTTGTTCTGTTTATATTTAAACTACGTATGCATGGTATTCATGAAACAGAGACAGGTATTCAAGGCCTATAGTTATAGAGAAGAAGTATGCATGATGAGCGTGTGTGCGCGCGCGCGCGCGCGCGCGTGTGTGTGTGTGTGTGTGTGTGTGTGTGTGTGTATGCTTGTGTGTGCGTGTGCGTGCGTGCGTGTGTGCGTGCGCGCGCACGCGCGCGTGTGTGTGTGTGTGCGTGCGCGCGTGTGACGTGACGCTTGACAACACCATCAGATGGGCCCCCACTAAACACCAAACCAAAAAATAGATTTCAAATCTATGCCCACCCTCCCCTCTCGAACCCCTTCACCACCACCCCCCCACCCCCCCCCCCCCCCCCCTTACCCCCCTTCCCCCTCTTAGAATGGTGTGAGTCGCACGACTTGAATATGTGCGACAAGAAAATTGCGTCACGGTAAATGCGTGCCGCCTTTCGTTTCTTATCGGCCTATCTCCCCCCTTCCCCCCCTCTCAACCCTTCCTCCCCATGCGGTGTAGGCAGCGTGGGATGTGTGTTCTAACAATAGCCCGTCTCACCCCCCCACCCCCCCCCCTCCTCTCTACCCCCGCGACACAAAGGCATGTGCCGCGCTCTCCACCACCACCACCTCCCTCCCCCCCTTTCATACCTACAGTCCGCGTCCTGGCAGGCACGCGGACGCATAAATAACTGGGGCTCAACGGCCAGCTATACGGATGCATAAATTATCCCTTGCCGATTAGGATCAAACAATTTCCGAGGCGAGTGGTGACTAGACTAAATCCCTCCCCCTCTCACCCCTGATGGGTGAATGACAGTTTGTCGAAATTTGATTCGGCAAGCAAGAGGTTCATATAGCAGACACACACAGGCGCAATTTCACTGACCCCTCAGGACTGCCTGTAGACATGAGCAGAGGAAGACAAAGGGACAGAGAAGGCCTAGTCCATTCTTGGTAAACTCCTTGATCTCAAGTCATTCCCTGTTCATTCCCAGGAAAAGTGAGTTGAAACTCTGTTTTACATTTTTGAATCTATGTATTGATTTTATGTATGCTGTGTGTGTTAGCATTGTAACTTTGTACAAATGCTTAGCAACATTTATCAAACTGATGAATGATTATTTTGTGTAGTAGTTTGCTTGCCATCATATGGCAAAAGCTCTCTCCCAGTGGTTTTGATTTCTTTGTTAACAATCTGACCACTGCTCTTTGTGTTCACCCCTGACTTTTGTCAGTATGCAACTCTGTCTGTTAAGATAATAATTCAATGATTATTTTGATCAGGAAAACAGTATGCCTGTGCTAGGTAAAAACTGCTACTCTGATTTATAAATACTGGTGATTATTGGAATGATTTGTAGTGTGTGACTTTAAGTCTACACCCACATGTGTACTTGGACTAAGCATAGCCCAAGTCAGTGTGATTTAATTCATATGAAACATGGAAGAGTTGTTTAACTAAAACTGTAACATTGTATTACTGTCTCCTACCCTTTTTGAAAGCTTAACTTAACCATTAAACAAAAGTGGAGGTTAATAGTTATAGCAGAAACTCTACCATAGAGAAAACTTTGCTGGCTGAGTCTCACACCCAAAAGGGTAAATGTGTGCACTCGACAAGCCAGCCACCAGATTCTCATCTACAGATCAAGTTCTCTTTTATCGCAGAACTGGGATCCTGGTCACGCTACACATTGCGACGGAACCAGAAGCTGGGACTTCGCCAGAAACCGGGGCGACAA
>JADBJO010000219.1:355000-357500 GCA_016801955.1 Conus betulinus | reverse complement strand
TCTTTGTTTAAACAAAGTCAAAAACTGTTTTACATTACCAACTCCATGCTGCAACCAAACAACACTGAACCCAGTTTCACGCAAAATTTCTCTTACCTTTGAAACCCAGCAGTTTTGCCAGCTGTGTCTAATTTAAGCGACATCATGTAAGCTTTATATGGCAGTTTTTTCAGCATCCATATGCAACAGTTTTACCAGAATCTTAAACATGCAACATAAGAATTAACATACAGAGGGTATCTTCCCAAATCTCCATTTACCACTTTTATTAGTTCCACTTGGAACACCCATAACCTCATACATGCCATTTAATGTACTTTTTCTATATGATCTAATCTGTTTGACCCCCAGTCTGTCTGTCTGTCTGTCTGTCTGTCTGTCTGTCTCTCTCTCTCTCTCTCTCTCTCTCTCTCTCCTCTCTCTGTATGTGTGGTGTGTGTGTGTGTGTGTGTGTGTGTGTGTGTGTGTGTGTGTGTGTGTTGTGTGTGTGTGTACGCATGTGCATGTTTGCGTGTGTGTGCATGTGTATGGCCGCGCGTGCGCGCGCGTGTGTGTCTGTCTGTCTGTGTGTCAGTATCTGTGTCTGTGTGTACGCGTGCGCGTGTGTGCATGCAACAAAATATGTAGACGGGAAGCAAAGTGCGGGTAAACGCTGTTGATCCTTCATTCTGACAATGACTGGAATTTTTTTTTTTTCAGAGAAAAAGGAGAGGGAGGGAGAGGGTGCGAAGGGAAGGTTAACTGGGGAAAGAGGAAGGGGTGGTGGTAGTGGAGGAGAACTGAGAATGAAGAAGAGGGCGTGAAAGTGCAAACACATTAGACACTTCACTAAGGGCAGATATGACTCATCGAATTCTGCCTGACAGAAGGAGCCACTGGTTACGCCTGTCTCTTATCTTCATCTCTCTCCTATTTTCCCTACAGTACTCGGCATGCGTGCTGCAGTGCCACAACTGAAAATGTTCCCGAGGTGCCAGCCATGGGCGTTTTGTTCTAGATGCTCACTTGGCTGAGCCTTACAGAACACGTAACTTGCGATGGTTCTGGAACACTTAGAAGAAACGTAGAACTACGGGTTACAAGTGCATTTTTCCTACGACCATAGCGTTTTCTCTCTCTCTCATCTCTCTCTCTCGCTCTCTCTCTCTCCTCTCTCTCCTCTCTCCTTCTCCTCCCTCCATCTCCTCCTCCTCAGCCCGTTCCTCGCTCCCCGTCCCCCCTTCCCTCCCCTCCATCTCTCTCCTCTCTCTCTCCGTTCTCTCTCGCTCTCTCTCTCTCTCTCCCTCTCCCTCCCTCCTCTCTCCTCCCTTCTCTCTCTCCTCTCTCCGTCCCCTCGTCCTCTCTCCTCTCTCTCGCCTCTCTCTCTCTCTCTCTCTCTCCTCCTCATCACGGTGCTTCCTCGCATCTCCCCAGGCTGTTTCTCTCTCAGTCCTCTCACCTCTCTCGTCCCTCTCCCTCTCTCGCTCTCTCTCCTTCTCTCTCCTCCCTCCTCTCATAGAAGTCAATTCAGATGCTACATTCTCAGCCTGACACATTAGCTATGACAGCTTCAAGCGCTGGGCCATTTAAAACAATGTCATGTTAAGCTGAAGCTTTTTTTACTGTCTGTGATGTGTGCGCTATGGGAACAACTCAGCATTGGTGTAAATTCCAAACAATATTTGCCATGTTTTGCCGAGGAAAAGATTTATTCATCCTTGGACAGAACGGTGATGATCAGGAAACGAACAATGTTCGTTCTGTTTTGCCGAGGAAAATTGTTATTATCCTTGGAGAGAACAGAACAGAGATGGTAGCGAAACCAGTTGTAATCATTTTATTTTGCTGTTGAGAACACTTACCATCCTGGAAGGAAACTGTAATAATAGATAAATCAGTCATTATGTTGTTTGGGGGTGGAACACAGTTGTTACCCATGGAGAAAACAGTGATTATACGGAAACCAACTTCTCATCATGTTGTTTTTTATTAGGTTAAATCAGTGATCATCCTCTGCATGATGGAATGGTCTGTTGTTATCATCGCTTTCCCGAGGAAAACAAGTTATCCGTAAAGAAATATAAACGATTTCATTTGAAAACAGGTATTTTTCTTCTTTTAGTGCAGAGAAATCACCGTTTTCCCTCTGGGAAAAACAGGGAACCTAGTAAGCAAAGTGTAATGACATATAAGGGTTTTTTCTAAGTATTTCAACCATTTATCTTGAAGAAAACAGTATACTATGAGTATCAGTAATCGTTCCACCACTTTTCTAGAAAACAACCTGTCCAATTTCCATCAAGAAAAACGGTGAAAAAATCTATCTATCTATCCTTCTCTCTCTGTCTCTGCCTCTGCCTCTTTCTGTCTCTGTCTCTGTCTCTCTCTCTCTCACTCTCTCTCTGTATGTATGTATGTAGCTGCCTATCTATCTGTTTATAAGTCTGTCTATCTATCTGTCTATCTATCTACGTCCCTATATATCTGCCTAGCTATCTGTCTGTCTGTCTCTTTGGCGAAA
>JADBJO010000219.1:340000-345000 GCA_016801955.1 Conus betulinus | reverse complement strand
ACACACACACACACACACACACACACACACACACACACACACACACACACACACACACACACACACACACGCACGCACACGCGCTCGCACGCACACTAAACACAGAAGCACACACACACACACGCATAAACATACACGCGCACGCACGCACACACATACTATATTTTAGCCTCTGTCACATGACTGTTTTTAAACCTCCGTCGCTCGACAGTGTCTAAGTTCGTATCACTCGACAGCATTCCGGCCTATGTCATAGGATATAATAATCAGGCTCATGATACATGACTTTTTTTTTGGTCCATACCAAAACAATGCTAGTGGCAATGTTACATGACACCAGCTTAGGAATATGCCGAATCAGTTTTGTCAGTCGGCTTGTCTGTTCATGTTTTGTTGTTGTTGTTATGCTTGTGTGTTGATTTGTATGTTGGCGTCCACTGCGAGGATATAAAAGTCAGACCTAAGGGAAATGGTTAGCATTTCGCTTTAGTCTTCCTGACAAGTTTATCAGTATCTGGATGTACAGGGATTGAAATTTTGATGGAGATTTTATCTTTCTATGAGTGGGACCCAGGGCAAACGGTTATAGTTTGCCTGCGGAGCTGATATGGTTCCAGGTTCGAACCACACGTGAGGTCGGATTCTTTAGGGATCAGAAAGTGTGTCTAGCCGCCCAGTAGTCAGGGCGGGAAGGGATGAGGCGGCAGAATATGAGGGACAGACTCGGCCTTTCGTCATGCCATGTCCGAGACACGGTCAGCCTGAGGGACAGGTAACTGTTCCATTAGGCCAAGAGACTCAATCTGGAATTCTAACCCTATCGTAGGGTTGTTGTAATAAAAGCATGTCCAAATCAGTAATTGATTCAGTGGCGTACACGGACACTGCAAATGATGAAAAAACAAGGAGGGGCGGTGTGTGGACGAACACAGACACAGACACGCACACGCAACACGCACACACACACACACACAAACACACACACACGCACGCACAGACGACAGACAGACAGACAGACAGACCACACACACACACACACACACACACCACACACACACACAACACAGAGGGAGAGAGGGAGAGAGAGAGACCGAGAGGAGGGAGGAGAGGGGGGCGAGAGAGAGGAGAGAGAGAGAGAGAGAGAGAGAGAGAGAGAGAGAGAGAGAGAGAGAGTTGAATTAGGTTTCCTTCTGGCTGAGCGAAGTTAGAGAAAAGCAGCAGCACCGAATAATCCACTCGAATAGAAGCCGGAATGGCGAAAGCGGAGGAAGGGAAAAGAGGAGGAGATGCAGGAGGCGGAGCTGGGGTGGGAGTAAAGGGTGGGATTTGGGGGGGTAAATTCCAGGTACTGCTTGCCAAACGAATTAAATGGTTATCTCAGAACCAGGTAACATCATTGTCAGAATCACAAGGGCAGAAGCCAGGTTTCTTGATAGAACAAACGGAGGCTAGAACAAAACGGAGGGGGGGGGGGGGGGGGGGGGGGGGATCGAGGAGGGATAAAAGTGTTGCAATTATGCATGCAAGAAAAACGATATCTCTATCTCTCTTTCTCTCTCTACTCTCTCTCTATCTCTCTCTCTATCTCTATATCTATAGCTATCGCTCTATATCTCTATCTCTATCTCTCTCTATATATATCTAGTATAGTTGTTGTTCTTATCCTCTTATTCTTCTTGTTTAGCTTCTATTGTTGTTGTTATGCTTATTCGTTTTCTTGTTATTCTTCTTGTTATTCTTCTTGTTATATTATTGTTCTTCTTGTTCTGTTATTGTTCTTGTTATTGTTCTTATTATTATTATTTATCTCTGATTTATTATTCTCTTCTTCTTCTCTTCTTCTTATTCTTTTTCTCCACTCCATCCTCCTCCTCCTTTTCGTCGTGTTCTTGTTCTTGTTTTTCGTCTTCTTATTATTATTCGTTTTCTTATTCTTAGGATTCTTCTTCTTATTCTTCTCCTCCTCTATCTTATTCTATCCTCTAATCCTCATCCTATCTCCTCCTAATAAAAATAATCTCCTCCCATTCCTCTCCTCTTCTCCCTCTTCTTATCCCCCTTTATCTCTTTCCTTCTCACTCTCTATCCCTTCCTCCTACTCCTCCTGCTCTTCCACCTATTTCTTCTTCTTCTTCTTCTTATTATTCTTATTCTTCTCTCTCTCTCTCCTCTCTCTATTCTCTCTCTCTCTATCTACTCTCTCTCTCTCTGGTGTGTTGTTCTTCTTCCTCTTCTTCTTCTTGTTTAGATTAGTCTTGTTGTTGTTCTGCTTCTTAGTTTCTTGGTTTCTTCTTGTCTTCTTGTTTATTATCTTGTTTATGTCTTGTTCTGTTCTTCTTCTTCTTGTTTTTGTTCTTCTTCTTATTTCTTCTTCTTCTCCTTCATCCTCCTCCTCCTCCTTTTTCGTCTTGTTTGTGTTGTTTCTTGTTTTTTCTTCTTCTTCTTCTTCTTCTTCTTCTCTTCTTCTTCTTCTTCTTCTTCTTCCTACTCCTCCTCCTCCTCCTCCTCCCCCCTCCTCCTCCTCCCCTTCGTCTCCTCTTCCTCCCTCTTCTCTCCCCTTTCTCTCTTTCCTTCTCACTCTCTCTCCTTCCTCTATCTCCTCCTGCTCTTCCACCTATTTCTTCTTCTTCTCTCTCTCTCCCTCTCTCTCTCTCTCTGTTCCTTCCTCTTTCCCTTTCTTTCTTTCCTTGTATCTCACCTTCCTCCATCTCCCTCTCTCTGTCACTTCTGTCTGTCTGTCTGTCTGTCTGTTTGTCTGTCTGTCTGCTGTCTGTCTGTCTTGTCTGTCTGTCTGTCTCTCTGTCTCTGTCTCTCTCTCTCTCTCTATCTCTATCTGTGTGTGTGTGTGTGTGTGTGTGTGTGTGTGTGTGTGTGTGTGTGTGTGTGTGTGCACGCGCGCGTACGGATACGCCCTTCCGAAGTTCAGTAGTTCACCACCCAAGCTGGAGCAGCCTAAATCACATGTTCTCAAACAATCTTGAGTCTGTAGATAGATCGATCGATTCTGTCGTCCCCTGCTCCTCTGGGCCAGATATTTCTGAAACACCTCTTCAGAGAGACAAGTCGGGCCAGTCGATTCTGGTTTCAGAAATGTTTACAGTTAGGATCCAACAGGGAGCGGGAAGGAAAGAATTCCATTTTGTAAAGGACACGTGCGCACGCACACACTCACATACAAACACACATACAGTCACAGAGAGAGAGAGAGAGAGAGAGAGAGAGAGAGAGAGAGAGAGAGAGAGAGAGAGAAGGAGAGGAGGAGGAGCAGGAGAAGGAGGAGGTGGAAGGAGGAGGAGAAGGAGGAGGAGGAGGAGGAAGAGAGGAGGTGAATGGACAGAGAGAGAGAGAGAGAGAGGAGAGAGAGAGAGAGAGAGAGAATTTTAGACAAAGATAGACTGATATAATCTGTCTCCATAAAGTTGACTGTGACTGTTTTTTTTTTCTTCTCTCTTTCGCGTGGATGAAGTATGAGGGGAGCAGTGCCGAAATATCCACACACGCACAAGCCAGGATGGGGAAAGGGGAGGGCGGAGAAGGGTGGGAAATGCAGGGGATGGAGTTTGGGTGGGTCTTGAGGGAGGGGAGAGAGGGGAGGGGGGTGGGGGGGTTACATACCTGGTACATCATGCCAAACGGACTAAATGGTTATCTCAGAACCCGATAACACCTCTTGTCAGAATTTTGGGATGCAAAAGCCAGGTGTCTTGAAAGAATGAAAGGAGGAGGGAAAGGAGGGGAGGAAGAGGGGGCAGTGAAGTACCGCAAGTGTGCACACAACTGAAATACTTTTATCTCTCCCTCCCTCCATCGCTTCCTCCTCTCTCTCCCACTCACTCTCTCTCTCTCTCCGTCCGTCTGTCTGTCTGTCCGTCGTCTGTCTGTCTGTCTGTCTCTCTCTCTCTCTCTCTCTCTCTCTCTCTCTCTCTCTTTCCTCTCTCCATCTCTCTTTCCTTCCCGCTCTCTATATCGTATTATGTGTGTGTGTGTGTGTGTGTGTGTGTGTGTGTGTGTGTGTGTGTGTGTGTGTGTGTGGGTGTGTGTGTGTGTGTGTTAGTGTGTGTGTGAAGGATAGAAACGGCAGATTTCGGGGAGAGAATGTTGGTGAATTCGAGCGCCTGTAGACATTCACCCTTTCAGCATTTTCGCTTCTAAAAGCAGGACAGCTTTCCAACGTGCCTAAATCGCATGTTCCACTCACGTTGCATTTCTCAAAAAAGTCTTAACTCCGCAGAGGATCATTGGACCCTCCTCGGCCTTGTCGTCCCCTGCCACGCTTGAGCTAGACATTTCTGAAAACACCTCTTCAGAGAGACAAGTCGGCCAATCGATTCTGGTTTCAGAAACGTTTACAGTTAGGATCCAAAGGGAGAGCGGGCAGCAAAGCACTTTATTCTGTAAAAGACACGTTCGCGCGCCCAACAGATACCCACTTACACGCACACACACACACACACACACACACACACACACACACACACACACACACACACACACACACACACACACACACACACACACACACACACACACACACACACACACATTCACACACATTCACGCACACGCACACACACACACACACACACACACACACACACACACACACACACACACACACACACACACACACACACACACACACACACACACGTGCACGCGCGCGCACGTACGCACACGCACACGCACACGCACACACTCACACAGACAGACAGACAGACAGACACATACACACACCTTCCTCCTCTTGCATGTTCGCACGCACACAGAGACAGACAGACACACAGACAGACAGACAGGCAGACAGACATACACGCGCGCGCGCACGCACACGCACACACTCACATATTAACTTTTAAGTTAGTTTAAAACAGTCAATAAAAAAGAGAGCGTTTGGAGAAAACGTGCATGAACGTAGAAAATGAACACTTGCAGCCTACATGTCCAGCCAAATGAATCAGCTGCAGCAGCTGGACAAAGGGGACAGACAGTTTGGCCTCTCC
>JADBJO010000219.1:295000-315000 GCA_016801955.1 Conus betulinus | reverse complement strand
CATTGACACGCGCGCGTGAATGCACACACACACACACACACACACACACACACACACACACACACACACACACCACAGCACACACACACACACACACACACACACACACACACACACACACACACACACACACACACACACACAACACACACACACAGCGACAGATTGAATCAAAGGGCATGCATAAGCACGCTTGCGGGTAGACTGATGTGCACAGAGAGAGAGAGAGAGAGAGAGAGAGAGAGAGAGAGAGAGAGAGAGAGAGAGAGAGAGAGAGAGAGAGAGAGAGAGAGAGAGAGAGAGAGAGAGAGAGAGAGGAGAGAGAGAGAGAGAGAGAAGTTAAACTTCTGGGAGTGGATCGCCATATGATTCGCTTCAGTCAGGTGACACGTTTATTGCTATCATTCTGCAGAGAGGAGAAGACTAGATTAGATTACGTGTATCTAGTGAAGGGCCCCCAAACAAAACTAATAGTCAGAGTGTTCTCTTGCGGAGCTGTCAGACATGAATGCAATATACCCGTGCGTTGTTTCAACAGCACGAAAATCCTGTTCGCCCGGCAGTAAACGGGTACCGTTGTAAGGTCAGGGAAAGGGTAGATCAGGAAAAGCAGAGAATATTTAGACCTTTTTCTAAAGACGATGTGTAGGACAATGATGCTCCACAATATTTAGGTGTGTGTCACACAATGCTTGCAATGTCATTTGACTTTGCTTAGACTCTGTGTCACTCAAGAATCTTTTCAATTGTGCCGCATGAGGATCTTAAGATGTGTGTCATGCGACCGTTTTTGAGACCATTTCACATAACAATGTTGTTTTTTCTGGCTTTTGTATTTGAGAGAGAGAGAGAGAGAGAGAGAGAGAGAGAGAGAGAGAGAGAGAGAGAGAGAGAGAGAGAGAGAGAGAGAGAGAGAGAGAGTTTGTTCAGGAGGGCCACAGTTCTTTAGAAAGGGAGTGTACATGAAAAAGATACAAAGTCTCAAAAATTATTTCCTAACTATGTTGAATACACACTTCTTCTCTTGAAAGCTTTGTTCAAATACCACGCAAGCTGCTTAACAATATTCCATTTGATACATAACATGTTTAAACAAGCAAACTTGTTTGAAATATTGTTCTCTGAGACCACAAAGTTCTGAGCAAATGAGAACAAAATGAAATTCATCTTCTCTTGACGCGCCACATAACGGACAGAGAAGATGACGATTCCATGACTGTCTGTAACGAGAATGATGAACACAGATGTCAGAAATACCAACACGAAATTTTGTCATCGTACGCTTCCATGATCTATCAACAGACATTGACATGTCGCTAGGCACACTATATAAACCATTTTTCACTCTAAAAATCGAGTCTATCACTATTTTTAATATTAAAGCCCCAGTCTGTCATCTGCAGTCAATCAGTCTTTCACAAAATACGTGTATAAAGGCTTTCATATCTCAGACACCTTGACTAAGCCATACGACAGCAAATCCATATTCATACAACTTGTTTCAAACATTCGACGCCCAGCGTTTCTTACCTCTACAAATCCGGTTTTAACAAGATTCTGTATGCCCTGTGAGATAGTCTTTCAACGTCCATTGGAGTTAATTTTAACCAGTATTGGATACATTTGACTACAGTCAGTAAATATATAGGGCATCGATTTGTTTCGTCAAAGAGAAAATCTTTAGGTGTCCGTGGTGAAAACTCCGAGAAACTTCTTCAAGGCATACAGATGAAGCTTTTCACAATGAATTACAGCAGCGTCCAGTCCCCACAGTTGAGCTCCATATTGTATCATAGATTAACTTTGAACATCAAATAACTTTAAAAACAATGTGAGAGAATAATTTTGTAACAAACATAACCTCTTCATAATGTATGATAACAAACTTTTGGCCCTGCTGGCAAGATATTAGTTAAGCTTAAACGAGTAGAAAAATATATACCTAGATATTCGTAAACATTTACTATTGGCATTACAATTCCATCATATGTTCATCTTTCTCTTGAGAAAGATAGCCTTCCCTTCTGAATACTATTATATTACTTTTGTTCATATTTACATTCAGCTGAAGAGAATCAGCAGCTGGCTGTAAACTATCTAACTGATTTTGCAAGCCAGCAATTTCTGCAATTAGCGCTACGTCGTCCGCTAGGAGGAGAGTGAAGATTCCATGAAGTCAGTTGTAAAGTAGCACCATGTCTTCTACAACCTTTACCGTCAATTCATTGATAAATAATGAGGGTACAATCAAAATCCTTTTTTTTTTAAATGCAGTTATATCTCTCCTTTTCCCAGGCACGAATAGAAATTTTTCTTTTCCAGAGGGGGACAAAAAAACAATGGTAGCTACGTCGGGGTCACCACTGTCACACTGTCACTCATGCAGTCACGCATTCATGACAGCATTTACTCCATACGCACACGCAATCCCTCCAGTCAACCAAAAGGCGCACTACAGAATGTTTTTTTTTTCTTCTCCCCCTCTCCTCCGGGGAAGACACTTTACTAAATGAATTGAACAATTCCAACATCGCACTCGAGTAGTTATGAAACAAATTCTATACATGTTTCTCTCTCTCTCTCTCTCTCTCTCTCTCTCTCTCTCTCTCTCTCTCTCTCTCTCTCTCTCTCTCTCTCTCTCTCTCTCTCTCTTCACACTGAGAGATAAATCAAGTTACGAATTTATATGAATGAAAACTTTCTAGATTCCTCCTTCTTGCTAGAGAAAGAATACACATATCCTCCAAGAATATAAAGTCCTGGCCTTTTACACGATATTGGCCCAAGATCCATACCGGGAGAATAAACAAGCCATGTATTCATGATGCCATACCTGCATCAGAGAAAGCACGCGCCCCTTACTGTCATGATGCCCTGTCCGCATCAGAAAACGTGCTTGCCC
The DNA here is from genome assembly GCA_016801955.1 of Conus betulinus. NCBI lineage: Eukaryota > Metazoa > Mollusca > Gastropoda > Neogastropoda > Conidae > Conus > Conus betulinus. The sequence continues at coordinate 312,098 of JADBJO010000219.1, read as the reverse complement.
CTTGAACTCTCCAGTCACTGGGGAAACGATGAGATCCGACTCCTCTACCCGGGGTCTTCAATTGCTGGGGCTGAACTATCGGTGTGTTCCCCACACCATGGCCACCGTTAAACACACCCGTCTCAGCACTTAAGAAACAAATGCCGTCGCAGCATCAGAGGAGGAATAGCTGACGGGATGAAGTGTGAAGAGTGAAGGGCTGGTTTATGACTGGTCAGCGGTGAGGGCCCCTTGACCAACGTCCTGACAGGTTCGAGTCTTTAGGCCATCTCCTGGGCTAAAACTAATTCTATCCTCCCTCCTCCTAGTGAGTGCATACTCAGTGTTCAAAACACATGACCAGCACCTTACCAGCCCTTATTAAACTATCTCTCAGTGGTCACTTTCACTCAATGACCACCTTGTCCATTTTACTGAGTAATCCTCACAATTATTGGGGAAGCCCGCTACACTAGTCAAGCCATATGAATATTCTTCCCTTTTTAGTTGTGGCATGGGGAAATGCTTCATATCACTAGAATTAAATGTGATGGAACGTCTCATTTCTTGATGTGAGACTACGTCACATGACACTCCCCATCCTGGGGTGAGAAGAAAATTTTCCCAGAAAAATTTTTAAAGGATGTACAACTTCACTTAAACACATATTCAGCCTTGAAGCACAAAATGTGTATCCATCACACATGATTCACCAGATTACTCATCAACGTATCGAATCAACCATCATGATCCACCATAAATATCATGTTTCAAAAGTTCAGTCTTTCTTTTAAAAAAAATCATAATTCATCATCACAGGTCCCAAATTACATTTCACAAATTACATGCACAAAACAATTAGGGATATTGACAATTTAAAGTACAAATTGTGTTTATATGTTAAGATGTGAAGCACTTTTTCCCTTTACCTTTGTCTCACATCATGTGTTTCAAAACCCTCATGAAAATGAGAATATTCCCAAGTGTAAATATCTATCAAGAGACATGTAAACAAAAAAAAATATAGTTTCTCCCACACATGTAATGTTATAGTCCATTGACAAGTCAAACATATTTTCCATTGTTGACAATGGACTAATGAAAACAATAGGTTTGTGTCAGAACACAATCAGAAAATGTCTGTATACATTTCTAAAGTGTTCTTTGCTTGTGACACATATGTATTCACCTTCACAAGCAAGTTAGACATAAATAGTGCATGATGATTTTTCAATTGTTTACAAAGGAAGAAAGCAAAGAATAAATGTGTAATGCATCGACATCAAGTACTTTTTGCCTGTAAAACAAATAGTCACTTCAACAAGCAAATTAAGCATAAATATCACTTGATTTAAATAGGCAGTAGCATACAATTCACTGTCAAATGTGAACACACCGTGATCATAAAGAAAGACAAAACAGCAGAAATATAGTGTTTCCCTTGAAGACAGTTACATTTGTCCATGAATATTCATACACGTGACAACAAATCTGCCATGACATTTTGTGTTCAGTCACTGGTAAAGACCACCTTAATAATCTGTTGTTCTTAGTCTTTGACGATTGCAGGAACGTCAGTGGTCTGTGGTCGGTTTGTAACCGAAACTTTCCTCCAGTCAAGAACCTGGTGAACGTCTCACATGCCCATACAATAGCTAAGCGCTCTCTCTCTCTCTCTCTCTCTCTCTCTCTCTCTCTCTCTCTCTCTCTCTCTCTCTCTCTCCTCTCTCTCTCTCTCTCTCTCTCTCTCTCTCTCTCTCAAGTGGAGTAGTATTTCTCCTGTGTCTTTGAGAACTTTTTACTGGCGTATTGTACGGGATGTAACAAAGCATTTTTTCCCTGCAAAGGTACCGCTCCCATTCCTTTGGAACTGGCGTCGGTTCTCAAAATAAAGTCTTTTGAGAGGGAGGGTAACAAAAGAACAGGCAATGAGTTGAGGGTGTTCTGAACACACTCTAATGCCTTCTGACACTCATCAGACCACACAATTCTTTTGTTCTTCACCCCTTTCGTCAATTCAGTCAAAGGGGCTGTCAGGGACGCAAAGTGGGGTACATATCGTCTATAGTAAGACAATAATCCGATGATTGACCTGATCTGTTTCTTTGACGTGGGTTTGTGTAAGGATGAAATATTTCCACTTGTCTTCCTTCTGGCATAATTTTTTTTCCACTGAGATAGTGTGACCCAAAACTTCGAGAGTTTGAAAACCGGCACGAATTTTGGATGGTCTCGCAGTTAGACCAAAACTTCGGAGTTTGGACAGAAAAAAAAACAGCTCGTAAGTTAGAAAGGAGGTCACTCCATGACTTTGCAGCAACAAAATGTCAAAAAGTTGATGCACCACATTCATGGAGTTTCAGGGCTCGCATCATTCTGGCAAAAGAAGATGGGGTATTTTGCAAACCGAATGGCATTTTCGTCCGTTGGAAAAGTCCAAAAGGTGTTTGAAATGCTGTCCTTTCCTTGTCAGCTTCAGCCATTATGGGATCTGTCAGTATCTTTAGTTAAGTCTACTTTCACAAAAAAAGTTTCCTTCTGAGATCTGACACAGAAGTTCTTCAATGTCTGGGATGGGCTTCGCATCGAACACAGTGATCTTGGGTTTTAATTTCCTGTAATCGATGCAGAACCGCACCGAGCGATCAGGTTTGTCCACCAATACAACTGGTGAGCTGTACGGAGATGTAGAAGGTTCTATGACCTTTAAATCCAGCATTACTTTGATTTCTTTCTCGACAACCTCTTTTTTTTTTTTGCAAACGGGAGGGGGGTATGGTCTGGTTCGCACTGGTATTTCAGTACTTAACTGAATACTATGGGGTTCAATTCCTGTCACTGTACCTGGGGTATCTGTCAACACATCCTGAAAGTCTTTTCAAATTTCTTTGAGCTGTTCTGTCTGACTTGCAGACAGATCATTCGACAGAACCACATCATCATAGGTTTCACCTTTGATAGACAGAGTAGGAAGGGGTACAACATCATCTGCACTGGTAGATGTTAACAATCCTACATTTGCTGTTTTCACAACCTTTGATCTGTCCCTGTACGTACATCGGGTACAAAATCATCACTGATATCTGTCATGTTGATAACAGTTTCTGACATAGGACATATCCATTCAACTAACTGGTTGATGGCAACATTTGTACGTTCAACATACTTCTTCAACATGTTCACGTGGAATACCTTCTCAGTGTTTGCCATTTTGATCTTATAATTAACTGCAGAAAAAGTTTTTCGACCACCTGAAAAGGACCCTTCCACATAACACGAAGTTTGTTATGTTCATCAGTGAGTAGTACAAGGACTTCATCCCCTACACTGAAGGAACGTGTCTTTTGCTTTTCTGTCTGCAAAGACCCTTTGCATACATTGTGTTTTTCTATCAGCTGACTGTTTGTCCGTTGGTATGTCAGTGACAGTCTGTTTAGCAGTAGAAAGTATTGTCGTCAGCGTCTTGTCTTTTCCTCGCATTTCTTTTAGATCATCTCGGGTAATCTGGAGTTCATCCAGTTTTGAGACTTTTAGCGGCTTTGTAGCCTTTCCCTGCTCTATGATGTCTGATCTGGTACTCACAAGACGAGGAACAAACGATCCTCCAGCACCACCATGTACTGTAGCGACACCTGGCAAATTGCCCAAGATCAAGTCGCAGACTGGGTTATCGATAACACAGGCGGTGAGAAATTCGGAATAGTACAGTGAATCGACCAGTGGAAACGTTTCGATCTTGCCTCCAAACGACCTACACTTTTGGACAGTGTTGAGATACTGGTTTTGTAGCACGAAATATTTTCTTACACCAGCGGCAGTACACCCAGTGTCTCGCAGACCAAAGCTTGCAATCCTTTGATGGCTCCGTTTTCAAACACAAGTCCATCAGCCGATTGATATGATGCCAAAACAAGGCCTTCACTATCAGTGGAGACTAATGCGGGTTTTGAATCATTTGGTTTGAAAGGGCAATTCTTTTTCAAATGGAACTTGCAATCGCAGAAGAAACATCGCATTGTCTGAACGGCGGCCGACTGATTGGTGTTACTTTGTGAACTTCGGTTCTGTCCACGAGCTGACCCAAAAGGTCTACGCGGTGGTCGTTGTCCACTACCTCGGAACGTTTGCTGAGGAGCAACGGGTTTTTCCCGGTGGTGAGTACTGGTACTGACAAAGGTCACTTGAACCGCGAAAAGATCCCTGTCCGTTCCAAGGATGGGTATATCCTTGATGACCCGGAAATGACTCACGATTTCCTCTCCTGTAATTTCCCTGTCCCGTTGGGATATATATTGTAAATGATGCATGCGACTCAAAGATGGAGGATTCTCCTTTCCTAGCCACGCCCTTATCCGGGTGAGCGATGCAGTACTGATCAGCCATCTGACACATTTCCTCAACGCTTTCAAATTGCCTTTCTTTAAGGAAAGTGGCCAGATCTTTGTTCACGCTCTGGAAAAGTTGTCCTTTAAGAAGCAGATCTTGCAATGATTGAATTTTTTGTTGTTTTTTTTTTTTTTTTTTGATAAATCGATCCATCGATCTAAGCAATGACTCATACGAATAGGAAATGACGGAAACGATTCTCCTTTGTCAGGGCGCACAGAGCGGAAACGTTCGCGAAAACGATCGGCAGAACATTGAAACTTCTTGAGGAGTTCTTCTTTCAATTGATCCCAAGTTAAATTTTGTTTCGCAGCGAGTGTATGGTACAGTGCCAAAGCGCTACCCTTAAACAACGACGCAATATACAATGTCCAATATACAATGGTTGAGGCGCGCTTGCTGAACTGACTGGTGGAGCTGGTGGAGGTTCTCGCAATGCATGTAATCTTTTAATTTCAGCATCGGTCTCTAATTCGCACTTTGGTTGAATAAAAGGGAACGGAAATACATAACTGGATTTTTTAGTCTTCACTTTCATTTTGGGAAGAATTGGACATTAAACCTAAAAGTAGCGAAAATCGAAAATAAAGTTGGAATGTTTTGGGGATGTGTGTGTGTGTGTGTGTGTGTGTGTGTGTGTGTGTGTGTGTGTGTGTGTGTGTGTGTGTGTGTGTGTGTGTGTGTGAGAGAGAGAGAGAGAGAGAGAGAGAGAGAGAGAGAGAGAGAGAGAGAGAGAGAGAGAGAGAGAGAGAGAGAGAGAGAGAGAGAGAGAGAGAGAGTACATCACTGATTCCTGTACACAAGTCATATCAACTGTAATTTCAATTGTTGTTACATGTCAACTGTAATTTCAACTTTCGTTATACGTTCAGTTATAACGTCCATTATCTCCAAAGATGAGAGGACAGACTGAATTCAAAGCATGCACTTCCGCTCCCTGCTATTTTACCACATTCTGAACGAAAGCCTTCCAGAATTGCCTTCACATGTTTTTTTTTTTTTTTTTTTTTTTTTCCATCATTTAGTTTGAGTTGGGGTATTTTTTTTTTCGCAGAGAGAAAATAGTCCTGTGAATATTTGTTGGAACAGAAGAGGAAACTTGTTTAAAAAGCAGACAACCTGCATAGATTATTTGATTATATTTGTGCGAACAATGCCATTTGTCTTGGGGGAGGAGGGGATGGGCGAATTGTGTCTAGGTGGCTTCTCTTCCTGTTCTGAAATATGCAGAAAATGCAAACTATGGAATTACTAGCCATTTCCGATTTCAGTAGACCCTTTTCCATACGCAAATGTGTCTGGCTTTTGTGTACGTGAGAAAGGACAGGTTCTCCTTACTGTGGCTGTCCCGTCAGGTCGCCACTGCTTCTACCAGAAGGGGGTGGGGAATGGGACGAAAAACATGGATATAGCTACAGAAGCAACGAGAACAATAACAACAACAACAGAAAAACAAAATGACCAACTAGCATTACTACTGCTACTACCAATGAATACACAGACGACAATGGCAAACGAGTGACGATGCTGCTGGTGCTGCTGCTGATGATAATGATGATAATCTTGTTGATGATGATGAAAACAGTCATCATCATCATTATTGTTGATGGTAATGATGATGATGATGATGATGATGATACGAATACTAATAATAGTAATAAGAATAGTAGTGGTACTATTAGTGATAGCAGATGCGGCAGTAGTTGTGATAGTAGTAGTAGTGGTAGTAGTAGTTGTTGTTGTTGTAACAGCAGGAGCAGTAGCAGTACTAGTAGTAGAAGTAGTAGCTGGAAGAAGATCAAGAAGAAGGTATGTTAACAAGAAAAAAACGACAATCATCATCATCTAATAAGAATATTGTAATAATACATGACATCACTATTACTACTACTACGACGACGACGATGATGACAAAGAAAAACAATGACAATACACCTTGCTTGCGACGGTCAGCCGGTTCTGAAAGGAAACATTTACCGTCGTCTGTCTTTGGGCGGCAAGTGGAGAGCAGACTGAAATTAAAAAAAAAATTCTGCACTTGTCCCACTACGTAGACGTTTTCACTATCTCCCTCCTCTTCACAATCACCCACCGTAAGACAGGAAACACGTTTTACACATGAAGACGAGTTCCCCCCCCCCCCCCCCCCAAAAAAAAAAAAAAAAAAAAAAACAACAACCCCGGTTTTATCCTTTGAAAGTGTTACCATAGTCACAGACACCGTTTCTTCTTCTTCTTCTTCTTCTTCTTCTTCTTCTCATATTTTAGACCCACTTATGACAGCCATCCTGTTCTTCTGGCAAAGAAAACATTCCCTGGCCCTTTAAAATCACTTAGCAAGTCAGGTTTCAGTTGAGCACGGCACACATTTACTTAGTAACTGGCCGTCCATGTTAATTTGAGTCTGGATGAAGAGCAAAATCGCATCATTAACGGTCAGCTACAGATATTTAAATTGTCAAAGTTCTTTTGGAATAAGAAGGTCCCAAAAGAAAACCAAATAGATGGTTTCCCTTCAAATCGAGTTGTGTGCAAGGGGGCGAAACTATGTTTTTTACTTTATTTGTTCATCATCCTTTTCATCTTCAAATCGTGTATCAGAACAAACTTTGAGCATTAAAAGATTTTTGCCCAACTCTTTTTTAAAGGGAGAAAGCAAGGAAGAAAAAACTACAACCGCCGAATAAAACACAGTGACAGACTCACAATATGCGGAACAATATGAACTGCGTAGGGAAAAAAACAACAACAACAACAAAAGGTGCAGTTTATCCAGACCGGTACTTTTTTTTATATACAAACTGCATAATAATACATACAACAACGGATCATCGTGACTTATGGTTTCCAATTTCTTTGAATTTTTGCCTCAGATTTTGAACGGTAACATAGACTGAATTACCGACTTAAGCCTTGTAACTGTGGTTACTCTTTGATCGAAAAAAATTATACCAAATGCCGACTTTGTTCTTGTATTTCAGTTCTTCTGTGAAATAAACATTGTATGGGGCTTCGCCATTCAGCTTTCATACACAATATATTATTAGCAAACATCGTTGTGAGAGTTGGAATAATGTGGGTCTTGAGCTACAATCGACAGCATATCTTTCATGGAATATCACGGGAAAAATGCTTTTTTTTTCATATAAAACAGTCTTTCCAGGATCTGGCCGATTTTCTTTCAAATAGCGCACATCTGGAAGGATTTTTTTCTTTTTTTTTTTAAAGGTCAATTGCGTCATTATGTACAGGATGCAATTATGACGCCATTGTATTCTGTGTTGTCATTTCTGCAAGGCGATTTAGTGTCGTAGGGAGCATTCGTTTTGAGTTATGGGTGTATATCAACATGGGAGCAAGTGTTACCCTACTTGTGTATTGTTGACTGTTTTTTTTCCCAGTCTCATTTAAGATTTCCTTTCATACTAATCAAACCGAGTTGCATACATTTGTTACAGTTCCTCCGTGTGTTGTTTGATTACATTCAAGATGAACAAGGATGGCTCAGAATGAATAAATATTAATTTGTGTTTGTTAATTTCTCCAGTGGTTGTTGCTGTGTAGACGTATCAGGTACAGGGTATATTGGCATGCTTGGAACTTTTCGGGGGATGGAGGGGGGGGGGGGGTCTCCTTGTTTGTTCTCTGTGCCTTGTGTTGGCATTCCTGCAGTGCGATTCCGTGCCGTAGGCAGCATTCTTTGGAGTTATGGGCGTGCATTTATTTCACCATGGCGGCAAGATATACTTTACTTGTTTATTGTTCCTTGATTCGTGTAAGTTTTCCTTTCAAGGGCTTCTTTGGTTTGCGTTCCCAAGTTTTTTCGATCAAGATGATTTGTGAAAAAGGTTTACTTCAAATCTGGATGCTAAGCTGTGTGTGTTAAACACCCCCCAGGCAATACATTTCTCTTGTTCTTATTTCCTTCTGTATTCCACATCAATCGGTAACACAACAGCTAACTACAGACACCAAAACCGCTCAAGGAATCAAGCAGCAACAGGTAGCGGGCGCTGGCTTCGATGAGTTAAACATTTTTTACTACAGCAGTTTTCCAAGGAGTGCAATACTTATTTTGGATCGGAATTTTAGGTTTCAGTCTTCAGACGAATATTTTAAGTCTCCCCAAGCTTGAGTAAACGATATTTAAATATACGCTAAACAGCGAGAAGAGAGGATTTACCGACTACGTTTCTATAGGTCTCCCAACTCGGAGATAACGAATATTTAAATGAAGTACGCAAGCAGTAAACGAAAGATACATGGGGTTAGTCCTTTTAGAAATTGTAGTATATTCAGTTTCTTCTCTTTTTCTTGCTTCGAGGGGGCTCTCTTGATTTCCATTGACCCGTCTCTTCCTCTCTCCCTCATCCCCTCTCTCTCCTCTCACTCCTCTCTCTCACTTCCCCCTCTCCTCTCTCTCTCTCCCCAACCCTCCTCTCTCCCCCAACTCTCCCTCCTCTCTCCTCTCTCTCCGCTCCTACTCGGTCCTCTTCTGTATGGGTGCTCTGTCACTCCTCTCTCTTCTCTCCTCAATCTGTTCTCTGTGTGTGTGTGTGTGTGTGTGTGTTGTGGGTGTGTGTGTGTGTGTGTGTGTGTGTGTTTGTGTGTGTTAGAGAGTTAAATGCCAAAACAAAGCGAAACAAAACAAAACAAAGCCAACATACAAACTAAATCTAAAAGAAAGGCGGGGACAGCTGTGTAGAACAACACCAAAACACGTTTCGGAACTCCAACAGACACACCATGCAAACTGACGTTGGAACAGTGCTCAGTATGTCTGGAATTCCCCCAATTTTCCGATTGCAAGAAGCTTGACAATTATCCACCAGAAAAATTACATACAGAATACATGAGCTATGTATTGGATTATGCTCTGAAACCTATTTCTGTGAAAGGAAGAGAGCGCTGCTCTGGTTGTCTAAACAGATCTAAAGATACAATCACTAAAAGACGGTGTCATTGTACTTTTCTTTAGCTTACAAAACCAGTGTCACTGTGGCGTAGGTCCATAGGTATGTTACTATGACTATTACGAGTTTACCAGCATAACGAATTGGTCACACTTCTCTCTCCTCAAGCCGGACTTAATGAACTCTTCATTTAGAATGAGTTTCCCCAAGGGAGAGTAAAGACACATAAGGCTGAGGCAACTCTTTCCCCCCCAGCAAGGGTAACGGAATTTTAGCATTTCAACACCAATGTTTACATAGTCATAATGAATGATGCTGGATCTCAGTGTAGAGGTGTCTTCAAGGTTTAAATCAAATCCATTTAGAACATACATGCACCGATTGCGATGTATGCTCAGAGACATAAGAGGTTCCGTTTTGCTTTGTTTGTTACTATGGGCATATAAGCAGATATGGCGTCTTTTTCATTTCCGTGGTGCTTTGGGCTACGTTTCCACATTGTAGTGGAGTGGGGTTATATTCGCGTGTGTAGTTCGGCGGGGTGAAAACGACTAGCTCTTTTTTGTTTTGGGGCTTTTTTTTTTTTTGCTTTCCCCCCCCCCTGGTTAAATATCTTTCCGATGAGAATAGAGTTGAAATCTAAGGAGTGGTGGGATATAGTTTTCTCACACCCTTTATCGTTCAGGGGATCAGGCAATTGAAGAAAATGGTATGTTCTATCGTTAACATTTTTCGGGGCTTGATGTATTTCATTTACTAATAAGTGGCTTATTATTTTTTTTTTTAAATCAGGTTATTGGAGGAGAGAGACGTAGTAACTTTTTGGAATTATGGGAGGGAACTCCAGATTTCCTAGACGTAACGGGGGTTGGCACAGACCCATCGACGTCAACAGTGTGAGACGTGCAAGTCGAAATTGTTAACTTTCATCCCCCCCCCCCCCCCCCCCCCCCCCCCCCCCCCCCCCCCCCCCGCATACCCCCCCCCCCCCCCCCCTCCCCCCCCCCCCCCCCCTCACCCCCCCCCCCCCTAGGCCCCCCCCCCCCCTCCCTCCCCCCCAGCCAATCCACCTAGGAACGGGTTGTCCCCTAGTTCATGTCCATTTCAAGTGGTTATAGTAGTCCTAGGGGCGGGGGGCGGGGTTCTCGAGGCAAAGCCGCAATCCCCAGAAACTGCACATGTCAAGGTGGTCATAGTAGTAGTGGCAACTACTTCGAGTGGTATTCAGTGGCGCCTGTTCTGATCCGATCTTACGCACAACACAACATCCCAGCTACCAATCTCTCCTATTGACGACGAATTACGTTCTCAGTCGTGGAGTCGGCGTGAGTGTGCTGTGCTCTTCCTTCAATCCAGCGATAGTCCTCATGGACTTTAATTAAAAAACAATACCGGTGATCCTAAACGGAACCAAACCAAGAGTATCCGAGACGTGAGAGGAAATCGAAATTGAAGTCACAAAGAGAACCAAGGCATAAATTTCCACTGATATGAAACATTCTTTTTTTGTTGATCATGGGGATGAGGATGATCGAGATGGTGTAATGAATTTCCCATTCAGGTTCAAGACGGTGACAGGATTGTACTATATCTTACTTTCATCATATTTTCTCGTGATGTTTCGGAGCCAAAAACAGACCAAGAGACACAGACGCCTGCATATGTTGGTCATGATATTTTTAGCAACACTCTCAGAAACGTATACTTTAAGTTGATGGAACGCGACAGCGTGGTCCCAGTCTTCCGGTTTGACCCCCACGGGAGGGTGGGGTTGGGGGCTAGACAAGCAATTGCCAACTCTGCGTGCAAATACATTTGGGGATAAAACTCTTATAAAATACATGGCTCTGATGGGAACAAACCAGTGATCCTCCGAGCCGGTTTTCCACACCACTACCACTTCGGGGGGGGGCCATGGCGGCGTTACGCGGCGCCCATTATAAAGGTTATTTCATTGTTAGCCGATGTCCTTTCCTAAGCCGTGAAAAGGTAAACCGTCTACGGAAACTAACCTTCGTGAGCAGAGAAATGATCTCGTCATATAACACAGGTGATACTAACACATGCATTACCATAATTATGGCAATTTACAAAGCGATACCAATGATCACAGAATAATTTAAAGTTCATTTTTCATGAACCACATGGGCTCCCCTCTCTCCTCTCCTCTCGAGCTCTCACTCTCCTCTCTCCCTCTCACTCCGGTCCTCTCCTTCCTCTCTCTCTCGTCGAAGCCTCTCCTCGTCCTCCTCCCCTCTTCCCCCTCGCAAATCCCCTCCGCCTCTCCTCCCTCTCGCTCCCTCTCCCTCGCTCTCGCCTCCTCTCTCTCCGTCTCTCACTCGCCCCTCGTCTCTCCCTCTCTCCACTCCCTCCTCACTCTCCCTCTCTCTCCCTCTCCTCCTCCCGTCTCCTCCCCCGGGGGGGGTTGGCAACCCTCGCTCCCTCTCTCCCGTCTCGCACTCCCTCCTCCTCCTCCCTCTCTCTCCCTCCTCTCCCTCCCTCTCCGTCCTCTCTCTCTCTCCAATCCTCACCCCCTACACCTCTGTTCTCATGTAATGCCCCCTCACGATCTGAGAAACATGGTTTGCTTTTTAGAACATGTACTCTCTAAATTCAAATCCTCCTCGCAATGTTTTGTAGGGAAATACGAATACAGCAACCACCTCTTGTTCTCGCTCTCATCATCGTTTCCTGTCTGTGAAAAGACTTCGAATATATATAATGCCAAAATCATTATCACATACTGCACTGAGCAGAACATATAACAACCAATTTTACACCTCTACATACACACCACACACACACACACACACACACACACACACAACACACACACACACACACCACACACACCACACACAATACACACACACACACACACACCCACACACACACACACACGCGCGCGCGCGCTTAATCGCAACGCATTTACACACACACGCATGCACTACACATACACACACACCATATCCATACTCATACACACACACACACACACACAACACACACACACCACACACACAACACACACACACACACCACACACACACACACAACACACACACCACACATGTGGGCATGCACCTCACACATACACAAACCTGACCCATACACACACACCTATCACCCCGACGCGTACATGCAACTTCATACACACGTGCCATGGAGATTGAAAGTAAATCAAAACATCTGATGGTGAGTCTCCAGTTTTCTCCTTCCTTCGGTCTCTGTAACACACTGACTGACTGAAGCCAATTTATTGTCAGATTAACTCAAAGTTGTACTGACAACTGTAACACACACACACACACACACACACACACACACACACACACACACACACACACACACACACACACACGCACACACACATACACACACACACACACACACACACACACACACACACACACACACACACACACACACACACACACATAGACACACACGTACGCAGGTACCCACGCACGCACGGACTCACGCACCCACACACGCACGCACGCACGCACGTACACATGTCTGCAAAGCATAACAATCAATCAGGAACCACAAACTGAGAAGAGAGTACGATAGCAAGAGACGCAACAAGCTATAAATCACAGTAGTATTGATTCGCATATGCTACATATCTGCCTGGGCTTGGAAACTAAACCAGGAACAACCGTGTGACAGGACAGTTCAGCGCAGGTCTATTCTTGTTGAAATAGGTGTTATATAAATGTGTAAGTGCTGTCAATCATACCGTATGCTCGATTGTGTAATTGGTGATGCGATTTCTTTACTAATGAAGGCGTTATTATATCCATGAAATCAAGCCATTGCAAAGACAACTATTAGGAGAAACTGATTATTGTTTGTAAAAGCATGCATATGTCGTCATTATTAGAATCGCGTGATGTACAACTATTACCATTCTTTTTAAAGGAAAGCTAGTAACGATGTTTCGACTGACTGCAGCATCTGGTCCAAATCTTTACTGATACAAAGATGTCTCGAACCACTAGGAAATAACTATTATGACAGTGCACTTAGTCTCTCTGCGTTGCTGGTGGGTGGTTGGGCAGGAGTAGCGGTGGGGTGGGACAGCAATAAAATGATCGTATGGTCAGCGCTGAGATGCAGACTTTATTCTCGTAAGGAACAATCGGATAATATAATTTTTTTGCTCCAATTCACATTTCAATTTCGTTTTTCATTCAGATACTTTTCAAGGCTACTTTTTTAAGTGGAACCGCAACTGTTTAAAATATTCATCAATAATGCCATCGTCTTCATCTGCAGTGTTGATCAAAATTTTTGTATGTTATTACAAAAATGAAAATGAAAAATGTAGTAAAATTAAAAAAAAAAACGCCATTACCAAGGTTCAGCGGATCCATCGTGGACAATATTTCCAAATGCCAAGTTGTGTGTGTGTGTGTGTGTGTGTGTGTGTGTGTGTGTGTGTGTGTGTGTGTGCGGACGTTATACTTCAATCCGCAGAACTTTTCTGCACGTTGGTCAGTCAACTGAGTACCCATGCAAGAGATCAGCGAAAAAAGTCTACGAAACATCAGTTTGATGAAAGTCATGTATGTCACGTTTACGCACGTCTCTCAGCCCAGAATATATGCCGTGTATGTTACACAGTCCACAGTAGAGCAAGCTTCTAACAGTTCAAATCGAAATGTAGTTCTAGATCACGGTGACACTGTTGATCTTACCCTTTCCTATTCAGCGGAGATGTATTGGTGCATTTGAAATGGTTTGCTATTATGCGAAAGTTTTCATTTTTACCTTTGTACCAGAAAATAAAGAAAACCAACGTGGAAATCATTTTTAATAAAGAAAAATAAAAAAAAAGGAAAAAAAGGAAAAGAGAAAAAAAAAAAAAACGTGAAAACTAAACAGTGACAGTATTCACAACGAAAGTTCTCTTTAAGGACACCATACTTTCGCTTTTAATCTTCTGTCATTGTTGTGTTCTTTTTCCGTAACACATCAAACTGACTTTAATTAGAAAACGTCCACATCACTCCACAGTTACCAAATAAACGCACAAACTGGCATAGGCGGACTACTTCGACATTAATTTTTGACTCAGATAAGCTCTCCTTAAAAGGTAAGATATTTCGTGTGGACCTGTAAGGGGTTTCTTAAACTGATTTAGCCAAGCATCTTATCCAATGTTGTGTCAGCTGCGTTTGTAGCAAATCGATAATTGTTCGTTCATGATTGTACATCTGCAATTCTTTTTTTTTTTTTCAAATCATAGACGCTTTTGACAATTGTCAGCAGCAACACATGTCCAATCACTCAACTGGATTCCATGACATTAATCTATCGATCTGTGTAGAACTATGTTATATGTAACTGTCATGGTCTGCAACCCCAATCATGGTTAGAAGCACAACGAAATTGCTGCAGTAAAGAAAATTTAAGGAATCCCAGCTGAGCAAACAGTCACAACTCACGAATAAAGATTTTTTTCTTCAAGATGACAAAGGCTTACGTATGTTGAAATAAATTTTTGCCGTGATCTGACTGAAGGAGGCTGAGTCTGTATTGGGTTTAAAATCTTTAGTGAAAGACACATTTTCCCCTCATAACGCTTACTTCAACTGAAGCTGAACATGCTAAAAATTTGTAGATAAGTCATATTTTTGTTGAACGGGAAGTTTTCATTGCACATTGTAAGATCGTGGAATCGATTCCCATGGTAAGCACTGTTGTAGACATTTTTCGTCTGAGCCAGTACTCTCCAGGCGTTGAGTTTGCTATGGGCATGACTGGGAAGACTTGAACCATACAGTTGAGTTTCACCTACTCAGTGGGTGTGTCTCCTAGAGTGTTGCTCAAATTTTTAGAGCAAGTTTAGAATACTTCTTATCATGCCGCTCAGACACGAATGGATCGCCAGAGCATCGTCATCCTGATCTACATCCTCATCGACCAGAATACAGAAAAATCTCAGTTTCTATAAACCTTGATGCCTGCCCTCATGGTGACCTTAGTTTGGATTTCCTTTCTACATTTATGCTCGTGGTGAGTTTATGTCGAGGTCAGCAGCATCAGCAAGTTCATGGGGACTGTCTTTGGACAGATGTGGTGGCTTCCTCTGAACGGGAACACTTACTGACACATGACAGAATGGTTATTGTCCATAGGGGCTTCAGTAGGTGATGCGCGATGTATGTTGGGTCAGACCAAGCACCAGTGAACACCAGCAAAGTAACATAACAGCAGCGCAGTGTCTCCTAACCAGGTTTCCTTGTGACAACTTGGGACTGATCGCTCTCTGGCCATTGCTGGTGCTGGGTCTGTGACATGACAAACCAGGGTGTGGCTACAAAGCCAAAATGAACTAACCGAGAACAAAGGTTACTTCATGCCCACAGAATTTTAGATTTTTTATGCTAATCTGTGTAGATGAAGATGATAACGACGATGATGATATGGAATTTCATTCTGGTGTGAAACTGCATGACAGGGTTGTACGCTACACTTGCTGTTATGATATATCCCGGTGTCACCTAGGCAAAAAAAAGTTAATCGCTACATCGCAAATCTTGTTAATCATTACATTTTTGTTATGCTGCTATTTGACAAATCCTCCCTGTAAAGGAATTACACTAATTAGGAATTTTCACGTCAGAAGATTGTAAATCTTTGGTGAGCACCAGCTTTATTTTTCCAATGTGAAGTATAAGGTCAGCACAAGTTTATTCACTGTGGTATATAGATTGAAATGGATGTGATGCATTGTTCCAGGCTAATTATAAAGTCACTTGCCTGACAAATACTACGTTGTTAGACATATAATAAGCCATCATAGTTGCTATGCGATATTATGGTTCGCTTGCGTGTGTGGCATGTATTGTCGTACTCTACACCTAGTGTATTTCAACTATTTGTGATCTTGTTTTGCCATCAAACATAGCTAAATCGTGCACACCACGAAATTGTCGTAAGAGGATTACTGTGATTAAAAAAAATCGTGGTTATACTACATGCAGTAACGCTGAAGTAGTAAGGTGGAAGTAGGGTGGTGGTCAGGGGACACCTGCCATCGAATGAAAAAACATTTGGGGCCCCTCCCCAATATTTGGAACCAAAATATCGATGACAGGCTTATGCTGCCGTCTAGCTCCCTCTTTCCCGCACCGTCCTCACCCCTGGCTTTTTACAGGAACTGGGAGTTGAGAGAAGTTGAGAGACCCCCCCCCCCCCCCCCCCCCCCCCCCCCCCCCCCAATCATAATGTTGAAATAAAGACGGTAGAGGACTCCCCTCCCCTCATCATAAAGAAAATGGAAGAAGGTAGTGCCATTGTCAGTGTTGTAAGCATTTCACTTCCGGCATTTTGTCTCTTTCCATATAATATATCTATCTATCTATCTATCTATCTATCTATATGTATATGTCAGGAAGTTTGATAATTGTTTCTCTTTTTCCATTCTTATGAAAAGCGCAGAGATCGTGGTAGCCTGGTAACTTCGCTATCATCTGGACACAAAGTCACAGTAAACTAGGCCCGCTGGCAAAATTTGCAGACAGAGGTGGCAGGTGACCCACGTAACTTTCACTTTTTTCATCTAAATGTCCCCTGGTGATCGAAAGTCTCCCCCTCCCCTTCGCCCATCCTTCCCCCCCACTGCCCCACCGTCCCTTTACTTGGGTGTCCATGTGGATGCCACCTATATCCCTTCTCCCCTCACACCATCTCAAATATAAACGTCCATTAATTGCGTCATTCAACTGTCAATAGATTTAGCTCGGCCTAAAACCAATAGCCCCACCCTCAATCAGGAAGTGCCTGCTCTATTAAACAGCTGAAACCAA
>JADBJO010000219.1:287500-290000 GCA_016801955.1 Conus betulinus | reverse complement strand
AAACAAGGGTACACAGTGAAGGGAAAAACATTAAGAAATTTGATACGATGGTAGGCAATCATTTGTGTAAAAAACAGAAGGCAGACATATAGATGAGACAGCCTGTAGAGATAGGAACTAGGGATATGACTTCAGAAAAATCAATAAACTATTCTTTAAGAAAATACTGAAACGCTGGTGACTGTTCCAAAGCTTGAAGGGTACACAGTTTGATGCGGGAATGCAAAAATCTAAGTGGTAATAAAAGATGGGTCAGTTGTATTTAATTTCCTTGAAGGATTAGAGCAAATATGATAATCCGTCCCATTTAGACTCTTCAGAAAGATAGATTTGCTGTTTAAAGGGAAACAGCAATATTCTTCTAGTGTTTTCATTGTTCCAATTTTCCACCAGACGAAACGTGTGATTGTGCCTGTGCGTGAGGGTTGGGTGTAGGGGGAGGGAGGGGAGGTCAGCTGGATCAACAGGCGATAGCTGTTTCGGTTCGTGAACAACTCTTCAGGCTTGCTGCGGGATCCCAGCCACCTGCTGAGTGAGAACCATTTTATTTCAGCAGTCTCAAAGCATGAGTAAATTTCTCTTGGAATATCCGTAGCCAAAACACTAGACACCATACAGCAAACTTGAAGGGCTCACAGGTTAATGCAGGATATGCGAAAATGGAAGTGATTATAAAACTTGGGCCCAGATACTGCAAACTACACCCTAACTCATTCCCTTTCCCGCCTTCCAACCCCATTTTCCTCACAAGGATGTCCTTTTCAGTCATATCTTTCGCTAGCTATAAGTTCTTTTGTGGCGTTGAAGGCTGACTAGACTACTCATAAAATTCTGAAAAATTCTGACAGAGGTACGTTAAAAGGTTGCAGTGTAACATGTGATGTTCGTACAGGTGTATCTAAATGCAAAAGAGAAACTGAAAATTGATACAACTTCAACGTCCTGAAAAAGTGAAAAAGACTGAAATGAAATTAATTTACAAGAGAGTGCAGATGATGCTTACTTGTTGCAAATACAAAGCTAGACAAATGCATTTGGCGGATATGTATTCTTTTATTTTAGCTACTAATTGAATTTGCTAGTTCTGTGCTGGCAAACGCAGAAAAGAAAAACAAACAGCTAATTGCTTCTATATTTTCCTTCTTGCAACCAAATATATTGCAAATGAAAATATTCCGATGAAAATAAAAATTACTGACAAGAAACACGTTCAAAACCACAAAAAGAACAGTTAGTCTACACATTTTTGCTGTATAGGGTACTGATCCTTATCTGTTCCCTGATGTGAAGGCTCAACAAAACAGAAAAGAAACAAATCTCTGCAAAGGCTTACAGAAAGGGAGAGTGATACCAACAGCCTAGAATTACTCATGCTTTATACACATACATACATACAATTCTGTATCAGTTTACATACTACTACTACTACTACTACTGCTGCTGCACACACTACTACTACACACTACTACTACACGCACTACGCACGCACGCACGCACACTACTACACACACACACACACACACACACACACACACACACACACACACACACACACACACACACACACATAGAGACAAAGACATATATATAGAGAATACATCTATGAATCAAGAATCAAATATGTGATAGAGAGATCAAAACATAAATACTCCTATTGTCCTCTAGGGGAAGGAGAGAGAGCGAGAGAGAGAGAGATATCAAGAGAGTCTTTCCTACTAGTATGGAAGGAGCAACTTCCGGTACTAGCCATCGAGAGAAATTATCATTTTCTCAGGACTGTTAAAAATACTCAAGAGTGGTTCAGGAATAATTCTTCTTAAGCTTGTACACTAAACGCGCTTGTAGCTCCGAGAGACAGAATTAGAAATAAGTTCAAACGTTTAATACTGATTGAACAACAAAACACTGACACAAGTTTACATTCAAACATCAACTTTACTTGTTTATACAAGGGTGAAATATTCAAGTGGATTTTACTAATTCAGTTCTGGCTGACTTTTCCCCCACGTTTTCTCATCACTAAGATAGGGACATTTCTGGATGAATTGAGTTGGAGTCCGCTTAGAATACCAGAAATTATCTGATGTTGGAGAGGAGTGTTTTATCTCTCTCTAGTTGCTGGTGGCTGGTCCACCTTCTCTTTAGCTGGCTGAAGCGGTTGGGGTGCTATCTCAGCTGGGTCGAGAACAGGCACACCCGGGTAGGTATGAACCCAGGTTGTGCTGAAGAAAACACAACAAAAACCAGATCCTGGTCTGTAATTAAGTAGCTGAGAGTCCGGCTTGTCTCGTTCTCACACTTGCCTCTGGGCTTTCAGTAAATGCGTGAGACCTGAGCAGACAAATAGTTAGATAGCGTAAATAAATTATAACTGGCGTAATCATCAGTCCCCACTTTTGCTCTGATTTTGCGTGAATTTTAACAAGAGGTAGGAGACGGTAGTATAATGTTAAACAACAGAAGTCAAACAACTCTACAGTTTTTCTTATACATTTAGTTA
>JADBJO010000219.1:280000-282500 GCA_016801955.1 Conus betulinus | reverse complement strand
TTTTGCATCAAAACATGAGTTAGTACTATCGACTAGATTGTTGACAGATTAATTGTACATAACTGAACACAAAAAGAACAAAACCAGCATTTTACTCATAGTGGAGTCACAGCAGATTGACGTAGCTCACTCATCGTGTCTTCGTAAGCATACTGTCATTGATCAGCCATCTGTGTGAAAGGCTGCAAAACATTTGGCATGAGGCCGACATTGCACTTGGTGCACTTGTCACTGCTCTTCTTGGCACAGGAAGCACACCTGAGTCGCTTCTGGACACGCTTCACAAGATGATCTCTACCGTCAAAGCGAAGAGCCGGTGCAACTCGCTTGTCAAACTGGGCAGGGCGACCAAGTGGACGTCCCACGCGATGCTGCTTCACTGATCTAGACAGATAGACAGTGGCAATGGCTCGTCGCGCAGCAGCAAGAAGATCCAGGGGGGGGGGGGGGGGTGGTTGGGCGTGGGCGTGGCCCGTACAAGTGCCAGGTTTGCTGAACAGCCAAATCCAGACAAAATGAGAAAAAGGACCACCACTATTTCTTCGATCGGATGGAGAGACGTGGTACTTGCAATGTTCTGGTCCATCCTGTCAGTCCCTCCCATGGTCTTGTAATGGTTTATGTCTTTGGGAGAGAGGTAGTCCACGAGTTTCAGTGACGTGAAGAGGTTGTCAAACGTGAGGTGGAAAACATGTTGTCCTTGGATTTCAGATACAAGATCGATGACAACTGATCCTCCCATTCCCACACCGGGGCAGGTCGCAACAGCTTGCCTTCCTTTCGCCCCTTGTTAGGGCTCAAATTGGACGGCGTATCCCAAGGGGGTAGCAAGGACCCACATCTTGAATCCAAATCGGATGGGTTTGCCTCTTATAAATTGTTTTGAGCCATGACGACCATAGTACGGGACCATGCTCTCATCGATGCTGAGATTCTGTTGTCTAAGAAAGTGACGAAGGCTTCTTTCATTCAGCATGGTCAGCAGTGGTTTGACTTTGGCCATCTTGTCATCAGCATCAAGGATGGTGTTGTCACTCACATGGAGATATCTCACGATCTCCTCGAATCTGTCTCGGCTCATGGCTGAGGTGACAGCTGCATTATGAATGTCAGTGTCATTGGACCAGTACATTCTGCGTCGGGGAAGTGTGCAGTAACCAGATAGAATTGGGATGGCCAGAAAGGTGCGAACCTCATCGGGTGAAAAGACAAAAGGTATCATTACCTTTGAATGCTGCATACTTTTCGCGTTGCCCGGTGATCACCTCAATCGCATCCTCATCGGAAAAAGAAGTTCGAAAAGTTCCACTGGATCAGTTGGAAGGGAGGAGGTGTTCCTTTTCTGGGGTGGACCATTTGAAACGATCTTTTCTGGCGCTGTCACAAGTCAACTTTTTTCCAAGATCGCCCTGCTGGTTGCCGTGCTTGCAATGACCTAGCTTGCATTTTCTGTGGAGTGTAGCGCCAATCGCTGTGGAGTTGTAGCTCCAATGGCTGTGGAATTGTAGCTCCAATGGCTGTGGAGTTGTAGCTCCAATGGCTGTGGAGTTGTAGCTCCAATGGCTGTGGAGTTGTAGCTCCAATTGCTGAGTGTCAAGATTCAGCTTTGCGATTTTGCCAAGTTGTGTGAAGAGCTGCACCGTACTCTGCATTCCTCAATTCAGAAACTTGTTCATCTCAATCCTGCACATACACACACACACACACACACGCACACGCACGCACACACACACACACACACACACACACACAAGTTTTAGATATCGAATTAGATTTTATCTCTCTCTCTCTCTCTCTCTCTCTCTCTCTCTCTCTCTCTCTCGCTCGGGAGGAAGGGAGGGAGGGAGGGAGGGAGGGAGAGGAAATAGAGGGAGGTAGGTACATGATAAAAATAACTATAAAAACTGACCATGTCGTTCTCTTGGGGAGTAGACTGAGTGCTGTCACCACCCGGTGATCTGTCTTCCGTCAGCATAAGTGACTGTTGCTGAGGCAGATGACTGAAGTTGCCGCCCACTCAGATTGTGAATTTCAGCATCTTCATCTCCACTGTCCTCGTCTGTCAATTCATCTGTATGTGAGGGATCAGTGTAAATGTTGGCAGTTTGGAAAGCAGTATCCGCTTCAAGGATATCCAGTACTTTATTTACGTTGTGTCCTCTGCAAAAACAGAGATCGTTTTGATAAAGTAAGCACCCAGGAAGTCGAGCATGCACATATTTAGGTTAGTGTGACTGTTGGTTGGTTTGGTGCTTTACGTCTCAGCCACTTTGGCGGATCAGAGACAGCTGGTCACATTGTCCTGACACCAGCGACCCAGTTTCAGTAATGCCGGGATTGAAACCCTTGACCTTTGGAATAAGAGTCGTACGCTCTACTGACTGAGCTATCCAGCTCTTCAATCAATTTGACTTTATTTCATCTTTAGAGATAAGCTGAAATTTAAAACAAAACATGATGTGACATGTTTTTTGGTTTCTTTGTTTTTTTTTTTTCGTTT
>JADBJO010000219.1:262500-275000 GCA_016801955.1 Conus betulinus | reverse complement strand
AACCAATCAGCCTACCGGGCTGGCCATAGCACTGAGACAGCGCTTCTCAAGATAGCAAATGATCTCCTCATAGCTGTTGATGGAAACAAAGTTTCTCTTCTCTCTCTCTCTAGATTTGTCTGCTGTCTTTGATACAATAGATCACTCCATTCTTATCTCAAGACTCAACACTTCTTTTGGTTTTTCTGGTTCTGTCTTTTCCTGGTTCTATTCATATCTCTCCTGATCGCACGCAAACTGTTTTTCAGTGAAAGGTGTTAAGTCCCCAGCAAGAGCACTTCAGTTTTTTGTGTCCCTCAAGGATCTGTCCTGGGACCGGTTTTGTTTGTGCTATACACTCAGCCTCTCTCGCCATTATCAGCCAACACTCCTCCTCACCATAGCTTTTCAGATGACAACCAGCTGTATATTTCTGCCCCACCTCAGTCAGCTTCATGAAATAATCTCCTTTTCTCAAGCATGCATTACCGATGTTACATCATGGATTTACAATAACAAACTAAAACGTAACGCAGACAAAACTGAAATAATCCTCATTGCTTCAAAACACACTGTTCGAACTCATTCTCTCCCTAGTTCCATAAATGTTGATGGAAACGAGATAAAGCTATCAGTGTTTGTTCGTAACCTTGGCGTTACACTCGACCAGACTCTCTTTCAAACAACATATCTCTAACGTGTAAAGTCCTGCCACCTTGAACTTCGTAGAATTAGCTCAGTTCGCCGCTTCCTCGCTCAAAATTCCCGGAAGACTCTAATCTGTGCTTTTGTCTTGTCTCGGCTCGACTATTTTAACTCCCTCTTTGCCGGTTGTCCCTTAACATTCATCTCTAAACTTCAAAAAGGTTTAGAACAATAGCGCCCGTCTGATCTCCGGCTCTTCTAGATCTGATCGCACCTCACCAATTCTGTCATCTTTACACTGGCTCCCAGTTCAGTCTCGCATTGACTTTAAAGTTCTCCTCCTGGTTTTCAAATCACTGAACAATCTGGCTCCCTCCTACCTCTCTGACCTTCTCCATCTCTATGTTCCGTCTCGCAACTTAAGCTCATCTACCGATTCTCGTCTGTTTCAGCTTCCCTCCGCTCGCCTAAAGTAAAAAGAAACTCGTGGAGAGCGTGGCAGCAGAGAGACCTCAGAAGAGAAGCCGCCTTCAAGCAAGTGTTCCGGCCTTATCTCCTGACACTCTAGGGGGTTGGGACCACACCCGGTTCATGATTCAGGATGTCCCTCTGCTGACCTTTTTTCCCATCGTGGGACGAGCCATGCTGGGATTCGAACCCATGGCCCTCTGGACATGCTCATTTTCCACTTAATGACTCGCGCACTAACCACTGAACCACTGGGGCACCTGATATTTGTAGGAAAGTTAAGCCTTATGAAGTTCACTTTTGTGCCTCCTTGACCAGATCCAGCTTGAACACCTCTCTGCTGCTTCTGCCATTGCTTTCAGGGCTTGGATTTTTCCCTCCCTGCATCTGAGAGCTGTTTTATAAGGCTGTATGCAGACGTTCCTACAAACCACCTAGCTCCAATTTCTGCAGTGAGGACTTTGACCTGATAGCCTTCTCTCTTCAGGCTCTTCGCCAGATCAGTATACTTTTCAATCTTGTAGATTTGAGCTGCCTCCATTCTGTTCTCATATGGCACCGTGAGCTCGATCATGATCAGCTGCTTGGTTGACTGAGAGTGGACTGCTATGTCTGGTCTCATGCCACTCTTGCTGATGATCTCTGGGTGGTTCCATTCTGGGAGGTCTGCAGCGCACTCCCAGTCATCTGCCCCGTCCAGCAGACTCCGCCTGTATGTTCCGAGTGGCGCTGTTGTTCTTGGCTATGATTCGCTGCCTCCTGCCGTGAAGAATGTTGCGGGTGCTTTTGGAGTCCTGATTTTCCTTTTGTGGTGTTGGTACTAGCCCAGACTACTTGTACAATTTCTTTGAGAACTTGATTGTGCCTCCATGTGTACCTTCCTTGTGCCAGGGCTACTTTACATGAGTTTAGGACATGCTCCACTGTTTGTTTTTTCATGGCAGAGGGGGTATGAAGGATCGTCTGCTTTTCCCCACTTCCCCAGGTTTGCATTTGAGGGCAGAGGCCATATGCAGATCTGAGAATGAAGCTAATCCTGACAGGGGCCATGTGCCAAATGTCATTCCAAGAGAGACTTCTTTGGAGTGCATTCTCCCACGTTGTCCATTGCCCTTGCTGGCTCAGCTGGACTGCTTTTTTTGTCTCTTTTTTGGTCTTCTTCTTTTCTCATCTCCTGAATCATCATGTCTCTTTTGGCTTTTCCTTTGGCCTTTGACCACCATTCAGTTTTGGTCACCCCCAGTCCGTGTCTGTTGGTCTGTGTGTGTCCTGTTATTTCTCTGATCTTGATACTTTCTTTTGCAGAATCCATCGCCTCTTGCACTTACCATTTTCTGCCTGTCTTCAGCTGGGGCTTGATTGCTTCTACCACCTTGTCTCCTGAGTCCACCAGCATGCTTTGAAGTCTGATCTTCCCTGCTTTGTGTTCCTCCAGAATGGACTTCAGTGTAGTTTCAGCTTTGCTTGGGACAGTACAGTGCTGTGTCAGTCAGACAGGGTGGCACACCAAGCCATTTCCTTGTGAACTTGTTGATTTTGGCTTCCATTGCCTCCACTATGCTGGTGCAGATGTCGTATATCATCAGAGGCCATAGGAGCTTTGGTATCAGCATGAACTGCAGACACCAGACCTTGTATTTACCAGGGAGCCCACATTGGTCAATGGTCTCCAAGCTTTCTTCCGACATCTGTTTGGTTTCTTTTGCTCTTGTGTCTTTCAGCGTATCATCATACCATCTTCCAAGGCTCTTGACTGGCTCTTCTGTAACTGTTGGAATGGGCCTGGTTGGCAACACTGAAGACCACAGATTTGGCCACTTTTCCTTTCCTCAGTGAGAGACTCCGTGATTTCTTTGGCTTGAACTTCATTCTGGATGAGGCAATGTCATCCAGCCTCTCCAGCACATGACATGTCTCGTCTTCTCTGGATGAGGGAGCATCTTGTATCCATCGCCAAGGTCTGTTTGTCTTGCGTTGCTTGTTGCTGCTTTCAAGATGACTTCCATTGCCAACACGAACAGTATTGGGGAAATTGCACAGCCCATTGCAATGCCCACTTCCAAGTTGATCCAATCTGTTGTGTACTCCTTGTTAGAGAAGCGCATTGAGAAGCCATTGAAGTACTTCTTGAGCATGTCGCGGATGTTCTTTGGCACATGGTACATCTCAAGAGCCAACTGTATCATCTCATGGGGTACAGATCCATATGCGTTTGCCAGATCAAGCCACACTACGTCCAGGTCTCTCTTTTCTGTTTTTTCTCTTTGGATTGCGTCCCCAGATCATTGTGGCGTGTTCTACACAGCCAGCCACGCCTGGGATGCCACCTTTCTGGACTGACACATCCAAGTACTTGTTTTTCATGAGGTACTTGGTCAGCAACTGGCTGATGTCACTTGATTTTTGCTCTTTGGGGATGTACACACCATCTGCCGTCATCCACTGGCCGCTGATCTTCTGGTTTCTCCAAGCTGATCGCAGCAGCCTGTGTGAGCACTCCAGCACCTTGGGACATTTCTTGTACAGCTGGTAAGGTATTCCGTTTGGCCCTGGTGATGATTTGGCTCTGGCTTTGTCGACCACCTTCTTGATTTCCGCCAACGTTGGAGGCTTGTCATTGAACTGTTCCTCAGGGTTGGTTGGCCACACCAGACCTTGAATGTCGAGTGGTGCTTTGCTCTGTGAGTCAGAGTATGTTTTCCTCAGAAGCTGCTGCTCAAGAACTCCTTTGTCCACACTTAGGGTCCCAGATTTTGGCTGCTCAAACAGAGTTCTGGCAAACTGGAAGGGGTCTCTGAAGAAAGCGCTCTTGTGTCTTCTTCTTTTGCTCTTCCTCTTCCTCGCAGATTCCGCTTTGCTGAGGGCGCTGTGTTTTTGCTTTCAGGTCTTCCCAGAGTTTTTCCAAGCCTTGTTTTTCAGCTGGCAGTGCGGTCTTCATTTGCTTCTTGAGTTTTTCTTTTGGACCCTGATCTTGTCCATCTATTTCTTGGCGTCTGGATTTCTTTGGAGGTGTTTTCTCTTTGGGTAGTTTTGCTCCATAGGCGTCTCTACATGTGGCATACACAATGTCCCCATATGTGGCTAGTTTGTGTGTTCAGGGTGCTTTTTTTCCTATCAGTGCATCGAGTCTTTGGACGATTTTGCATCCAGTTTCTCCCAATCTTCAGTCTCGTTTGCTCGTGGCAGGTTGAGTTTCAGGCGGCGCCTGGCATCGAGGGCCTGTGCAAATTCCTCATCCGAACCAACAGCGTGGATGTCCTTGGCACTGTGGTTTAAATCCTGGCCTTGGTCTTCCGACGTCTTTATCTGCTGATGCAGTGCGCTGCTGCTCATCCATCTTTGTTCTGTGGATCTTCATGCCACGGGTGGTAGCGAAACGCTTTCCACAGACACACGGATATTCCATTTGGTCCATGTTCATAGCCCGCTTGGGATTTGCAGTCGTGATTGGTTGAGCACCGATGGATTCATCATTCTCTCCCCCTTTCGGGTGAAAACTTTAGGCCAACGATCTTGCTCTTACCAGACACCTGCTCTATGGAATAGTCTCCCTTCTTCTCTGCTGCAACACGGACTCTTTAGAGACTTTTAAAATCTCCCTAAAGACACATCTTTTCTCTCGGACTGATTAAAGATGTCCACTTACCACTGTGCGCGTGTTTGCTGATGTTGAACGCGCTCGTGTGTGTGTGTGTGTGTGTGTGTGTGTGTGTGTGTGTGTGTGTGTGTGTGTGTGTGTGTGTGTGTGTTTTTTTTTCCGGTGGTGTGTGTGTGTGTGTGTGTGTGTGTGTGTGTGTGTGAGTGTGTGTGTGTGTGTGTGTGTGTGTGTGTGTGTGTGTGTGTGTGTGCGCGCGCGCGCGCGCGCTTTGAATTAAAATTATAATTTTATCATCTTTTTTCTGTAATATGCGCTTTTGGCTCTCGCGAGGTAAAGCGCTCTATAAGTATCCTTTTACATTATATTACATTACATACACACACGCGCGCGCACGCGCGCATGCGCACTGGTGAACCCAACGTAACAAACCGAAAGAAAACAATAGACACAAATAGAGATGGATATCTAGCACACACACACACACACACACACACACACACACACACACACACACACACACACACACACACGTACACACACACACACACTCACACACACACACACACACACACTCACACACACACACACACACGCACGCACGCACGCACGCACACACACACACACAACACAACACACACACACACACAACACAACACAACACAACACAACACAACACAACACAACACACACACACACACACACACACACACACACACCACACACACACTCTCTCTCTCTCTCTCTCTCTCTCTCTCTCTCTCTCTCTCTCTCTCTTACGCATACACACACTCACTCACTCACTCACTCACTCACTCGCTCACATACACACACGTTGTGTACCTCTGATTGTAATGTAACGAGGTTTCACAGCTCCAAAACAAGGTTTTAGATCGGGTACCGGCCCTTACAACAAAAGACAGTATTTGCTCCCTTGACAATGTGCAACTTTACAATATATTTAAAAAAAGGGCGATGGGACAGGGCTTTGCAGTAGGATCCACTAGTCACAGAGAATTGCGCTCTTGTATTTCAGTCTCTGGTGTTCGTGCCGCTTGAACATGGGCTGTTTCGTTAAACCTTCGCCATATCGTCCTATACCAGTCATGTTTCTCAGATAAACAATGTCTTGGCCATGAAGTCCTCAAGTGTATGAACACTTTAACAGTAGTAAAAACTCATCAAGACGACCGTAAACATCCTGTAGATTCTGAAAATGTTCCTTTATGATGGCCATCACGAATTGAATATGTCAACGAAACTGTCGACGTTGTCTGGTGAGGCAGGAACGTCCTAAAAATACAAGTAAACACCGTGGCACATGCGCGACGGCCAAACGACATAACTCTCAGTTGAAAATACCCTTCAGGTTGTTTTCACACTGCCTGTGCACATGTAGAGGTTTGCAGGCAAACTTTCACCAGTGAATTTGATACGATCATTTCATTTTCTCATCAGATCTTGCAAATTGATACTCAATCTTGGGCATGGATTCTGCGTCGGATTCGATTATGCTATTTATCCGGCGAAAATCCACACATCGACCGGATCTTACCATCATCGTTTTTCACAAACACAAAGGGGGACACTGACTACTCGATAACACCTATGGATAGTATGACTAGGACCTCTTATCAGATAGATCCTTTGGGAGCAAATGACACTGAATACAGCCTCACTTGTACAGATTCACCACATCGAAGTTTGAGGCGTCAATGTCGCACGGGCAGTTACGAGGAAGAAAGCGGCTCGAAGCCATTACATTGTGTGTTCCGTAACTGGTCTCTAAACTTAGAACTATCAGCGGGGATTGCCTCATGTTAGGGTCTCACAGATACCTCAAGTTGAATCGCAGCTTTCCGGTGCAGGCGCAGCCTTCTCTTTCTATAGGCTTTCTTGCAAGACTGTGGCCAAAGATAGAACTTTAAATGGCTTGTCTTTTCTTTCTTTTGTCCCTCTCTGTCATTGTTCTTCGACCGTACTTCAAAGCTCGTCATGATGAGTCGCGGCCGCTGCCTAGGTAGCTCCTGGAAATGTCCTTGTTGTGTCCGCTAATGTCAGACTGGTCTCAGCTCTACATGACAACATGGTTCTGTTCGTTCATGACACTGACCATTTGATGAGCTCCCCATTCATCATCTGGATGCTTAAGTTTATCTGGAGTGTTGGCGGGAAATTAGTAGTTGTCACTAGCAAAATCAAGCAGGCGTAATCCCCTTTCTTTGTCATATTACAATAGGGGCCTCCGACATTCTTCCAGTTTTCTTGGGCACATGTACCAGCCTTGACATTCCAGTCACCGCCTACAATGAGGATTGGTTTCTTGTCAACCTTCTTGATGGCCGTTTATCGTTCAGTGTACAAAATCGTCAATCTGGTCGTAAAATACCTTAATACTTGTACTGCAGAGAATTTTAATAGTTTTGCTGACACGTGAATGCCCAGGACTCTGGAGAAAGCCAGACAGCATCAAAGCACATTAGTCCTGATGTCCTTGTTGACTAGAAACCCTACTCCAACTCCATGTTTGGCTTCTCTAATATAGCACAGGAGCGCCACCCTCGGTCTGTGCTTCTTCATTGCTCTCCCATTTAACTTGTCCCAGATGTGTCTGTTCGTCAATTATTTCAATGTTCCTACTTCCTCAGTACGCATACGAACCGGGCAATTCTGCAATTCTGTTTCTACCATGGATAACTCGTGGTTTTCCTATTGTAGCATACCTTTTGCGTCCATTCTGATACAAGGGGATAGGTAGTGTGGTTTTTGATAACCTGGTCTGCGGCTGATCCAGTATAATCTCCTACTCTTATATGTCACAAAGCTTGCTTGTGGTAGTCGAACCTGGCGGATCCCTTCCTTCTCAAA
Source organism: Conus betulinus (assembly GCA_016801955.1). NCBI lineage: Eukaryota > Metazoa > Mollusca > Gastropoda > Neogastropoda > Conidae > Conus > Conus betulinus. Next base: position 267,445 of record JADBJO010000219.1, on the reverse strand, counting down.
GTCGGATATTCGTGTAGAGCTTCTTCCACCCATGCAGCGTATAGTACAGGGTCACAATATTACCAGGAACAGAGGACAAAATCTGATCTTCCATTCGGTTGAACATTGGGCTGATGCATCGTCAGCTTTGTGCTATGTTCAATTCATTTCTTTTTGCTATACATTTGAATACATTCTTTCATTACAGCATTACTGGCTTATATGGGTGGTTTATAGACGGGCGAGTCTGTTTTGTGCGGCAGTTAGCATATCATCACACAAAAATTATGCACTTTTGTGCGTACACGAGCGCGGGCTTGTGTGAGTGTGTGTGTGTGTGTGTGTGTGTGTGTGTGTGTGTGTGTGTGTGTGTGTGTGTGTGTGTGTGTGTGTGTGTGCGCGCGCGCGCGCGTGTGTGCGTGCGTGCGTCTCTCTCTCTCTCTCTCTCTCTCTCTCTCTTCTCTCTCTCTCTGTCTCTCCTCTCTCTCCTTCTCTCCCTCTCTCCTTCTCTCTCTCTCTCACTTGAAGTAGTTTATATATTCCTGGTCTATGAACCCTACTTCTGAATATAACAATGCTGACTTTTGAAGATTGGTTTGATCAAAATGCTACCCTTAGTTTTGCCTAAACTTGTCACAAGTACCTGCACAGGAATATTGGTTCTTACCTGATGTTTAGACTTTTATGTGTTTGCGTTGCAGTTGCTTCCAAAAAATGGTGTGCTGTGCCGAAGACGGTTAAGACCTGTTGAAAAGGACAAGAAGAGGATCATTATCAATTCCAGAATTAACATCACAGCATCCTCGGTGCCACTCGTGGCGTGTCGTTTAGGTCACGTGACACACGCGATGTTGGCTTGTGATTCCAGAGAGTCGGTGCTCGAAGAAAGTAGAAAAGAGAGGCCTGTCACGAATTGCCACCTGCAGAGCTTCCGTGACACAGACTGTTCCTTACTTCAGGTGCCGGGCAAGCCATCAATACATCCCTTTCAGTGCGTGTGTGTGACTTGAGACAGGACTGTGGAGATGAAAGTGATGAATCGTTCTGCGATTTTCCACCTTGTGTGGTGAGAACACCTTTAACTGTGGACATGGACAGGTATGTTCTCTCTTTCTCTCTCTCTCTCTCTCTCTCTCTCTCTCTCTCTCTCTCTCTCTCTCTCTCTCTCTCTCTCTCTCCCCCCCCCCCCCCCCCCCCTGCTTCAAAATCGATTGTCTTGTTACTCTGGAATTTTTTTTTTTTTTTTTTTTTGTCAGATTGTTCTAAGATGCTCTCTTATCGCACCCACTCTAGCCTCTTTCTCCCGCCCACCCTTCTTTGTCTGTCTGTATGGATGGCTGGCTGTCTGTCTGTCTGTCTGTCTGTCTGTCTCTATTTTTTAATTTTTTTTCTTATTTTATTTATGTTTATTTTTATTTTTTTTCTAAGTTTAATCCCGTATTGTATTGTAGTTCTAGTCACTTTTTGCATGCTTCCTTTGTTACCTCATCTTATTTTATATTGTTGACCCTATTCAGGGCGAGGACTGGATGTAAAAAAGCACATCAGTGCTTATCTATTATCCTCGTAAATAAAGAATTTTGTCTTGTCTTGTCTTGTCTTGTCTCTCTCTCTCTCTCTCTCTCTCTCTCTCTCTCTCTCTCTCTCTCTCTCTCTCTCTCTCTCTCTCTCAAGGGATTTGAATTAAGTAATTCCTTTTCTTTCTTTCCTGAGTGATTCCAGACGGAAATCACCGAAGCATGCAATTTTAGGTTCATTCTGCTGAAATATGATGAAAGCTATATAACTTTAAAAAATGATTAGAACGTCAATTACACAGTAGAACTATTGTGATGTCAAGCTGTTGATAGTTATTGACACTGACAGTGCAACTGATGGCTGACATTTTTGTCTGGGATACTATTTGTCAACGGATCTTGGTAAAGTTTCAGTTTTAGTGGTGAATTGCATCGTTTTGACATCGACACCGTGTGATGAACAGACTCAAGCGTAGTGTTTAAGACAATCAAACTGTTTGACTGTAAGTGAGCCCAGTGGCTGAAGAAATGGCCTTAGGGGCTGTGATGGAATAGTTCTTTGGGACTCTGTACAAACTGGTTTGACGGTCTGTGGCTGTATTCAAGGAATTTTTGACGGCCTTGGGGGCCCGCGATGGAATAGTTCTTGGCTATGGTGGCCAGTGACTATATTCAAGGAATTTTGATAGTCTTGGGCATCTGTGATGGCGTGACATGTACTTATTACTATCATCATTATTGTTATTACCATAAATCATGAAAATAAAACACCGATCACAGACCCCCAAAGCCATAGAAATAGGGATATTGATTGATATTACTAATTTATGAACCTTTGAATTAAGCAATAAGTTGAAGCCTCTGACTGAAGGGAACCGTATGCGGAGTCGGTTATTGCGACTGATCGCGCGTGTACGTGTTTGTCTGCTAGTGATTGCAGATCTATGAATGGCTTCCTCTGAATGGAGTAACTTAACTTCTGTCCTGTATTTATTTCAGCGTACTTAATCCCATTCTGGTGAATGAACTTGTTCATTATTTACTGTTTATTGTTCCCTGCTTCATTTAAGATGTTCTTTCATACAATTCAAACCGAGGTTGCCTGCATTTGTTACTGTTCGTCGTGCGTTTGCTTGCCTGTACTGGAGATAGAAAGAGCTATGCCTGTCTTGAATAAATGTGTTAACTTGCGTGTGTTCATTTCTCCACTAGTTGCTACTGTTTCGATGTGTCAGGTTCGGGGAAAATGGGCAAGCTTGAAGCATCCTTTCTTGGGGATGTCTCCTGGCTTGTTCTGTGTGCTCTGTGTGGTCATTTCTGCGAGGCGATTCGGTGTCGTCAGCAGCATTCGTTTGGAGCTGTGCGCGTGTTTTTGTTCCCCTCGAGTTACCCTACTTGTTCATTATTTACTGGTTCCCGCCTTACTTCAGATTTCCTTTCATAGCAATCAAATAGAGGTCACCTGTTTTACTCACTGTTCGTATGTGTGGTTGTTTGGCTATACTGAAGATTGAAAAACCTGATAGATGCATAGATAAGTAGACAGATAAATGCAGTGATAGATGCATTGATAGATAGATGGAAAGCTAGATAGGTAGAAAGATAGATGGAAGGACAGATAGATACGTGCACACATACATACATACTTTACATACATGCACACATGCATTTATACACACATACATACATACATACATACATACATACATACGTACATACATACACACACATACATACATATATACATACACACAGGAATTACGGATTCACTTCAGTAGCCAAAATCTTTTTGCAATCTTAACATATACATGCACTTGATTTATTCACTGAATCTCTCAAACATCCGGGGGCAAATAATTGAAAGTGTTTGGCAACCCAGCGAACGTTCTGACCTATTTCAACGTACCAACTGCCAACACGAACACATCGTGCTGCTTTCTTGCGTGTTTCCTTTTCATTTTGTTTGAAAGGACTTGTTTCATGAAAACGTTGTGAACTCCAATAACAACTTGAATTCGGCTCCAGCCTGTGAAACGTCTTGCGGGAAACAAAGACACAAATACTCACACATTACATAAAAAAAAAGAGTTACATTGAGTTGTTCAGTAATGATGATTTAGTATCATTTTGTGATTATTGGTTGTTTTCAGTGCGTTCATACGGACTATGTGTGTGATGACATAGTTCAATGCAAGACACATAAAGATGAGGAGCAATGTGAAAGAAAGATATCACAATTGTGTGGAAAATCATTTTCAACGTGACATATCCACCTGCTGTGGTCCAATTCGACAGACCCGGGGCATTCTCTGTAAACAAACTACATAGCAACATATCTGAATGCCCTGACGCACATTTCCAGTGCACTGGCAATGGCTATTGTCTCCCCTTCTATACTAAGTGCAATGGTGTGGAAGACTGCCCAGGTCTTGAGGACGAAGCTGAATGTGAAATATACACATGTTATGGACTTTACAGGTGCCGAGGACATAGAAGAATTTGTATGCATGCACGACATCTCTGTGATGGCTGGCCCCAGTGCCCTGAACAGGACGACGAACTGATGTGCGAGCTGACTGAATCCTGTCCTGATCGCGTGTCTGCTATGGACCAAAGTTTTCCGATCTTGTCATGTTTCAAGCCGACACATTCCCTAAGATTCGTTATCTGGAAGGCAGGGGGAGCGGACTGACCTTGGATGTCATCAGGAATGAAACCATGCTGATTTACCTTGGCGCCGGGCCTGTGGTTGGAAAAATCTTAGTCATATTCGTCTTCCCAACCTCCACGTATTAGACATAAGTGATAACGCTGTGCATTACGTCAGCGCTAACCACTTTTCACATTTACGCAATCTTAATGAAGTGGATCTGTCTGGAAACCCGCTGTCCTATGGATTTTCTGACGTAAGTAGACGACCACCTTTCGAATCCCTGCAGTTACTCAATCTTTCTCGAGTTTTGAATCACTTCTCTCAGTTGTATGCTTTATCACGTTGGTTGTCTCAGTTGGAAATGATTGATTTTTCTCACAGTGGATTAAAAACGTTTGAAGGATTGGAATTGTTTACGAACCTGAAGATACTCAATTTGCGAGGATGCCATGTGTCTGACTACAGGCCTGATTTCATGAAAGAAATGGGTAATCTTCAACAAGTATTTGCAGAAGATTTTAAGATTTGCTGTCCTGCCATGTTACCTAATGATTTCCCTTGGGAAATGTGAGGCACCAGCCGATGAAATCTCTTCGTGTAAAAATCTGTTAAAATCGGAATTTTACCGTGTTGCTCTTGCAATTTTTGCCCTGGCAGCTTTTTTGGGAAACTTCTGTAGTTTTTGTGTACCGTCAGTGGTTCTCGTCAAGGAAACGTAAGTCAGGTTATGCAGTGTTTGTCCTTCATCTGTCTGTGTCTGACTTTTTCATGGGAGTCTATTTAATGATTATTGGAC
>JADBJO010000219.1:240000-245000 GCA_016801955.1 Conus betulinus | reverse complement strand
TCCTATTGTGGCTTTTCTGCTAGGTTGCCATTGTCGCTGACATGGGGTTGGGGAAGGAGTGTGGGGTAGGGGTGGGGGGTGGATGGGCAAAAAAACCAAATATAGTGGCGGAAATAAAAACAAAAAGAACAGGAGCAACATCAGAACCTGAAATCAAAATGAACTGCTACTGTCACTAGTACTACCAATGAATACACAGCGATACAAACAAGACAGTAATAATAATAATGATAATAATAATAATGATGATGATGATAGTAATAATAACAGCAGCGATGGCAAATAAGACCAGTAATAATAATAATAGTAATGGTGATGATAATAATAACAGCAAGAAACAACAGAACTAATAATCGTGATAATAACCCTGATGATGATAAGTAAAAAAATAACAACAATAATGACAATAGTAATCATAATGATAATGATAATAATAAGAATGATAGTAATAATGACAATAATGATGATAATAATAATGATGATGACTAATGATGATGATGATGATGACGGTGATTATGATGATGATGTCTATGATGATAGGAATAATGATAATAAGAATGATGATGATACTATTCATGAAAATAATACATAATCGTGTTGACATTTGGAGTCCTCCTCCGCCTCCTCCTCCTCCTCCTCCTCCTCTCCTCCTCCTCCTCCTCCTCATCATCATCATCATCATCATCATAGCAGTATTATCATTATCAATCACTCTATTGCTACGACGACAAATAACAAGAACAATACACCCCGACCAAATTCCCCTGGCATTTTAGTTTCAGTAGCACTGGCGAAGGTCAGCTGGTTCTGATATTAATTATTTATCGACAAACGCTGCCTGTCTCTTTGGCAGCAATTTACGGGCAGACTGAAATAAACCAAAAAGTCATAACCTCTTTCCACCACACTCCATTCCCACCCCTCTCTCGCCATCTCTCTCCCTCCCCACACTTTCCCATCCATCACCACAGTTCAGATATATCACGGTGGCATCAGTCTGGCGAACAAACGTTAAAACCAAGTCTCAAAATATGAACATGCAAAACTGATTGATATTTGCCTTCTTAGGATCATACAACAAACGCAGGCACGCGCGCGCGCGTGCGCACACACACGCATACACACACACACACACACACACACCACACACACACACACACACACACACACACACACACACACACACACACACACACACACACACACACACACACACACACACACGCACGCACACGGGCTGACAAATATGCAAGTCAAGCGCTGGTTCAGTGCGTTTCAGAATCAACGAGCGTTTATCTATGAGGTGATGTAAAAACATTTGGCCAGGAAGGCGTTGAAACGATTTCGTTTGGATGCAGCATGCACTTCAACAAACGATTGTTTTAAGCGTGCACGCAGCTTTTCTTTGGCAAGAGAAGCATCTAACGCGTCACGGCATCCGAACACAGCGCAGTGTTTGTTGTTGGAGCAGTATGTTTCACGTTCCCCAGTAAACAAATGCGTGGCAGAGGGGCGCAGTGATAAAGAACTGTTCAGCGTGGCAGCCAGCCTGTTGCTGTCAAAAAGATGGGGCAAGAGGTTTTGAGTCGAGGCCATTAACCCATTTTAGTCGTGTGTGCTATCTATATTTGAAATGCATATACATTCATTTTCACGATTTCCTGTCAGGATATTCTCTAAAACCCCTCCGTTGGTGTGGGTTGCCAGTCAGCAAGACAACGCAAAAAAAAAAAAATATATATATATATATATATATATATATATATATATATATACCGAATCAATTTCAACTGAATTTAGTCGAAACAATCAGTGTCGCTTAAAGATAAGTCATGGAATTTTAGGGCGAATCCGTGGCTCCAATACAGATCAAAGTTACACATCCAGGACATGTCCAGCAATTCTCAACCGATTTTTCTAAGAAACACAGCTGAAAGATGGAATTCGTCCCAAGGATCAATTCATTGAATATTGGTGCAGATGAGTGGTAAGGATTTATGGCGCAATCCGGATCATAGGATGGATCTGGTATATTTATATATTCCATCTTGGCAGGGTTTTGAGGTCTGGATTGACGAATAACTTCAGGCGCAAACGGGTGGACAGGAATAATAAAGAGCTGAATGGATGATGCAGACGGAACGCAGGGAGAGAGAGAGAGAGAGAGAGAGAGAGAGAGAGAGAGAGAGAGAGAGAGAGAGAGAGAGAGAGAGAGAACGAACGAACGAACGCACGAAGTTTAAATGCTAATAAGCTGTTAAGCCATTAAGAAGATCGGCGCGGTGTACAGTGACAGAACGCGACCCGATTCCATTGACATGGAAACCACAACAATGTCTTGTTCTTTCTCTTTACATGACAAAAAAAACGTGAAGGAGAAAATGTCACTGGTATGCAGTCGGAGAGAGAGAGAGAGAGAGAGAGAGAGAGAGAGAGAGAGAGAGAGAGAGAGAGAGAGAGAGAGAGAAGAGAGAAGACAAGATAAAATTCTTTATTTACGAGGATAATAGATAAGCACTTATGAGCTTTTTGATTGGCGGGGAAAGAGCATTAGAACATCTTTCTGACAGTCTGCTTCAAGAGAGAGGAGATAGAGAGAGCTAGATAGTGATAAAGATAAGAGAGAGAGAGAGAGCTTAGCTACGAGCAGCCTACACATGGTGATAGTGTCCTTGTGTGTGCAATTGTTGTGGTGTCCGAGTGTGTGTGTGTGTTTGTGTGTGCGCGCAGCGCGTGTTTGTATGTGTGTATAATATTGGTGTTTATGTTTTGTGTGTGTGTGTGTGTGTGTTTGTTTGTGCGTGCTGCGCGCCGTGTGTGTTGTATGGTGTGTAATGTGTGTGGCGTGCTTGGCGTTTGGTGCGTGTGTGTGTGTTGTGTGTGGTGTGTGTATGTGTGTTTTTATGTGTGTGTGTGTGGCGTGCGTGCGTGTGTTAATGTTTGTGGTGTTGTGTGTGTGTGTTTGTGTGTGTGCGTGTGTGGTGTGTGTGTGTGTGTGTGTGTGTGTGTGTGGTGTGTGTAGTGTGTGGAAGGCAAACAGGGATATGATGGGTTTAGCAGAAGGGTGGAAGCCTCTTTTTCTTTTCATAGAATATACGAACGACGCCCTTCCCCTCGACGATCTCGCCTTCAAAAGCATGATGGCTTTTGAAACGTGCCTTAATCCCCCTACTCCCAACTATTTTGCATTGCTGGAAAAAACGAAGGGAACCTTGCCACAATGTCTGTATAAGCGAATTCGAAATCGATCGAACGACCGCCTACGCAATTTTGTTGGGTCGTCCCTTTCCCTGTACCCTCTCTTCCCTCTTGGGTCCATACTTATCTGCAAATCCTCTTCGCTCTTAGTGGCAAGGCGGGCGTCCGGCGAGTCGATGATCCTTGACTCTCTTTCTATCCTTCTGCATTTGCCAGAAATGTTTTTAAACCGTTAAGATCCCAGGGAGACACTAAGCCGCGAGCCGCGAAAAAACTTTTTTTTTTTCCTTTGTTTTGTAAAAGGACGCGTGCCTACGCGGCCAGTTTTTAAGAAGGAGACACGTAACACAATACACACGAGAACACAGACGCAACGCAAGCAGCACGCATTACGGCGCAGCAGCCGCCCGCGCGCCAACCAACACACCCAGACAAACCCAGACCACCACACAGCAAAACCACACACACACGCACACACAACACACACCCACAGACACACTTCAGACCACGCACATACCTACACACACACGCCACTGTGCGGCACAAAAACCACACACAAGACACAACCACCGACACACACCCACACACACACACACCTCACACACACACACACTACCACCACAGAGTGAACATAATACACCTCTATCAAGACACAACGCGGGCAGACCTGATATTATATATAAATTATATATATATATATATAATATATATATATTGGTGTGTGTGGGTGTGTTGTGGTTGTTGTGTGTGGTGTGTTGTGGAGTAGATATAGAGAGAGAGAGGGAGAGAGAGAGAGATAGAGAGGAGAGAGAGAGAGAGAGAGGAGCTAGCTGGAGCCGGATTGATAGGTTGAGGTTTTTAATGAGGGATGTTGGTAAGGTGTTATGGGTGCGATGGGGGGGGCGTGTTTCCGAGGAGATGAAGGGTGTGCTTAAAGTGCATGCAGGGCGTGTGCATGTAAATCTCTCGTCCCTCTCTCCTCTTCCTCTCTCCTCCCTCTCTCTCTCTCTCTTACTCTCTCTTCCTCTCCTCCTTTCTAACCACTCTCTCTCACTCGTCTCTCCTCCACGCATAACTGTACATACCGTTCACTTGTGGTTTTATTATATTGTACACACACACACACACCAGTTGACACACACACACCACACACATATATATCTATACTTATATCTATATATATAATATTATATATAGCGATATAGACGAGAGAGATAGATAGAGCTACATAACACGACACGTGCGCAACTGCATGCACGGCGTGCGCGCGCGCGGCAGCGCTTGCAACGTGCACCCACACACACACACACGACACAACACAAACACCCTCAGCAACACGCACGCACGCACGCACGCACACCACCGCAACACACACACACACACAACACACACACCCACACACACCCACCAACACAGACACACACGCGGCGCTGCGCACACATCACACACACACACACACACACACACACACACGGAAGGTCTGATTTGTAAAAGCAGACCAGTTTTCAAACACGACTAAGATCTAAGGAGAATCCGGATAGGAAGCTTTTACTTTGTAATAGACACGTGCGCTTTCAATTATAGAAAAAAAGACATGTACGCTTACAGTTGCGCGCGCGCGCGCGCGCGCACACACACACACCAAACACACACACACACACAACACCCACATACACACACACACACGTACAACGTACAGGCTTTTCTCTCTGTCTCTCTCTCTCTCGTCTCGCTCTCTAAGACGTTTGAGAAGCGAATGTCAAGAGAACCAAAGACAATGGAATTGTTGTGCACCACGCCAT
>JADBJO010000219.1:227500-230000 GCA_016801955.1 Conus betulinus | reverse complement strand
CACGCAAACGTCCCTCCATATTTCTTCTGTAAGCCGCCGTTTTGTCGCCGGTCTGCATTTGCCTCGCCGCCAATATCTGTCCAGCGAGAAAAGGGCAGTCAGCATACCTCCCTTATTTAAACTTTACTGTTTACCGTCTCCGAGATTCCTTGAGAATTCCCTTCGTGCGTTTGAGAAAACGATCCATTGATTCAAGACTCAATCTGCATTTAAGATAAAAGAACCACAGACAGGCAAATCTTCCCAGTGATGGCACTCTAAGACTGAGTATTTTTCGAATCTTTTCATTCAAATGGCTGTTCATAAAACAATGTCTGCAGAACAGCAGTTCCAGAGGAGAGTAATCACCATCTGTCACCAGCCTTGAAGACACTACCCGTCATTTGCGTCTGCTGTTTTCTTCTTTCCAAGCATGACTGTGGCCAGAATCGCCTCGCTGGCACCCCGAGTTTCCTGATTTTGTTTCCTGCAAGATTTCGAAATGCTTTGTATTCATGCTGAGAATGCATTTCTTGCTTGAGCACACACTCGTGCGCACTTGTTTGTGTGTGTGTGTGTGTGTGTGTGTGTGTGTGTGTGTGTGTGTGTGTGTGTGTGATGGTGTGTAAGTTTGTGTGTGTGTGTGTGCGTGCGTGCGCGTGCACGCTTGTGTTTGTGTGTGTGTGTGTGTGTGTGTGTGTGTGTGTGTGTGTGTGTGTGCGGGGCGCGCGCGCGCGTTTGTGTGTGTGTGTGTGTGTGTCTGTGTGTGTGTGTGTGTGTGTGTGTGTGTTTGTTTATATGTGCGTACGTGTTTGCGTTATATGTGTGCTTATGTTTTTTGTGCGTAAGTGTGTATGTGTTGGTGTGTTTACGTGCGTGTGTGCTGTATTTTACTTATGATTCTTAACCTGGTGCACACGGGGATTGGGCCGTGTCCGTTTGGAATACTTTGGGCCTGGTTGTGGCCCTGGGTTTGATATTTTCTTGTTTTCTTGCGTTCTGTGTGCGGTTGTTTTTTTGTGCGTAAGCGTATATGTGTGTTGTGTGTTGTTTGTGTGCGAAACTCTGTGTGTGCGTGCGTGCGAGCGAGCGTGTTGTATTTACATATGATTCTTAAACTGATGCACACCCGGGATTGGGCCGTGTCCTATAGGAATACTCCTGATATGCTAATAAGCTGAGCAGAAGCGTAGTATGGAAGGTGAAATCAGACCATCTCTATGCCGTCCGTTGTTGCAGACAGCAGCATAGGACTAGCTGATTCTCCCCCCCCCCCCTCCTCCCACACACACACACACACACACACATGCTCTGGATATATTCCCTTACAACCGCCTTCCTCCTCTTCAAGCCATTTCTCTCTCTCTCAGTTTTATTCCTGGTATTCTATATATTACTCCATACCCCCCCCCCCCCCCCCCCCCCCCCCCCCCCCGACTTCGACTTCTCTTCGTTATTACAGTGGTTGGCTACGTGATTGTTACCATCCAGCGGTATTAGCTGTCAATAATTAGAACACAGCAGATTAGCTCAGATTTTTAGACTTTTGCACTGCCCAAAACTTTTCCTTTACTTAATACAGCGTTATACATGGAATTTCTAACAACTGTGTACATGGTTCGAAAAATACTTTGTGTATGTCATTGTTATTTTGTATACAGTAATGTTCGTTGTTTTGCGAATTCAGTGTTGTCGGCAAAAATCAATCATATTTCTTTTCTCTTTAAATGTATTGAGTTTATTCTAAGTCATGTTTTTTACCCACTTTCTTGATTACGAGTCACTATATGTTCACCTCATTTCTTTATATTTGACGTAATTTAGGACCGGTGACTGATAATTATGTCCCGTCTACCGGCAGTACGAAGACACTGTCCAAGCACAGCGAAGTTACTGGTCATTCTTCATTGACTTGAAGGCGTTGAACGATGTCGTTTTGATACAGCATGCATGACAACAAAACGATTATTTGAGAAGTGTGTGTGTGTGTGTGTGTGTGTGTGTGTGTGTGTGTGGCGGGGGGGGGGGGGGGGGGGGGGGGGGGGGGGGGGGGGGGGGTATCTGTTTAAGAGGACATGCTGCTTTTATTCGGCAAGAAAGCATCTAACTTTTTAAAGCACCCTGACACAGAGGTGCGCCTGTTCGTATGCACAGCATGTTTCACGTGCTAGACGTTTCCTCATAAATATAAGCGTGGCAGAGGCGCGCGGCGGTAAAGAACAGTTTAACGTGACAGCCAGACTGTTGCTAAGAAAAAGGTGGGGCGAGAAGTTTTGAAGTCAGGGTATTATTAACAGGGAATAAAGAAAGGCTTAAAGTAATGATGCAGAAAAGAAACGGAGAAAGAGAGAGAGAGAGAGAGAGAGAGAGAGAGAGAGAGAGAGAGAGAGAGCGCTTGTTTCTGCGTGCATGCATGCGTGCATGATAACGTGAGTGTGTCGGTGCGAGGACGATCCTGAGCCTCTCTATTACCATTTCTGTAATTATTGATACAGTCCTGAACCTTTTCATCAATGTTTTT
>JADBJO010000219.1:215000-222500 GCA_016801955.1 Conus betulinus | reverse complement strand
TGTCGAGAGATACGAGTGAGAAGTTTGTCACCAGTGTTTGTGCTGGTGTTTTGTCACGGCATCCCTGCTTCAATGTGGGGACATTGAACCTCATCCTGGCCCTCCCAAAAAACAGACAACACTGCAAATCTCCTGCAAGAAAAACCCCTCAATTCTGCAAGTGACAACACTGCAGGTGAAGTATCTTTGGCCGATGTCATGAATATGCTGACAAGTATGACAAAAAGATTACAAACATTGAAGAAAAGATGACTACCTTTGATTCAAAGCTGAATGAAATGCAAACAGACATTGATGAAGTCCGCAGAGAATGTGAAGATCTAAAAGAAAGAGTGACAAATCTGGAAGGAAAACTTGAAGATCAAGAAAGTAGGAAACGACGGAAAAATCTTATTTTCTACGGCATCCCAACTGGTGACGGAGGAACGGAGACGTATGCAGACTGTGAAGGGAAAGTGAAGGAAGTGCTGAAGGACAAGATGGGCATCCAGGAGGATGTCCCCATGGAACGCGTGCACCACCTGAAGGATGGGAGAGGCCCACGCCCCATTATCGTTCGCTTCGAGAAATTCAAGAACAAGGAGAGGGTGCTGTCTGAATGCAGGAAGCTGAAAGGAACGAACCTATCTGTGTCAGAAGACTTCACACTGAAGGTGAGGGAAAAGCGCGCGCCAGCTACTCCCTTTTCTAAGAGAAGCCAAATCTGCAAACAAGAGAGCCTATCTACATTTCCAATCCCTTGTCGTAGAAGGTAAGCACTACACCTATGACCCAGAAACACAACAATTCCAAGAAAAATCTGTAAACAAATGACGGGCTGGGCCGGCTTCCTCTCAATGCTCCTAAAGGGAAGATTTCCGATTGTATCCCCCCCCCCCCCCCCCCCCCAACTAACGGTGACGATCAACATTATATGTGTGAATCAGTGAACACAAACAGTGTGACGTAGCGCTGAGCAAGTCTAGATAAGGATACAGAATGCATTGATTTTGACACATAGCAGTCTGTGGCATCGCGTAATACTACGAGGGACAGTTACACATCTCTGTTCACTCAGCCCAGGTTAGAAAGTAAACAGATGTCTGAGTTTCATATTATGGCATGGAATGTTCCGGGTCTTTCTCAAAAAGTTACAAAGTGCTTCCTTTAAAATGTTCTATTCAAGTTTCAAGATTTTCTCTTTTTCAGAGGTTTGGGCATGTAAACAAAGTGACATTGAAAACGCCTTTCCAGACCATTCTGTATTCTTATGCACGCGTGCAAATTTTAAAGAAGGTAGGGTTGTTGTATGCATGCATAAGTCTATTGCAAACAATGGGGAACGACTATTAAAGAATGTTGAAGTCTGTATGTTCATTAAATTTGAAAAAATCAATATTCAAAAACTCATTTGATATTATCGCTGCATTTATTTATGTTGCTCCAGAATATTCTGTTATATATGAAGACAGCACTTTTGAAGGCTTTGACAAATTGGACAGTAATATTTGTGATTTGATGGTATCCTACTCAAATTCTCATTTAGTATTATGTGCTGATTTCAATGTGCGAACAGCAGAGCTTCCAGACACTGAGTTTTGTGATGAAGACAGACATGCTGCGCCTTTGGTTGAACTCCGTGATTTATTGTGTGATATTGTGCAGGCAAACATGCAAGTCAAAAGATAAGAGTATTAACAATTTTGGATTAAACTTATTGAATTTCTGAAAGAAAATAACTTTTTTTTTTTGTCAATGGACGAACAGAGTGGGGATCGGGATGGTGAAATTACATGTATTGCTAATCATGGAATGAGTGTGGTGGATTACTGTGTTGTATCAAAGTCTTTGTTTGATTTGTTAGTTGATCTCAAGGTTTTAGACAGGTCGGAATCAGACCACTTTCCTATTGTAACTATATTTCCGGTACCGGTGGGGCTAAGGATAATGTTCTAAATGACACTGAAGAATTCACATAGAGGAATTAACCACTTTCTTTTGGACCGATTCTTCTTTGGAATATATACGACAAAATCAGCATGTAGAATATGAACGCTTTCTTCCTGCTACGGAAAGAAGAACTGATGCAGGGTCAGATTATCTTGTTGACTTACTTCAACAAGCAGCTGAAAAGGGCAAACAAAACCAACTCAAACAAAACTCACGAACACAACCCTCGTGGTGGGACGAAGATTGCGAACAAGCAAAAGCTGAAAAGTATAGGCAACTGAGACTGTGGTGATCCTTCAACAAACAAGAAGCTTGGAATCATTTTTTATTTACTTGAAAAAAAAATCAAAACCATATCCAAACAAAAGCAAAAACAAGAGAACAATGAAATTTTGAAGGAGTTAAATGATGTTTGCTCTCAAAAAAAAAAACAAAAAAAAAAAACTCGAAGTCGTTTTGGCAAAACGTTAGATTTCTCACAGGTGCTAAAGCAGGACGCGCAGACGTAATTGATGCATGCACATCGGTTTTCGTGACCTTTTGAACCCTGATAACACAGTTGTTGACTCTGAATTTTGGAATGAAGTTAATCAGGTTTTTGAAAGCCATACTCCTGATGACTGTGACCAGTGTTAGGCTGCACAGGACGATCTTGATAAGCCGATCACAGAAGATGAAATCCGCCAGGCAATAAAGGCTATGATGAAAGGTAAGGCTCCTGGGCCTGATGGTGTACGGCCTGATGTGTTCCATGTTTTAAACAATGTTCTGGTAAAAAGTTTTTACATGTTTTGTTTAATAGCGTCTTTGACAGTGGGCAATATCCAGAAAGTTGGACAAATGGGTTGATTTTTCCACTGCACGAGAAGGGTGACCACAAAAAAGCCGGAATCTATAGAGGAATTTCACTATTAGATGTTACTGGCAAATTGTGTAGCAGCATTTTGAATAAGAGGTTATATGCTTTTTGTGAAAAGACAAGTAATATACCAGAAGCTCGAGCAGGTTTTAGGAAGGGATACAATACAACTGACAATATATTCTCTCTGCAATCATTAGTTCAGAAACATCTTACTAAAAAGAGCGGCCGCTTCTACACTCTTTTCGTTGACTTTTCCAAGGCTTTGATAGTACTGATAGAGCAAATTTGCCAAATTTGCTGTATATTCTACTTCAAAAAGGAATTCATGGAAAACTGTTTCAAACAGTCACAAATATGTACAAGCAAGTTATGGCGGCAGCTACATTCGGAAATAGCATTACAGAGTATTTCGAGTGTTTGTCAGGGGTAAGGCAAAGCTGCATTCTCAGCCCTTTGCTGTTTTCATTGTTTACATCTGAACAGCAAAATACACTAGTTACTGGTAACACAAGGGGGATTGATGTTTTTTTTTTCAGATCAAACTGGCATTCTCTTATTGATGTATACAGATGACATTGCCTTGGTTTCTGACACTGTGACTTACCTCCTGCAGAAATTGACTTTGGATCTTTTCTGTGGCAGATTTGGACTAAATGTGAATATTGAAAAAAAAACCGAAGGTAGTTGTCTTTAAGAAAAGTTGTTTCTTTTTTTAAAGTTCTGATGTATGGTTTTATGCTAGTAAACAAATCAAAGTGGAACCCATGTACAACTATTTGGGAGTGATATTTTCTGCTACGTTCAACTGGTCAAAATGTGTAAGTAATCTTTCTGGGAAGGCACTTAGAGCGCTTGCAAGAATTAAGAAGTTATATTTCAAACCAAAACAACATGCCATTTCATACTGTTTTTAAGATTTTTGACGTGAAAATGAAGCCAATCTGTTTATATGGCTCAGAAATGTGAGGTTTCCAACACTTCAAAGAAATTGAAAAGGTGCAAACGAAAATATGTAAAATGGTTTTGAGTGTTGGGAGAGATGTAAAAACTAATGTTGCTTTGGGTGACTGTGGTAGATTTCCTTTACATATTGATGCCTATGTACAACTTATTAGGTACTGGTGCAGACTTCTTGTATTATCACATGACCGCTACCCCTCGTCAATGTTACAATATGTTGTTTTTATGCATGATAATAATGGCAGACAGAACTGGGCTACTCAAGTTAGAACCATTTTGTGTAAATTTGGATTTGGCTATGTATGGGTGATGCAAGATGTTGGAAATTCTAGCTACTTTCTTAAAGTATTCAAAGAAAGATTAGAGGATAATTTCCGTCAGTGCTGGCATGAATCAGTTGTAACAGAAGGAGACTATACCTTATACCAACCAGAAATCTTAAGGGCCACCTATATAAGCCAGTTAGAAAATCATGAGCATCATCGTGTTCTTTGTCTGGTTAAATCAAATCGACCCCCACTAAATGGAATCCCACGTTATGGCAAATGTTTGTCAAATCCAATTTGTAAAGTCTGTGATGTGAACTGTGTTGAAAATCTTGTTCTTTTTTTTGCTGTGTGTCCAAGATATGCTGCACATCGTAACAGACATATCCCTCTGTATTATTATTGCTTCCCATCAACTTTAAAAGTACAATTGCTGTTCACAAATCTCAGTGGAAAATTACGCTTTAGAGTTGCGACCTATATTTGTGGAGCTCTGAAATTGAGATGCCAAACTACATTTCGATTGAAATAAAAAAAAAATAAAAAAAAAAACATCGTGATTGAAATGTTTTGCTACTCACCATGTATACAATTTTGAATGACCATTTCTCTGTCTGTACAGGCCAGTTGGCCAGAAAAGACTGATCAAAATTATTATTGTATTATGACACACGCACGCACGCACGCACGCGCGCGCGCACACACACACACACACACACACACACACACACACACACACCACACACACACACACACACACACACACACACACACACACATTCACTCTCTCAAATCCAGCAGTCAGGATAAAGATATACAACAATTGCTCTAGTTTTTCGTCCAAAGCGCTGCATTGCTACATTTTTTGTGGATACTTCAGTATCGTTCGTTATCTATTCCTTATACTTCCCTAATTCTCTTCCCGCCGCGCCCTCCTTTTTGTGTTTTCAAACATCTTGTTTTCTTTGCTACACTCCATCTTGTTCACTTGTTTTCTCCATTCCCTTCCCGTCCGTTTCTTGCTCTTCTTTTCTCAAAGAAAAAGTAAAGAAAACGAAAACAAACGAATGAAAAAAACCTAGCACGTGCTGTTTTAGGAAGCAGCGGATGCCGAAATGACTGGATGCAGTTTGGAGAGAGCTGTTACGCTTTCGTTGATGAATATGTGTCCTGGAGTACTGCCACTGTAAGTATGAATTCAGATGGCCAGTTTGTGTGAAACACACACACACACACACACACACACACACACACACACACACACACCACACACACACACGCGCGCGCGCGCGCGCGCGCGCGCGCGCGTGCACACACACTTACACACACACACACACACACACACACACACACACACACACGCACGCACACAAAACAAACACACACAGACACGCGCTCTGTGCCCATCTATAATTATGTATGTATGACGTTCGAAGACAAATTCAGATCAAAGTGCTAGTACTTTTATTTCGGAATCACATTTTTTGAATCAGTCAATCGGATGGTACAGATTTTCTGTCAAACACCAGGCAAACAAAAAGAAAAAAAAAAAAAAAAAAAAGGAAAGAAAAATGGCGAAAAAATCCAGGCACTCTCTGTGACGATTCTAGACATTTTCTGATGAAGGGGGAAAGACAAGTACAGTTCCTCTGTGAAAAGCCTCCCCCTCTCTGTCCACTGATCTGATGCCAAAGTCTGGGATATCGTCTTTTTGTCAGGCGACAGCCCAGCGGGGTATAAGTCTTCAGACTATGTGTATATACTGTGTGCATTGGCTTAGCTCCGTGCCTACTTGTTTGCCGGTCTGGTTTCTGTTTGACTCTCTCCTCAGAAGCCAGCGACACATGGCCATACCCACAGTGTCGTTTCAGACGCAGTTCTCATCGTTTTCACTGTTGGTGATTGTTGGCTGATTAGTTTGGTGGCTGGTTGCTGAACTGATTGTGTTTGTTTCCACTCCATTTATGAGAATAGCAATTTCAGCGGCTCTTCATGTTAATCCAAAGAACGTAACTATTTTTGGTGCCCATGAAGACCACATTTAGTGTGGAAGGCGAAGTGGATTTTAACCTTCCACCCCAAAATAAAAAAAACCCACTGATCTAGAGAGCTAGACTGTGTAAAATAACATCAATGATCGTTCAGCTCGCTTTTTCAAAGCCAAACTGGTATTTATGGCGGTCGACTGAATTCGCCGATTTTTGAAATCTCCATTGCTGCTGGTCAGAAGAACCGTCAGTGATGCCTTGTTCGCACTGCACAAAACTTCTCGCAGAGTTCTGCCCTTTCCTTTTTTTTTTTTTTTTTTTTTTTTTTTTTTTTTTTTTTTTTTTTTTTCTTTTTTTTTTTTTTTTTTTACTTTAAACACTGTGCTACATTCTTCAAGTTCGGTGATGCTGCAGTATTTGTAATCTCCCTTCCCCACATCCCGGACTCCCCCTTCCCTGCGGTACCGTTGCAAGGAGTAAGTGTGAAATGTATGTCTGTTCTAGATGCCTGTATGCGTGTTATGTGGAAGCTGTGAATGTGTTCGTTAGCAAATATAATTGCATGTGTATTTGTGTGTGCGTGCATGTGTATGCTATACTGCTTGCGTTTGATATTTAGGACATGATGCGTAGTAGCTTAATGCTTGTGTAAGAATGTGCAAATGCACCTAGCAGTAAAAAAAAGAACACAAAAAAAAAAACAACAAAAAAAAAACGGACCCTTTCTACTCGTGGTTGTTATTGCTGTTGCTGTTGTTATTGCTGTTGTTGTTGTTGTTGTTGTTGTTGTTGTTGTTAATCTTCATCTTCCGTCGTTTTCCTTCTTCCTCTTCTTTTGAAGATGACGATGATGACCACTTTATGTTGCATCTAACATTATGATCACCACCATAATCATCATTGTCACTATTTAATGACCTCGGCCATGGAGATATCTGGAACATTCCATGTGGTCCCTTTCAGACGATCTGCAGCTCTCTGAGGTCCAGGCTGGTGGAGGTCAACAACAAGGCAGAAAACGACTTTGTGGCGTCTCAGCTGAGAGTCAGAACCGTGCGTTCCTTTGTTGACAATCTTCCGCCTTTTCTCTTTGTGTCCGTTCCTCGATCCTGTGTACTGTTGTCGTCATGTTTCGGTGGTTCTCATTTCCTTCGGATGCAGGTTGGTGGTGGTGGTGGTGGCTGAGGTGGTGTTGCTAGTGTGATGTAATTGCTATTGTTGTTATTATCCTTAGGTGGGAGGTTCTGTTGCTGATGAAGATGATGACTATGGTAATGAAAACTCTTGTATGCTAGCAATAGTAGTATGGGCAATAAGAGAAAAGACAGAACTGCATGCATTTCGGTGTGTAGTATTATGAATGCTCTTTGCAAGCCGAGCGACTGTAGACTAATACATAATTGATAGTGATGACTATTCTCTCTCTCTCTCTCTCTCTCTCTCTCTCTCTCTCTCTCTCTCTCTCTCTCTCTCTCTCAGTCAGATACTTTGTGTA
>JADBJO010000219.1:207500-210000 GCA_016801955.1 Conus betulinus | reverse complement strand
GGTTCAACAAAACTTTGTTCCACTAGCCCTGCCCTCACAGCCACCATCCAGGTAAGTGACTATCGCCATCAAAACTGGCACTGTCAATAACATCAAGGCTCTGGTAATCCCCTGTGTGTCCTTACCTCACCTCGTACATCCGTTACCCAAACAGAACTGGACGGACCTAACCCCTATACTGCACATTTACATATGGCGACAACTTGTTCCACAGCTGGCGTAATAAATACGTAACCCACCGGTATTGCGATAACATTGTGGATCTTATCTCAATACAGAATGTCAGCCAGGGTGGTATTTCTTTTTTTCCTTTTTACAATCAGTGTGACATTGTATCGGTATAAACTGTCACCGTTTTGCATTTTGTACGGGAGCCACTCCAAATTGTCACGGTTGGCATTTTGTTCGGGCGCCCCTATTTTCTTACGCCGACTTCCTATTGCTGACTGATTTTCATGTTCACTAATATTTTTTCTTTTTCTTTTTTTTATTTTTGGGTTTGGGGGGGGGGGGGGGGGGGGGGGGGGGGGGGGGGGGGGGGGGGGGGGGGGGGGGGGTGGGGGGGGGGGGGGGGGGGGGGGGGGGGGGGGGGGGGGGGGGGGGGGGGGGGGGGGGGGGGGGGGGGGGGGGGGGGGGGGGGGGGGGGGGGAGGAGCGGGTCGTGGAATAAAACAAACCAAACATGTCAACATGTTTTAAGATTGTGACTACCTTATACCGACATTGGTTTGTTTCTTCGGACCAGCATCAAATATTTGCAACAGCCGTCCATGAACACCGTTATGTAGCCCTGTAGATTTCTGGGTTTTCCGAAGATGACCCTGCTTATTTGACTGTGGAAAAGCCAGGCCGAATGACGAAGAAGGCAACAGGACTGGATTACATCTGTATTAAGGCTGTTTTACCATATGCGCAGCGAGGGGAAAAAAAACTACGACCACCCGCATACACGATGTGATGAATGAGTGTTGAGGTCAAGTCACATAAGGTGAGTCAATCATTGTACATAGAAAATAAACGTACTGAGCCAGCACGGACCGCCGGGGTCAGGTAATAAAGGCTGATCGGTGAAAATCAGCGCAAAACAATGGGCGGTTGGAGTGCGTTGGGGGCTTTACTACGCTGGAAGAAAAAGAAAAGCACAGCTGTTGGATTCCCGCTGTTCGGTCATTTAGGGTTCAGTCGCCCATCCACATGCACATGCACCCCCCCCCCCCCCCCCCCCCCCCCCCCCCCCTGTGTGTGTGTGTGTGTGTGTGTGTGTGTGTGTGTCCTGCGTTATGTAAGCCATGCGGGACCGCCCGTTATCTTTATGTCCTGGGGCAATCAACGGTCAGTGCACCCCCACTCCACCACAATGAAAGCCTTTGTCCGGGTCGTGTTGCTGTGCCTTGGGTACCTGTGCTGTGGTAAGTACATAGCAACATCAGGATTGCCCCATCACTGCAATTCATAGGGAGGCAGTGACGGACGCTTGGGAGACGCAGTGACCTCCACCATCTTCTGCCCTTAGTCCGGTGCGGCAAATTTGAGGTGAAGCAGCTGCACACTCTTTATGCTATCCACCCAGGACTACTTCAGACTGCTTCTGGAATGTTCCTCCTCCACTGAGCCAAGTAGAATGGCCTTGGGACAGTGAGTCCTGGCGGGACAGTTGTCGTTAAGAAGCCAGCTTCTGGTGCCTTGTTGATAGTGAGCAGGACCCGGACAGATTAAGAAAAAAATGTGAGGAGTTTTCTGTCTGTTACCGTGCGTATTCTTCAGCGTGATAGAGCTGGTTGTCTTACGTTCCATCTCTCTCTCTCCTCTCTCTCTCTCTCTCTCTCTCTCTCTCTCTCTCTCTCTCTGGTCACAGTTTGTGACTTACCAACTTTTTAGGTAGTGGAAATTGTTACACATAGGCCAGAGCAAGCAGTAGCTGTAGATTCTGCAGTGTGTGTTTTGGCCATATGACTTTATTTATTTATTTATTCATCTATTTTTTTGTTGCGTCTGAATGGTTTTCTTTTTTTTTCAACTTTTATTTTCTTTAGGACTGAGAATTCAAGCGGTATAACAGGCTCCATCAGCATGGCCTTCTGTTATTCTCTTAAGGAAATCCGACAGTTCAGATACAATACCATGAATAAATGTACTTTTGTTTGTTTGTTTCTTTTTCAATTGTTTTTTTTTTTCATGATCTGCGCCCAGTTGGTGTGTGGGATCCCCCCTCCCCTCCCCCCGCGCATGTTTTTAGCCGAGCTGAGGACTGCACAGAGGGTGGAAGGAGGACTAACGCGGCGAAGGGGTAGGGAAGTGGGCCCAGTGTCAGCCTGAAGCAGGTTTTGTCACAAATCACGGGATTCGTTCCGAATCACTGCGAACACGGGTTGCAATTTCATTGGCCACTCTGTTCGCAGTATGTTCATGTTTCCTCCTCCCCCTCCCCTCCCCCCCTCCCTCCCTGCTCCCGCCATTTCAATACTTACACCAGCTGGAGAGCTACTTTGAACGGCTTTACC
>JADBJO010000219.1:187500-200000 GCA_016801955.1 Conus betulinus | reverse complement strand
ACACACACACACACACACACACACACACACACACACACACACAAACACACACACACACACCGCACGCACACACACAGCACACACACCACGCACGCACGCACGCACACACACACACACACACACACACAACACACACACACACACACACACACCGCACGCAAGCTCTGTGTGTGTGTGTGTGTGTGTGTGTGTGAGAGAGAGAGAGAGAGAGAGAGAGCTTTGTGTGTGTGTGTGTGTGTGTGTGTGTGTGTGCGTGCGTGCGGTGTGTGTGTGCATGTGCGTGTGTGTGCGTGCGGTGTATGTGTGTGTGTGTGTGTGTGTGTGTGTGTGTGTGTGTGTGTGTGTGTGTGTGTGAATTTTGAATTCATGTGCGCGACCGGGTTAATGAAAATGTGCCGTGTGTTTGAGAATAGCCTTTAAGAGGTGAGAATGCGGAAAGGGAATGTGAAGGGTAGATTGAGTGTGCTTTGATTTCTTTGTATTTCTGATAAGTTGTTTCTGTCTGTAAATTTCAGTTCTCTCTCCCGCCATTTGGCGTGGTTTCGATTGTGTTTTATTTTATTTTTTTTTTTTACCAAAGTATAATTTTGTAAATCGAATCTCTCTCTCTGTCTCTGTCTTTCTCTGTGTCTGTCTCTGTCTGTCTGTCTGTCTGTCTCTCTCTCTCTCTCTCTCTGGCTCTTTCTTATATGTATAAATAAATGTATGTATGCATGTTTGTATGTATTTTTGTGTGTTTGAAAGTGTATGTATATAGGTACACGTTTATTTCTACGCGTGTATCAGAATGTATCATGAAGGAAAGTATAGCAATTAAGCTGGTTTGCCAGTTTTTCTCTGTGATCCGCATTAACACACACACACACACACACACACACACACACACACACACACACACACACACACACTACACCACACCACACCTGCTGACTGAAAACTGTGTTTCAAGTTGGAAAATCACTGGAGAAGGCAGCAACACAGTGGTCGTTCTGCGACTAAAGCCGGTCAGCCCAGTGTCAACAACAATGGCGGATCCTGTGCTGAACCGGAGAACGCAAGTTCAGTACAGGAAGAAGCCCCCCCCAGCCAGGTGCGACGAGATCAAGAGAGAGCGAAGCAGCAGCAGCAGAACAGACGTCTTGAACAGGTTGGTGCTGGTCTCGGTACCATTAGTGACGCCAATGAACTGGCCGTGCCGGACACCGAATCGGACGAACTCAGTACACGCACAGTGCGGAAGAAACACATCAGCCGACTCGCCATGATTGTGACACGTCGCATGTTCAGGATACGCTTCTGCCTTTGCATTCCCGATCTGCCGGAGTGTAACATCAGGGACGCAGAAAAAACCACCCGTCGGACATCGACACAAGTCTGGAACAAGTTATAGACAAAATGTCGCTGGTTTTTGACACGGGAGTGGTTAAAGATTATGTCGCTACTCTGACAGAGCGACAGGTGCAGAGACGATTGCGAGATCCACACAGAAATCAAGCATTTCGGAAGGTCGTGTTTCATCATCAAACGAATGATGTGGGTGTGCTGCTATGTGAATCAGACGATGTCGTTCTGGAATATTCCTGCGATCCGTGTTCGGAGGACGATTGCTTATTCTGGTTTGTAAAGCAGGAAGAGAGACACATGTCAACAGAAGAATGTGTTAAACTGGCCTGCCTACGGAAAGGAAGACGCATCGGCCACACGAAGCATGCAGAGACCCAAGCACGTGCTCTACGGCGGCTGCACGCTCTCCACGGATTGATCCAGTTCTACCTGGGGTGACGGTCATCAAAAAAAAAAAAAAAAAAAAAAAAAAAAAAAAAAGACAGTGAACGCATACCAGTGACATTTTTTCGTTCTCGATTTTGTCATGTTAAGTGAAAGAAAAGGACATTGCTGACGCACACACACACACACACACACACACACACACACACACACACACGCGCGCGCGCGCGTGCGCGTGCACACACACACACACACACACACACACACACACACACACACACACACCAAACCAAACCAAAAAATTCAGAAGATCCCGCATCTCCCGCACTCCTCCTTCATCGCAGACTTCTCTCACCATCTCCCATCCACAGCCTGAGAGTGGCAGCGACCGTGACACAGCATTCCAGGAGCAAAAGAGACCATGAAAGATGCCAGACGTTCCATTGTCGAATGTCTTAATGTTTATTGCCCAGCCGAGCACGGGAGTCACACTGTGACTACGAGGAAGTAAAAAAAAAAAACCCAAAAAACAAAAAAAAAAAAAAAAAAAACCCACCTAGAGCCCTGTTCGAATCATAATTCTAAGTCTACAAAATCAAAACCAAGGCAAGTCTGGACAACCAAAGACTGGTGTAAAACTCATGTCTGTGATTAAACACATCTAGTCAGGTCAACTAAAAAGAAACGTCCTTGACAAAACTAAAAATCATATTGCGTGGAACCTCTCGGAACAATGTTTGCATGAAATCTGCAGTACATTGTTTAAACCTTTCGTCGTACACATACCGGTCACACAACTGGAAAATGTTGAACGCTGAACGGTTTATCATGTTGTATGCATCAAGGTATCTGCTCTCTCTTTGAAAGGTAGGGAATGATGATATAGGTGTGTGGCCACCATGTTGTCTGCACACCGCTGTTGCTTCCCTACAGGTCCCCGTGGGCATGCCGGATAGTCTTTAGGTATAAATACTTCCTCTTCTTCTGAAACTCTATGCTGTTGTTGTATTGAGCTGTGTGTGTGTGTGTGTGTGTGTGTGTGTGTGTGTGTGTGTGTGTTGTGTGTGTGTGTGTGTGTGTGTGCGTGCGTGCGTGCGTGCGTGTGTGTGTGTGTGTGTGTGTGTGTGTTGTGTGTGTGTGTGTGTGTTGTGTTGTTGTTGTGTGTGTGTGTGTGTGTGTGTGTGTGTGTGTGTTTGATGTTGTTGTTGTAATGCGTCGTGTGTGTGTGTAAGTGTATGCATGTGTGCGCAAACGCGCGCGCGCATATGTGTGTATGTGTGGTCGGTTCAAGTAACTTCAACTGCTCTGGTGCTCTCTTGACTCTGCCTTGTTTTGATTGGGGCTGGGGGGGGGGGGGGGGGGGGGGGGGGGGGGGGGGGGGGGGAATTTTTTTTTTCGTACTGCTGTTTTTTTTTCATCTATCTTTGTGGAGCGTTCTCATATCTTTGTTCTAAAAACTCTTGCAAACTTTTTTTTTTTTTTTTTTTTATTTGGGGGGGGGGGGGGGGGGGGGGGGGGGGGGAGGGGGGGGGGGGGGGGGGGGGGGGGGGGGGGGGGGGGGGGGAGCGATTGGGTTGTGAAATTATCTATAGTATACAGAATGGACACTAACTGTCGACTCAACATTGTCATCTTGTCCATATCATTTTTTTTTAAATGTATTTTCGTGGCATTGAAATGTTGCCTCGTTCATTTTTCCACTTTTTGTTTAACCAGAGTGTGTTTAAAGTAAGGTAATCGCCTGGCGTTTTCATGACGGCCTCATTTATAAACATTGGATGGCGAATAGTTCAGCTACCATGCCATAACCACATTTCATTGTTAGTTTCGTTTTTTTTTTTTTCAATATCGCTGTGTTCTTTTGGGCAGTTTGACTTGTTTCGTTATCTGACTTAAAAGAAATCGTGTGCGAGTTTTGACAGATGTGAAATGGTTCTGTTTGATCAGCTAGGCCTTGTGATTAAATTCTTAAACTTCTTCACAGTTTCCAGGAGAGATGGAAGGAATCGTGTTTCTGAGTCAAGACGATTTGAATGATTGCCAGTTTGTATCAGTTTTGATCTTCGAATCTCTCTCTCTCTCTCTCTCTCTCTCTCTCTCTCTCTCTCTCTCTCTCTCTCTCTCTTTCACCCCCCCCCCCCCCACTTCCGCCTATCAGTCTGTCAAACAGTCTATTTATCTGTCTGTCTGTCTGTCTGTCTATCTGTCTGTCTGTGTGTCTGTCTATCTGTCTATCTATCTGTCTGTCTGTCTATCTGTCTGTCTGTCTATCTGTCTATCTGTCTGTCTGTCTATCTGTCTGTCTGTCTGTCTGTCTGTGTCTGTCTTCTAAAATCACTCTCTGTTTTAACATTGGAATTTCTACAGGTAGACACATTTTTCACTCAGACCGGTTTGCTTACTTATTCCAGGGAACAAAAATACCCGGCAGAAACAAGAAGAAGCTCAAAAGCAAAAAAAAAAAAAAAAAAAAAAATGTAACAACAACAAACAAAGACAGACCCGAAGCTAAAAATCAAAGAAAGTGGAAAAAAAAAAAAAAAACTAGGAATGGAAAATGCATAAAACATGGACAGAGAATTGAAAAAAAAAAAATCTGATGTTCCTTGCAAAAGCCAGTGGTTGTTTTGGAGAGAGAGAGAGAGAGAAGAGAGAGAGAGAGAGAGAGAGAGAGAGAGAGAGAGAGAGAGAGAAGATCATCATTGTGGTCATGATGATGAAGGTGTGTCGCCTTCGGATCAGACAGAAGAGTGTCCTTTCTAGGAAAGGGAAACGAATAAATGAACAAGCAAGTCAATACATCAGTAAATCCACTTGGAGGAGAAAAAACAAAAACAAAAAAAAAAGAGAAAAAAAAAAAAAACAAGATAAAAAACAAAGGAAAAACAAGAATGCCAAGAAAAAACAAAGCCAGGATCAAGAGGAAAAAAAACTCCACACAGATTCAGTTGGCAATCCTCTTGTGCGTCCGGCAGACGATAATGACAAATGAGAAGACTACTGCATTCTTACGCACTGAAGGTGCCACAGGGGCGGGGATACAGCAGGCACGTTGACAGGCCGTTATGTCTTGAGTGCCAGAGTAAGGAGAACCAATTCTCCTTCATCATCACCACCACCTCTTCCTCCGCCTCCTTTCTCGATCACACCCCACACCGGCTCCACCCCTCTCTGTTTCTCTGTAACCCTGTAGAAGTCAGAAGAGGTGTTTTTTAGTGTGTGTGTGTGTGTGTGTGTGTGTGTGTGTGTGTGTGTGTGTGTGTGTGTGTGTGTATGGGGGAGGGGGGGGGGTCAGGTACTTGGATCAGATTAATACCACCCCTTGACGTTTAAAAAGTCACGTGGTATGTCTCTCTCTCTCTCTCTCTAGAGGTGTAGCTCTCTCAAGTATAATTAGTAAAGTATATACTCATGTTTTTGAATAGAAGAGTGACACAATGGGCTGAAAAGGAAAGGAAAATGGGGGAAGAGCAGGCGGGGTTCAGGTCAGGGTATAGTACAGTTGATCATATTTTCACATTATATGCTTTAGTCCAAAAGTGCCTAAAGAGAAATACTAAACTATATGTTGCTTTTGTTGATATTAAAAAGGCTTTTGATTCTGTTAATAGAAATGTGTTGTGGCAAGTTCTTAGAAAAACAGGGGTTAAAGGAAAATTGTACTATGCTCTCTTCGTGGTGTATATAATTCAGTTTTAGCATGTGTTCGTGAGAAAGGATTGTACAGTGACTTATTCAATTGTCCTAGAGGAGTGAAGCAAGGTTGTCTATTGAGTCCTCAAATGTTTGCATTTTTTATAAATGAGATAGCTTTAGAAATGTCACATAAAGGCAAACATGGTATACAGTTGATTGCAGGTGCTGTTGAACTGTTTATGCTTTTATTTGCAGATGATGTAATCTTGTCTCTAGTACTGTTGTTGGGTTGCAAAATCAAATAAATGTTTTAAAAAATGAAGCAGATAGACTTCAGTTAAGTGTTAATCTAGAGAAAACAAACATTATTGTATTTCGTATGGGTGGTTATTTATCCCAGTATGAAAAGTGGTGGTATGGAGATGTAGATGTAGAAGTAAAAGTAACCAATAGTTATAAATATTTGGGGATGTTATTTACAACTCGTTTAAGTCTAAATGCAGGGTGGCGTGAAATCGGCAGAAAGGGTAAGAAGGGGGTTGTAGAAATTCTAAGATGCATGAAAAGACTTAATAGCATTGACCTTCTTTGTTCTGGAAGTTATTTGACTCACAAATAGCGCCTATGCTGACTTATGCTGCAGAAGTTTGGGGATTAGAAGAAAAAAATGGAAATGGAGAAGGTACATACTATGGCTATTAAAAGATTCATGAACATTCCACTGCATTCATCAAACACAATGGCTTATGGTGATTCTGGAAGATATCCTTTATTTATTCAAACGTTTTCAAAATCTATTAAGTATTGGTTAAAATTGACACAACTTCCAACATCAAGGCTATGTAGACAAGCATATGATATGCTATATTTACAAATGGAAAGTGGACACTGCAATTGGGTTAGTAAAGTAAAACATGTGTTAACTATTAATGGGTTTGGTATTGTGTGGCTCAGCAAAGAGGTAGGGAACGAAAGGGCATTTATGTCAGAATTTAAGGATCGCTTGATAGCCTGCTACAAACAGAATTGGCATTCAAAAATGGAAGAAGAAAATGACAGTATTCATGGTTTTATTTCCTTTAAAAGTATTCTTCAGCCGGAAATTTTTTGAAAATCTGTTACTAATAAACGGCATAGAAGCATATTGGCCAGATTTAGAAGTCGGACCCTTGGTTTAAAGCAAATAAGAAATGGTTCTGCAATGAAGTTTATGTTGATGATGTATGTGTGTTGTGTCCAGATAACAGTAAGGAAGATGAAGAGCACTTTTTATTTCAATGTAAGGCATATGAAGATAAAAGGAAAAAAAAAAAAAATCAAAACTATTTAATTTGATGCGAGAAAGACCATATACTTTGATTGAACTATTATCTTCTGATGATGGAAATATTCTTCGTCTGTTTTTGCTAAATATATTGCTGAATGTTATGATATCAGAGAGAAAAAAATGTCGGTTGCTGTTTCCCTGTGAGACAGTGCTTGCTTTGGTTTTCCGTATGTCATAGCTGGTCATTTAGGCCCACGTTTGGTGATCTTTTGTTTGTCGTTAACTTTATTATTCCCAAATAGATCAATACCGGGAATCGTGTTTTGTAATGTTTTATACATTTTTCGTTTCATGAATTCTTGACGCTGCATTAATGATAGCCCCCTTGACATGAAGACTGTATTGGAGAAAGGGAAAGAAGGAGCCTGAAGAAACGTTTTGTATTCAGTTTGTAAGAGGAGCAGATTTAATTCGCCTTTACGTTTCCCTAATGTTTTTCTTTCTTGTGTTACTACTTGATTCAATATGCCGTCTTTGTACGCTCTGCCATTTGCTGTATGTTGACAATTTTGCAAAGAGACAAAAAAAAGTATGTAAAAGGGGTTGCTCTGCTTCTCCGGTCAGTAGCTCCCTTAAAGTAGAATAAAGGTAAAAACAGCCCTGGTAGTAGTGAGCACATGCACTGGTTCCTATTGTAGGTTTTCTTCATAAATCTATGACGCCTGAAGATCGAGCAGCTTTGAAGAACTGATTTGGCCGATCAACCGTATGTAGGTTCATGAAATTCTTTGTTCCGTGTTTTAGTCACTGATACGGGTATACGCTTGTGCTGGAGTCGGCGCACAATAAAAGAAGGCTCTAACAAGCGTTTCTATTGTTCGAATGGTCTATAAACCGAAAATCTCCGCAGCGGTATGAAAGAAAAGAAACAAGAACAACCTGACAAGCACTGGTGACTTTGCAGCCTTCCGCTTTAAACGTCGAGCGAATCTCGGTGAACACCTTCCCGCCATCCATAGAGTTATTGTCCTCTGTGGTTTGTTTAAATGGTGGAGACAGAATACAAAATCGCAAGTGTATATCCTTCGTTAATATTCCTTGAAAACGTATTGCTCTGCAGATTGTTATCGATTCGCAATACTCGCTTCATATTGCTCAAGCTGAGTGGATAATTCACAATAAATTCATCAATGGTGCGAAATTTAACCTACATCAGAATCGATTCGTAATACTCGCTACATATTGCTCAAGCGGAGTGGATAATTCACAATAAATTCAATGATGCGAATTTAACCTATATCAGCTGTTTCACCCAAGTCCAAATACTGCAATAAATCAAGCTAACTAGCGGTACTATTCTTGAGATAATTTCCCCCACGCTCTTCACGTTTTGTAACAGTTTTATTTGCAGGCGTATGTTTAACTGATAGATAAAGTGATTTCGCAGAACTGATTATACTTCAATAGTTGAAATGGATCTGTGTGATATAAAACGCTTTTTTTAATGTGTTTGTTTCTTTTTCATAGGACATCACTAACACACATTCAGAGTAATGGCTGGCTATGCAAGTAGCATAAATATGGTTGCTGATTCGCATTTTGTTGCGTGTAAGTCTTTGCATACTGGATGACTGTAGTGTTATCTCTTATAAAACAAAATGCTCTTTATCCTCCCGCCCGCATAAAGTGCCAGTTAACCCCCCCCCACCCACCCAAAAAAAAAAGCAAAAACAACAACTGATATTCACTTTGACTTGTCAACAACAACATGATACGGAGTAATACTTTGTTAGCCGTCAGACGTTGCAGTTCCAGTGTTTGTCGGTACCCAACCATACAGGAAAATTCCTGTTTCCATCGTCCACCATGGCACACTCAGTATTGCTCCAGTAGTAACTACGCTATAGTCCCCCACTCTGTCACCAAGGATGGTCGGAACAGGTTGCCTTTACCACGGCAAATAGACATGAAAACTGAATTTGGTAAATCGAGTAGAATCCACAAAGGAAAATAATGTTTGTGAGTAAAGGGCGCGCGTATCGGGAAAGGCATTGTGTCTATCTATGTGTTCCAGCTCGCTGAAATAACGATTTTCACTTCAAGACTGCAATCTGGCGTGATGGTACACGAGAGCCTTCACTTTGGATGTTTGCCCCACCCCTCCTTCTGTCCCCCTCGCTGTTTTGTTCGCCTCCCTCCCCCATCCAACCTCTCACTCTATCTCTGAGGTTTTTACCGAGCGCATAGACTGACAGTCTACGATGAAAATCATGATGAAAATCATCAGCTCCGCAGTCACACATTGCCTGTTTGAATCTGGCTAGCACTCAACTGGAAAAGCACAAAAATAAAACAAACAACGACAAAACCCCCACTTATTAACGTGTTGGCGTTGTGGTGTTCAATATGAGGTGTTTACATACACAAATCCCCCCCACGTAGCTCATCTTGGATGGCAATTCCGGGCATCTATGTCACTTTTGATGAGTGTGCATGTTAACCCTGAACGTCATTAACAAGCCACAAGTTATGACTATGTCCCGTGAGCACGCGCGGTTTCCATCGATCCCC
Organism: Conus betulinus; assembly: GCA_016801955.1. NCBI lineage: Eukaryota > Metazoa > Mollusca > Gastropoda > Neogastropoda > Conidae > Conus > Conus betulinus. Next base: position 190,798 of record JADBJO010000219.1, on the reverse strand, counting down.
CACCCCTCCTCCTCTTCTGCCATCAGTCTCACGTTCGGCATGCCTTCATGTCAGAGTTTCCTTCCTCCCGCAACACACACACACACACACACACACACACACACACACACACACACACACACACACACACACATCATGCATATTTTTTTTTATTCCAAAGGCAGGTTTTGCTGATAAGTGAAAAGGACACGTGGTGGGAGATTCCAGTTCGTTTCAGCCCCCTTTACCCTGCCACCAAAGCTTCTTGGACATTTCTCAATAATGTAACCACTTTTCACATATTACAAAAATGGTGGGAGAGGGGAGGGGGTGCACGGAGGGTTCCGTCTCTTGCATCCCTCCCTTAGCTCCTCCCTCTTCCTCCGCCCGTTTACTACTACTACTAACCCCCCCCCCCCCCCCCCCCCCACTTCCCGCCTCTTCCATCCTCCCGTTTCCTAGAACGAAGCTTCTGCATACTACTTAGTCGGCTGAAGCTGACTATGCTATTCGTAGCCTTCCTGTCCACTTCCCCTTTTCTGGAAGGTTTAGTTTCATTTGCGTCAGTGTGTCAGGGTGGCGTCACTGCGAGCAGAGAACTGTCCCACCACCACGACACACTATGTTCAACCCATGAGACTGCACTGCAAATACCTGTTCAAGATAGATGAAAAAATGAAAGAATGAATGGATCAATCAATAGATAAACAGGGATACTATTTTTTTTTTGTTAGGGGGTGATGGGGTAAAAGGGGAGGGGCGGGGCACAGAGTGGAGATATGAGAACGGAGAAGGAGGGACGAGGCGTACGTATGAGAGTTAGTCGACCCTAAACCAACCTTTGAAATGTTTTTTGAAGGCTTCTCTGTCAGTAATAATGAAGGTTCATAGTTTTGTTTTTCATGTTCGAGCAGATAAGCGATTTGTCGTTCTTCGTTGTCATGGCTTTGAATGTTGTTTGTCTTAAAACCGAAGAGGTCGAAACGCGCGTCGTGTCTTGTCTGTAATTAATTTGTCGCTCTCTTTCGGCGCAATAGTGATTTTCTGTGAAGTTTGTTTCTGTCTCCGCTTGCAGTCACCTCACTTTGAAACTAATGAAGGTCTGTGTCAAGTCGTGTTGTTTATAGTCCAGCCGACTACGAAAGGCACACCCGAGCGGAAGTCTGCGTTAACCTTACACCAAATTACTTGACAGCAGGGCTGAGGACTATACTGACCCGATGGTGGCTTAAAAGATTCATCGTCTGCTTGTTTGACCCGAGTCCAAATTAAACAAAGAAAGAGATAAAAAGAATATCAACAGACAAGTATTGGACTAAGAACAAATACTGATATCACACACACACACACACACACACACGCACGCACGCACGCACGCACGCACGCGCGCACAAGCACACACACACACACACACGCACACACACACACACACACACACACACACACACACACACATGCACGCACACACGCATGCACGAAGATGAGAAACACTACTACTACCCCCCCCCCCCCCATTCCCCTCAATAACAACAACACCGCCGGCACCATTCACACAGCCACATACCATCCCCTCACAGCAACCCCCCTCTGCCACCACCAAGGACAGCAAAAACAAGACGATCGACAAATTCACAGAGAGAACGTATGACAACTGAAGACTTCTGGGTTTGTCTTTTTGTCTGCCTGCATCTCTCTCTCTCTCTCTCTCTCTCTCTCTCTCTCTCTCTCTCTCTCTCTCTCTCTCTCTGTCCGACTCTATGTGTATCTCTCTCTGAAAGCGTTGCACTCAAACCAAACCATTATACTGTACAAAAGCTGGCTGTATGTAATTGGAAAGGGACGCTGGGTGAACGCTGGCCTTCGCCGAAGTCAAATCCGAGCTCAGATTATGTCCCTTGGCGAGGGTGAAAAAACGGCTCATCCTGCAATGTTTAAAGAAAACAATTCTGGCTCTAAACAGCATCAAAAGATAACGGGTTTATCCTTGGGCCGTGTTTCTTCTTTCCACCACATTTCATTACAATTGGTCCAGCGGTCTTTATTTTCGTGTTTTTAGTTTGTTCATTTCTTTCTTTATTTGATTCTTTTTTTGTTTCTTTGTTTTTTTTCGTAAACTTCCCAAGAGATGGACAAACGCGAGAGGAGACACAAATTCCATGGAGGAGGTATAAAGGAGAAAAAAAAAAATAAACGGACGGGGAGGTATTACAATCCTGTAACTTTGCTGAGTCCAGTCCCAACCTGCTGTGCTATGACTGACTCACTGACATTATCACATAATAAAACTCTCCTCCATAACAACATCGTTCTTCTTTGTGCCCACGCCACTCATCCCCTCATTCACTCGCTACCATCAATGGGAATGCAGTGAAGTGAGAAATATCAGGGATGTCAGTGACCTATACAGCCTCTGTCTTTTGCCAAACGCAGATGGGTAGAGGGTTCGTGTCTAACCAGCCGTCTTGCCCATCCAGAAGAATGCTTGCCTCTGCCTCTACCGTGTGGTGAATATGCATGACCCATTCCGGGTGAGCTTAGGGTGTCTAAACAGGTCCGCTGTTATAACCTGCTGGGATAGGTTTCCTGTGTACGCTTGTGCATTGCTGCTGATCGTGCTGGAGCTAATGCCGAGCCGCGTGGAGATACGTAGGACACTGCGAGTTTTGGTTGAATGACGTCATCTCACCGTGTGTGACGAAACGAGCGTTCTAGCTGTTTAGACTGTAGTCCAGGTAAGGACGTAGGAGACGGGTAATTCAAGGTCGTCCCTCTAGGGCCCACAAAAGTGTGATTATCTGGTAACTTTCGCGTGAACGGTACTTGCAGGCACGCCCCTCGAAATTGTCTAATGATATTCTGTGCAGTTTCAACGCACACACACACACGCACGCACGCCCGCGGCTTAAGATAGTTCTATACACTTACACATTGAGAATGGTCATTGTGCCATCTCTGTCACAGCAAGATAATTTTGAACACAAGCAAGCTGTCAAACATGTATTTGTATGTAATGACTCTCTGTGAGAGTTTTGTGACCATGTTCACTGAGTTTTTCCTTATGTCCATGGCAAACGTTGAGGGCAATGATTCTGGATCCTAATGGTATAGGAATGCCAGCGCATCATCTCAAGAGATACTTGATCATTTTTTGTCCAGTATATGTTGCCAGAGTGTTCTCTCTCGCATCCCTTGTAAATGTCAGTAGCACAGGCCACGAATATAACCAGCGATTTGGTAGCGTTTGGCCTTCATGGATATCTGTCCAGCGTCACATAAAACATCCCACACATTCACACTTTGTCAGAATAGTTTTTTTTCA
>JADBJO010000219.1:175000-177500 GCA_016801955.1 Conus betulinus | reverse complement strand
TAACGGATTCAGGGGGTCAATTTTGAAGTTAATCACGGGGATGGATATTGGGAGGAATATATCTGGCCTCTTAACCCTTTCCCACTATCACAATGTGTTATAAAAGCAAATAATCTGTGTACATGACCTTGTGATTGCTGGTGAAGATGACGAGTGATGATAATGATAAGAAAAAGGCATGAGATGGAGCGAGTTTGGCCCCAAATGGGAATAGGCGAAACATGATTCGGTGAAACGTGATCCACCGACTGATACAAGCTGGAGCCTGACGTGATGTGGTGCAGTATTATGTGGGGACGGAAAGGGTCGGGGGGTCTTCTGCCATTGTCAGCACCTTGTGTAGCACCTCTCTCTCTCTCTCTCTCTCTCTCTCTCTCTCTCTCTCTCTCCCTCTCTCTCTCTCTCTCTCTCTCTCTCGCTCGCTCGCTCGCTTGCTCTTGTTTGAGAAGAGTTTAATCATCCAAACACACCGAGTTGTTGTTAATTGTCGCCGGCGACAATTTGTGACGGAACAAATGGCTGTCTCCAGCAAAACTGGGCGGCAAACTGTGCTGAGACTACCCGTACATAAAAAAAAAAAATCTCAGCGCATATCAGTTTTTTGGGGGTGGGGGTGGGGGCTAAATTTGTCTCGTCGTTGATCGTGATTACATATTAACTGACCTAAATGAAATTCAGTTTCCATTTGACAGCTAAGCGGTAATTTAATCTCAAGTCCTTTGAGCGCAAAACCACGAAGGCTGTTGAGGCACCACCGAACGAATTTTCTTTTTGAACTATCACTTTCCCGTTGTGTAAACCATCCCTTACCAGTTTAATGCACGTCAGTGTAGTTGTCAAGAGGCAGGGGTCTTTGACACACACCATTCATGCCTCGTTTTTAGAGACATCATAGCAAAGAGCGGTTAGTCAGATTGACTCCGTGATTTATATAACACCTCGAAAGATATCTTGAATTCAAATTTTGAGAAAAAAAAGATGTTGATGCAAATGAATGATTTATTTATCGAAACGAAGATCAAGAGGTCCATTGACACCACTGTTGTCATTGACGTTGATGGCAGAAAGCCAGATGGAATGTACGAGAGCCTAACAGACCCCTTCTATGTAGTCTCGCCGATAGAACTCACTAGCTCCAATGTGAATGTGGTCTGGCGCCGAGCGAATCTCTGGCTTTTAGAGGGATAATCCTCAGAAAGCCACCAACCCAGCACCTTTTCGGCCATTTGGGCTTGTAGATGGATAATCCCCAGAAAGCCATCTCCCCAGTAGCTATTCGGGCCATTTGCGGTTGAAGACGGATAATCCTTAGATGGAGATCTCCCCGGTACCTATTCGGGCCATTTTGGCTTGTAGACGGATAATCCTCAGATAGCCATCTCCACACTACCTATTCGGGCCATTCTGTCTTGTAGACGGATAATTCACAGAAATCTATCTCCCCGGTACCTATTCGGGCCATTTCGGCCTGTAGACGGATAATCCTTATATAGCGATCTCCCCAGTACATATTCGGGCCATTTTGGCATGTAGACGGATAATCCTTATATAGCAATCTCCCCAGTACATATTCGGGCCATTTTGGCATGTAGACGGATAATCCTTACATAGCAATCTCCCCAGTACCTATTCGGGCCATTTTGGCTTGCAGAGAGATAATCCTTAGAAAAACCATCATCACAGTGTCTTATAGAAGGAGTCCGGTTTTCACTTGGGAAAACACTATAAAAGCCATCATCACCACATATCTGATTAGGCGAGACCGGCTTTCATTAGAATAATTATCAGATAGCCACACCATGTTTAATGCACATAATAGTATGGCTTCTAATCGGACGAGGCCGACTTTCAGTTGCAGCCTTAGAAAACGGTTACCTCAGTGTTACGTTTGTTTGTTAGGGTTGAAGATAATCTGGCTCTTAAACAATTGAGCCTGGCCTACAGTCGGACAGCTCTCAGAAGACTCTCAGCTTAGCGGCACTGGGGCTGAGACAAGTCTAATCCAGTCTTTACTTGGGTGAATCTTAGAAGGTCATCACCCCGACGTTATTTTTTGTGGAGAAGGGTGGGTGTGAGGGTGGGGACGGTTGGGGGGAAGGAGAGAGAGAGAGGGTGAGGGGAGATATTAAGTGGTTTTTATGTGTGTGAAGACGGAGGATGTGCTGGGTGTTTGGGGGCAGCTGATGAAGTTCGGGGCTGGGGAGTAGAGGGATGAGGTGTACGTTACGAAATTCAGATAAAACGTAATAGCGATAAGTTACTAATACAACGTCTATAGTGCAATAGCCATTTTGAAAGCTTTCTAACGTCATGATCACAACCATTTTTTTTTAAGGGAAATCAGCCCAGTTACCGTTCAGACAACAAAAGCAGACTGATAGACGGAACAGCGAACACATGGGGACAATATGTGACGCCAGATCAGAGAAATTGTCACCGGTGACACTTTGTGATGGGACGGCAATGTGTGCCTTCACCATCCGACAATTTGTGCGTAACA
>JADBJO010000219.1:167500-170000 GCA_016801955.1 Conus betulinus | reverse complement strand
CTCATTGTGGGCGACGCTTACTTAAACTCTTACTCATTTGCTTATGTCCATTCTTGTTCAGGCTCAAGGGGAACAGAGAATCATACGATTGTAAAAACACGCATTGCAAGCAATTTGAAGAAGATAACATTTGACTGGTCACGTCTAAATTCAGTAGTAATATCAAAAATAGGATGACAAGTCGTAAATGAATTTCATTTCTGTATTTCAACTCCCTTCGATGATTTTGGTTTTTTTTTTATTTTCACCACTCTATCGTCAAATACAACATTTGCGAAGAGTTTAGCATGTATTTATATTTGCTTCTTTTCTTTTTGGTTTGAATTTAGTATCCCTTTTATTCTGATAAACTTTGACTGCGCATGCCCACGCTCCGATCGTTATCTCCATTTCCGTTTAAAACTATGGTCCGTGGCCGGGTGTTCCATAAGATATTGTCCTTCGTCCGTTTGCTTGTTCGTTCGTGCGTCTGTCTGTCTGTCTGTCTGTCTGCCCCCCCCCCCCCTCTCTCTCTCTCTCTCTCTCTCTTTCCGTGTGCATGCTTTCTTGAACGTGACTGCCTCATGAATCACTGTTATCAGTGTCCCCCAGGCCATGCTGATGAGTCTGTACATGGTGCTTAATCCCTCCTATATTCTTACTCTGCCTAGAAATATCATACTCTTTAGTGTGTGTGTGTGTGTGTGTGTGTGTGTGTGTGTGTGTGTGTGTGTATGCGCGCGCGTGCGTGCGTGTGTGCGAGCGTATGTGTGTGTACGTGTGTGTGCTTGTGTGTGTGTGTGTGTGTGTGTGTGTGTGTGTGTGTGTGTGTGTGTGTGTGTGTGTGTGTGTGAAGCCCGCCCCCATCCCCCCGCGGTCCCCTCATATCCTCCGTTAATCACGAGACACTTGGAGACCTCTGATTACCAGCACAGTTAGCGTTCAGAAAGAAAACACTGTAATACGATCACCATTTCCACATCAGTGTAAAACACTGTCCTCGTCTCAGAGGGACGCTCCGGGCCGTTTGAATGGTGATTGTATCCCCACGTTCCAGGTACTTCAGCGCGAGTAATTTCCCTTTTCTGTCACTCCCTTCGAATATATTAAGTCTCCAATTGCTTGCTATTAGATTCTGGGTTTTTTTTTCTGCCCTTCGTGGAAAACATCGCCTGTCTTTGTTCCGGAAGGTATTCTGATGACTTTTTCCCTTCGTGAAAAATTCGCTTGTCTCTACTCCACAACCCTTCAAATTACGTTTCTCTAACTACACATGCGTGACATGACACTTTCTTTAGCATTACGATCTGGCAATTTGGTTGTGAGATTGTATAAGCAGTCCCGGGAAGACTTTAGCTTGTTTATTGCGTTGTGCCTATTTGCCATGTGATCTTTCGTTGTAGATATTGTGGGCGTCCTGATGTATTTACATTTTTTCGTACTTTGAGGACGATGAATTAAGGGGGATTTCTGAGGCTTTCAGCATGGTCCTGTTGATTTCTCTGCCGTAACAGTGCCAATATTTGAGCTGTTGTTATGCTGTGAACTTGTCGTGATTTGTCTTTATTATCATGCATCTCTCTCTGTTTGTGTGCTTCTATTGTCTGTCTGTGCGTCTATCTGTCTGTCTGCCTACTTATCTGTCTGACTGTCTGTGTGACTGTCTGTCTCTGCCTGTCTCTGTCTCTCTCTTTCTCTCTCTTCCTCTCTGTGAGTGAGTGAGTGAGTGAGTGAGTGACAAATTAGTGTGTGTGTGTGTGTGTGTGTGTGTGTGTGTGTGTGTGTGTGTGTGTGTGTGTGTGTGTGTGTGTGTGTGTGCGCGCGCGCGTGCGCGCGCGTGTGTGTGTATGCCTTGTGGAGAATTGCTTTCTTATCCGACAACAGCCCTGTGTGTGATTACGTGGGCAATCATGAAATTGAAATGAAATGAAAAAAAAAAAAAAAAAAAAAGAGGGAATGCGTTTTACCGTGCATACGAAGGCGAAAATCTTTGCATTTACGTGACGCAAGAGGCAGTTCATGTTCGTGTTAACCAATCACACTTCTCGAAATTGACGCTGGTCCGTCGCACTGCATGCTAAACGTTGCAGCAGAGAGAATGTAGAGACAAAGCTGTGTGTTTGTCGTGCCGTGCTGTTTCCATGCTGTACTATGCTGCTTTATTTGCTTTATTTGCCATTCCAGGCCGTTCCTGTGCCGTGCCATGCTGCGTCTGTCCCTTGCCATGCTGCTCTCTTTGCCGTGTCATGCTGTTTCTGTGCTGTGCCATACTGCGTTCGTCTGTTGCCTTGCTGCTTTATGTGCCTTACACTACTGTTTCTTTTTCCGTGCCATACTGCGTTCGTCTGTTGCCTTGCTGCTTTATGTGCCTTACCCTTCTGTTCTTTTTTTCCGTGCCATACTGCGTTTCTGCCCCTGCTGGCCATGCCGCTGCATGTGTTACGTCATGCTCTTTCTCTGCAGTGTGATGCCGTTGCTTTGCCACGCATGTGGTTTGTGTGCCATATCGCGCAACCGCTGA
>JADBJO010000219.1:112500-117500 GCA_016801955.1 Conus betulinus | reverse complement strand
ATATATATATATATATATATATATATATATATATATATATATATATATTCTAGGATAGAAAAAATATACTCAGAGATTAACGCCGGTCACGTAGCATGCTAACAGCCCAAATGGTTCCAGGCGGGAATGGTCCATGTGACTGAGGTTTTTCATTCGATAATGTCGCTTCATTTGTTCTATTTCATACTAAATTTCTCTTTGCACACTCATTGTTCATGTCTGTTTTGTCTTTGTTTTGTTATTTGTCTGTCTGGTTACCTACATACGAGTGAGTCTGTCTGTCTCCATCCCTGTATTGTCCGTGAATGGCTGTGTCCCTCTGTTTGTCTCTGTTTCTATCTCTTGTCTCTCTGTGGCTGTGTTCGTCTCTGTCTGTCTGTCTGTCTGTCTGTCTGTCTCTGTCTGTCTGTCTGTCTGTCTGTCTGTATCTCTCTCTCTCTCTCTCTCTCTCTCTCTCTCTCTCTCTCTCTCTCTCTTTCTTTCTTCTCTCTCCGCTTACAACCAACATGTGTGGGTGTTGGAGACAGACCTGGGAAAGACGACGTACCATTGTAGGAAATCTTATGCGTAATGTAATATTCAATATCCTATACTCTTTCTTTCATTGAATAAAGCAGAACCACTGATTTTTTTTTTAAATACAGTTTTTCTTTCGTTCTAATTTCTATGTAAGCCATACACGTTTGCTGGTCCGGGAGGATGGGCCATTGCGTGTAAGCAATTACTGTGTTTTCTTGGAGCTTTTTATGTTGAAACGTTCGCCTGTTTCTGCCTTTTACATCCAGCTGGCTCTCCATTGTCAGAAGGTTGTAAAAGGAAACGCACGTAAATGCTCTTATCATTACCCTCCATATCACATTCGTTCGTGTTTTTTCTTGTGTTTCTTTGAACCTGCTTTTTATGCACTGTTTTTGTTCGTTCGTTTCTGTATCGTCTACCCCTCTTACATTTCTTTCTTTCTAGTTTACTGTCTTTTCTCAACTCTTGCCTTTTCTGTCTGTCCGTCTTGAACATTTCATTCTAGTATTCTTCCTTTCTTTCATATTTAAGGTTTCTTTCTGTATGTGTTATTTTATTCCACACCATAAAGGTGTACACAATGCCAGAGGGAGGTTTTGAAGCGAAAGGGGTAATTTCGGCACCCGCCCTATTCCTTTGAACGGTGAATTCTCTGTGTGGGCTGCTGCTTCATGGTGACTTCTGCTGTCGTTCATTCAGACTGAAGAAGAAGGAATACAGCTGTGATGCGAAAATGCGTACGTTCGTACGTGTTTCTATCCGTGTGTTGAGGTGGAAGTGAATGAAGTTTTGTGTGTGTGTGTGTGTGTGTGTGTGTGTGTGTGTGTGTGTGTGTGTGTGTGAACGGATGGCGGCGGTGGTAGGAAGGTGTACATGGCCATCGACGGCTGTCTGACAAGACCATGTCTAGACCCCCCCCCCCTCTCTCTCTCTCTCCCCCCCCCCCCCCCCCCCTCCCCCCCCCCCCCCCCCCCCCCCCCTTATTCTGCTTCTTCTTCTACACATAACCTCACAATATGTGATAATACCAGGCAGGATATGAAAGTATGTTGAAGATCAGAATTTTTTTTACAACATTGTTGAACATTATGCCACATAGAAATAGTAGCCAGCTGTTTTATTTGTTCGTTTGTATGTTGCTGTCTAATCAGCCGAACGCTCTTCATGAGATCGCTCCTATGCTGCACACTTCAGTTCCATTACATGCAGCCACACCCAGGTCAACCCGATAGCATCCTCACTACCAGCAGTCTGCATCGATCAGTCAGTACCTGAAGGGTCTCCCTCTAGATTTAAAACTGTGCTGCTGCTGAGTTATCTTAATTGTATTGATCTGTGCCCGTTCTAGTCTACAATATGCGGGAAACTATCGCCACTAAGCTCGTAATGATAGTACATTCTGTTCAGTCGCAGAGCCACTTTGTCCAACATTTCATATTTTAATACTGTGCTAATAGTTTTTACCTTTTCTTCAGTTGTTCTGGTTTTTTTTTTTTTTTTTTTTCTTAAATTCAAATCATGTCTGTTACATCCTGGTTACACCTGTACTGTATGTTGAAACAACTACCATCCGCCTGCTCTACTTTTTACAGTCCAGTTCATCAGTGCAGCTTCGTAGTTACACAGCTAGCTCAAGAGAGAGAGAGAGAGAGAGAGAGAGAGAGAGAGAGAGAGAGAGAGAGATTGTTTTCCCACAGAGCACAAGAAAAACTTATTCTGTTCCAGAAATAGTAAAACGTAAAAGGAATAGAAATGAAAAAAATGCACACGCACACACACGCGCGCGCGCGCGCGCGCGCACACACACACACACACACACACACACACACACACACACAGAACGGCAAATTCTTCCGAGTTAATTCCGTTGACGGGCACTGGCCGCCATGTTGTGGGAGCTGCATGTGTCTCCAGACGCAAAAGAGTGCTGGGTTACGTCAGGGCCATGTGTGGTCCTGTCAAGGGGGTAGGGAAGCTTGGCTACTTGTTCAAGGAAAATGGTTTTCTCTGGTCTGTGTTCTGTCCAGTTTTTGTTTCTTCTTTTATTGCCTTTTCTTTAAACGTCTTTCTCTTTCTCTCTCTCTCTCTCTCTCTCTCTCTCTCTCTCTCTCTCTCTCTCTCTCTCTCTCTCTCTCTCTCTCTCTCTTCAATAGCATCTTTTTTCTCCCTTTTTTCGTTCTAGGTACTGTTTCAGGCGTTTTTTCGTCTTTAGTTTTTTTTTAATCTCTTTTTTATCCCCATATTTCCCTTTCTTTTATTTGTTTGGTTGTTTGTTTTGTTTTGTTTTGTTTTGTTATTTTGTTTGTGTGTCACAGGTTTTAAAACCTTATAGGCGTAAGCAATACCCGAGGAGTCTTTGAAGTGAAAGGACTTATTCTGGCACACACGACTTCCTTGTAATGAGTTGGATTCCACTGACTCCCCGTGTGGTGTGTGTCATGATGACGCATGCTGTCAGTCACACTGATTGAAGAAGACGTAGCGTAGTTGTGCGTGGATGATTGCCCGTATGGTTTTGTGTGTCAGATTGGGAACAAAGAGAGATGAGGTGAAGAAAGGGATGTGTGTGTGTGTGTGTGTGTGTGTGTGTGTGTGTGTGTGTGTGTGTGTGTGTGTGTGTGTGTGTGTGTAACGAGGTGGGTGTGGGAGCGGTGGAGGGTGGAAGAGGCTTAGAGTTGGTGGAGGTTTTTAGTTGAAATGGGAGGCGACGGATGGATATGTGTATGTGGTACGGTGAGTGTCTAAACTCTCTCTCTCTCTCTCTCTCTCTCTCTCTCTCTCTCTCTCTCTCTCTCTCTCTCTCGGCCAGTGGCCAGTCCCATCAGCCTATACAAGTGAAATGGTATCAGCTGGGATCAGTTTGCCGATCTGTGTGCGTGTTTCTTTTCCATTTCTGTTCCCTTTACATTTTTCATTTCTGGAACAAAATAAGCTTTCTTGTGCTCTGTGGGAAGAAGCTACCTCTCCCCCTCCCCCCCCTCTCTGTTTTTCTGTGTCTGTCTCAGTCTCTCTCTCTCTCTCTCTCTCTCTCTCTCTCTCTCTCTCTCTCTCTCTCTCCCTCTCTCCCCTGTGTGTGTGTGTGTGTGTGTGTGTGTGTGTGTGTGTGTGTGTGTGTGTGTGTGTGTGTTTCGTTTGTGTGTTTTGCTATTTTGGATAGTTTTGACAATCACACGATAAACTGTGAGATATGATTTGTCGTTGGTGAGCTCATGTCGAGCTGGGGAATACGAGATAGTTGATGGGGGACTATCGCTTGATGGTCGTAATGGGTACCCAGAGGCGTACGCTGACTCTCTCTGTTTCTGCGATTGAGTATACATTTTCCTATGTGTGGGGCTTGATAGCGGTTGTCTTGCCTACGTAAAATAAGACAGGTTCCACTGAATACAACCGAAGTAGCTATGTGGCAGTGCAGTGTGTCCTCTACTGGGCTGCCTCGGGATAACCTGATGATGGCTGTTCCCTGTGGACTGTTGGTGCTCGCGCTGCAGCACCAAGTTTCTAGATTCAGCTGTGCTTGGACTGACCAGAAAGAACAGGATGGGAGGAATGGCACTTGAATGAGAGGTAGGGGGCTTGAAGAAGGTAGGGAGTTCTCGGAAGATGAGAGGGAAAAGTAATAAGATACGCTTAGAACACCATTTATTTTTTTTCTCCCCAGTTCAAGACTCTGTACTCTTTCCCTCTCCCTGTTCCCCTCATTGGTTCCCAGTTCCCCTCTCCCTCTCCTTCAGCAGACTAAATGCTGCATAGGAGACGGTCCATGCAGATTTACTGATCGTAACAGTTTGATTATCGTTGTCGGGAATACGTCATTTGTGGGAACATCGGCCAGCAGCTTTGACCAGCTGATCAGTTGCAGTTATGCTGTCAGGTTTATTCCAGTTGTATCCATAATGTTTAGTTAATGGCATGCAGCTGCCCTCTCAATATGCCCTTCCCCTTTTCTCTTGTTCTTCTTTTCTTGTTCCTTTCTTTTCTCATTGTGTGTGTGTGTGTGTGTGTGTGTGTGTGTGTGTGTGTGTGTGTGTGTGTGTGTGTGTGTGTGTGTTTTATTACCCGTCTGCCCCTTTTCTTCTGCACAGTCTTCCTTTCTTTCTTTCTTTCTTCCATTCTCTGTTTCTGTATGAGATGTGCATGCTCGAGCGCACGCACGCACGCACGCACACACACACACACACACACACACACACACACCACACACACACAACGCACGCACGCACGCGCGCGTGCACACTCACACACACACACACACACACACATACACACACACACACACACACACACACACACACACACACACACACACACACACACCTTGTTTATTTTGCCCATCGAAAGATTTAGATTATACTTAAGGCGATTTGTCTGCTTACATCTGTTTAAAGAGGAGAGGTAGATGGGAGGGGGGGGGGGGGGGGGGGACAAACAGAGACAGAGAGAGAAAGATAGAGGTAGGAAAACCGGGATAGACAGACATA
>JADBJO010000219.1:102500-107500 GCA_016801955.1 Conus betulinus | reverse complement strand
GTTTTCTTTTCTTTGGTCATCTTTCTTTCTTTCTTTCCTTCCTTCTTTCTTTCTTTTTTTGCTATCTGTCTTGATTTCTTTCTTACTTTCTACCCACATCTCTCTCCCTTCCCTCCTCCTCGATCTTTTTCTCTTCTCCCTCCCGCCGTTTTTTCCCTCCTGCCTTCCCTCCCTCCCTCCGTCTCTCTCTCTGACCGTCTGTCGGTCTGTCTTGGTCTGTCTGTCTCTGTCTCTCTCTGTCTGTCTGCCTGTCTGTCTCTGTCTCTGTCTCTCTCTGTCTCTCTCTCTCTCTCTCTCTCTCTCTCTCTCTCTCTCTCTCTCCTATCTTTATTTCTTCTTTCTCATCCCTATTCCTAACAGCTTGTGCAGTATTTTCCATTTATTTCAATTCTTAGGTTCCCCGTCTTCTATTTTCTTTCATTTTGTTCTCTTCTCTTTTTTTTCTAACTTAATTTCTCTCATTCTTTCTTTCTTTCTTTGCTCTGTCCACGTTTTTCATCAGAATGTCTTCATTTTCTTTGGTTCTTTTATTTCTGTGCCATGCGTTTTAACACCTTGCAGGTGGGAAACGTCAGACAAGTCTTTTGAAGTAAGGGTAGTTATTCTGGCACACGCCTCTTCCCTGTGATGTATTGAATTCCACCGACTCCCTGTGTGGTGTGCGTCGTGGTGACTTACGCTGCCTTTCACACAGACTAAAGGAGATGAAACAGTGGTGCATGAATGCGTTTGTGCAGCTGTTCGTTTGTTCGGGCTGGAGTGAGAAGAGCTGAAGAGTAAGAGCGGGATGATAAGATGGTTGTGTGTGTGTGTGTGTGTGTGTGTGTGTGTGTGTGTGTGTGTGTGTGTGTGTGTGTGTGTGTGCGTGTGCGTGCGTGCGTGCGTGTGTGTGTGTGTGTGTGTGTGTGTGTGTGTGTGTGTGTGTGTGTGTGCGCACGTGTGTGTATGTGTATGTATGTGCGCGCGCGCGCGCGCGCGTGTGTGTGTGTGTGTGTGCGTGCGTGCGCGCGCGTGCGTGTGCGTGTGTATGTGTGTGTGTGTGTGTGTGTGTGTGTGTGTGTGTGTGTGTGTGTGTGTGATCGTCGCGCGCGCGCGCATATGCAGACAGGAAGAGTACACACTAATGCACAACAAGTCGGAGACACAGGCACCCAAACATGAAAGCAATCTGCTGTTCTTATGCATGAACAAGAGAAAAAAAAAAAACCCCACAATTTTGTTTTGTAACTAAACAGAATAAACGGTACTGGTTATGAAGAGAAGATGAGGAGCAGGGAAAAAACAACACCGATCGGTTCATTTTATCCAGTTGATTAAAGATAAAAACAGAATACTGAATAAGCCATAGCCACCATCCTGTGAGAACTAAAAAATAGTCTGTACAACCAGAAGAGTGCTGGATTATTCAATGCTAGTAATGTTCATATCAAGTATGTGGGCCAACGTGGTTACGTACACATGATTTTCCCCCCCGTGTTTTCTCTTTTCTTTTTGTTTCTTTCTCTTCTTTTTCTTCCCGCCTTTTCTTGTTTCTTTGTTTCTTTCTTTCTGCCCACATTTTACCTAGTATTTTCTCATGTTCTTATTTTTGTTTGTTTTAACATTTGTGTCGCATAGTTCTTAACACCCCAACGGTACATGCAAATAACAGAAGAATCTTTGAAGTGACGGGAGTAAGTCTGGCATACACCGTTTGTCTGCAATGTGTTGAAATTCATGGACTTCAGTGTGGTGTCTGTCATGGTGACTATTGCTGTCTGCGGAAGATGGAATACAGTTATGCGCTAATATCTGCGTAGATCCGTTTACCATTGTGTGTTTTGGTGGGAATGAAGAAGGATGAACGGGATAACGCGGAGACGGGTCGGGGAGGCGTTGGGGTGGGGGCATTGGGGAGAATGAAATCGAGTGATCGACTGTGTGTGTGTGTGTGTGTGTGTGTGTGTGTGTGTGTGTGTGTGTGTGTGTGCGTGTGTGTGTGTGTGTGTGTGTGTGTGTGTGTGTGTGTGTGTGTGTGTGTGTGTGTGTGTGTGTGTGTGTATGGAGGGGTGGGGTGGGGTGGGGAAATACAGCAATGGGGACTGCGAAAACATCCTCCTCTCTCCCTACCTCCATCCATCCAGAGAGAGAGAGAGAGAGAGAGAGAGAGAGAGAGAGAGAAGAGAGAGAGAGATGAGAGACGGAGAGAGAGAGAGAGAGAGAGAGAGAGAGAGGAACAGAGACAGAGTGAGACCTAACCTAGAGAGGAGAGGCAAACACAGAGTGAGACCTAACTAAGACGCAGGCACATTGTCTCTTCTTTTCCATGGTCAGTTTAGTCCTGGAACTGAAAACAAAAAACAAAACTAAAAACAATCAGAAACTGGACTGGGAATGGAGACGGTGAGAAGGAAACATCAATCCGCATTATTGTTTACCTTCATCCAGTCAGGAAAGAACGACTGGGCTGGTGATAACCGCCATGATGTAGGCACTGTATGTGTCTCGAGACGCACGAGAGCGCCGGATTCTGTCAAACGCTTTGGTCAGTTTGGTTGCGTGTGAGACGAGGATGAAACTTCTCGAACATTTTTTCTTTTCTTTTTGCCCTTTGGTCTTTTCTTTCTCTCCGTCTTTTTGTCCTTTTCTTCTGTTTGTTGTCTCTTTCTGATCCATGTCTTTTTTTTTTTTTTTTTCTCTTTTTTTAATTTCTTTTCTTTTCTTATGTGATCTGTCCCCTGCTTTATCCCTTTCGCTTTTTTCGTTTTGTTTATTTTTATGGCCTTTCTTTCTTAGTTTTCCTCTTTTTCGTCTCTTCTTTCTTTCCTTTCCCTTTTCTTTTTTTTTTTCTCTCTTTCTTAACCGCTGTTTCCTCTCTTTCCGTCATTTCTTTCTTTTGCTTGATCCTTCGGTTATTCCTTTCTTCCTTCCGTCAGTTCTTCGTTTTCAACCTTTACTTTTTTTCTTTACTTTTTTCACTTCTTGTTTCAGTCTCACCTTCTTTCTCCTTTATCCTAGTTCTTTCTTTCATTCCTTTCTTTCTTTTTGACTTAGCTCTGTCTTTCTTTATTTTCTTTCCTTCTCTTCATTGTGGGTGTTCGCATTTGTTTTATTGTTCGTTTTTGTGAGCTTGTCTTTCGCTTCTTTTATTCTTTCTTTACTCAATTACCCCCGTTTTCTACGCTTTGTTTTCCTTTCCTTTTTGCCTTTACTTTCTTTCCTCTGCTCTTTTTCGGTTTCCTGTCTCTTTTTCTGTTCTTTCTTTCGTTGTTCCTTTCATTCACGTTCAGCTGTCACTCACTCACACAGACTAAAGAAGACGGAGCACAGTTACATATGACTCATGCATGGACCTGCACGTGTTTTTTCGGGTGGGCATGCGTGGACCTGCACGTGTTTTTCGGGTGGGAACGAGCGAATGAGGAGGACAAGTGAGGTGAGTGTTGGGAATCGACTTTGTGTGTGTGTGTGTGTGTGTGTGTGTGTGTGGTGTGTGTGTGTGTGTGTGTGTGTGTGCAAGTGCGTGTGTGCGTGCGTGCCTGTGCATGCGTGTGTGCGTGCGAGTGTGTGCAAGTGTGTGTGTGTGTGGTGTGTGTGTGTGTGTGTGTGTGTGTGTGTGTGTGCGTGCGCGCGCGCGCGTGTGTGTGTGTACGTGTGTGTACGGAGCTGGTAGACGAGGGTCGGGAAGAGAAGAGGAGGGTAGGGTAGGGGAGATGTGCGCAATGTTGAATGACCGAGAGTCTGCTCCCTTCCTTCCTCTCAAGAGCGAGAGAAGAGAGAGAGAGAGAGAGAGAGAGAGACTTGCTGAACGCTAGAAACAGAGAGCTGAGAGAACAGACCGTCTGTCTGTTGTGCTTTCAAAAAACAGCACCTACTTAGCGTTCTGAGTTTGTTTCTGAAAAATGAAAAGCAATGGGCATGAAAAACGAGAGAGAAAACAGACAGACGGACAAGCAGACTGACAACCTGACGGGCAGCCAGACCTTCAAAAGGAGAGAGAGCTAGGAAAACAGGCAGACAATCTTGTTCTAAAATCCACAAGCAAAACAGTCTCATTTGTTCCTGAAAATTGAAAAAAAAAAAAAAAAAAAAGGTTAGGAAAATGGAGCGTGCAACCCCCGTTGGAAGCTGTTTAGGAGAGGGGTGAGGGAGGGAAGAGTGGTGAACGAAGAGAGCAGAGAAAACGAAGTTGATCCGGTTTATTCCATTCGGAATAGTAAAGAACAATGGAACTCGGACATGCCTCTTGTTGTGGGAGCTCCACGCGCCAACGAATGATGCCCAGTGCCACCCTTTAAATACGATTTGTCCTCAAATTGGACATGTTTGTTGTCGGACCACATTCAATCTTTCCACCGGTTATCGTTGAAATTGGTTCTGCAGTGTTTGCATCATCTTTCTGACAAAACGTCATGCGCACCAACAGACAAACCGCGCCATTTTGTTGTTTGACGAACAGATATATAAAGTAACGGACAAATTGCGTCATCTTTCTGACAGACATATAAACCAACTGACATCGGTGAAAGTATAAACTCCTTTGCGATGGAAACTTTCCTCTGAGTAAAAATGCTAGGATTCAAATCCGAAAGACGGACGATTTAAAAGCTTTACTGGTTAGCTCTGTTTATAGACACGATTAAATAAATGAACAAAAACATATGGATTTTTTTCAAGATTAACATATAGGGAAAGGGATATTCTGGAAGCGTTTGATGTGGTTCGGTGAAAAGACGGAGGGAGGGAGAGAGAGAGAGAGAGGAGAGAGAGAGAGAGCGGAAGAGAGAGAGAGAGGAGGGAGAGAGAGGGAGAAGAGAGACAGACAGAGAGACAGCCAGGATTGAGCGAGAGAGGTCGACGGACAGGGGAGCAGCATCGGTCAGAGAGAGGAGAGAGAGAAGACAAGTCAGCAAGCAGACAGAGAGAGAGGACAGAGAGGAAAGAGAGAGAGAGAGGGTCAGCCGAGTCAGGAAAGCCGAGAGAGAGAGAGAAAGAGAGGAGAGAGATAGAGAGAGAGAGAG
>JADBJO010000219.1:75000-85000 GCA_016801955.1 Conus betulinus | reverse complement strand
GAGCTATCCTACTAGTACTTTTCATTTACTGTTTGTTCCTTCCTTGCCGCATTTAAGATCCCCCCCCCCCCCCCCCCCCCCCCCCCGACGGTTTTCAGTTACGGGGAGACATTCTTGATCGGGTTCAGACACGCCCCACATCTCAAACAGGCAAAATAAGTTGGATCTGGTTGCAGAACGGTATATTCCTCCCTCGAAACACAAGAGACCTTGTGGCACAAGTTCCAGAACAGACCCAACCTCCATCGGGTATTCGGTCTGGGTCGGGTTCCAGAACAGACCCAGTTCTTCCATTCGGGTGGTTGTTTTGGCTGGGTTTCCAGAAGAGCCTAACTCCTCCATTACAGGTTAGTCACTTTAGGACAGATTGCAGAACAGTCTCTTTCTCCCTTCTTGCAACAGGGCGAGTCATTCTGGGATCGGGTCCAGAATCCCCCCCCCCCCCCACCCCCCACCCCTCCCTCCCCTCGCTCCCCTTCTCCTTACGTAACAAACGATGTGCTTGTTTCAGCATGAGTTCTGATCATAAAAGCACTCCCACACCCTTCAGCCGTGGAGTCATTCTAGAAAAGGTTTCAGAATAGCTCCCCCCACCCCCTTTCCCCTCACCTTATCAACAGGTAAGATATCTTGGGGCAGATGCAAGAAGTTAGCTACCCACCCCCGTTCATCCATATTAAACTTTGCTATGTACACGTGACGATTTGGAAGGGTGAAGGGGGGGGGGTGACAGGAGGTGTGAGTGTTCACAGCACCTTTTCTCCTTTGTCACTACAGTAAAAGTAGGATCCAGTTCTGACTCATGCCAGAGTGTACATATTCCAACTCAAAAAGAGGTCTGGATACTCGAGTTCAAAACTGGGCAATGTATCTGCTCAGTCTGTTAGCTGTATATTTGAAGGTCACACAGCGCGCAGGGAACAACTCGTGCAGAGCTCGGAATGCCCACGTCTTCTCGCCCCTCGTCTTAACACACACACACACACGCACGCACGCACGCACGTACGCACGCACGCACGCACAAATACACACACACGCGCGAGCGCACGCACACACGCACACACGCGAACACCCCTCACACACACACACACACACACTCTCACACACACACACACACTGTCTCTCTCTCTCTCTCTCTCTCTCTCTCTCTCTCTCTCTCTCACACACACACACACACACACACACACACACACACACACACACACACACATGCGCGCGCGCACACCCACCCACCACACATGCACGCACGCAAACACACACACACATCACACACACACACACACACACACACACACACACACACACACACACACACACAACACACACACACACACACACACACACACACACACACACACACACACACACACACACACACGCACACACACATACAGAGAAAAACATACACACACACGCGAGCACGCATCCCCTGCACACACACGCACGAACGCACATATCATTATTAGTAGCTAGTAGTAGTAGTAGTATTTGTAGTGGTAGAAGTGGTAGTAGTGGTGGTGGTAGTAGCAGTAGTAGTAGCAGCAGCAAGCAGCAGCAGTAGTAGTAGTAGTAGTAGTAGTAGTAGTAGTAGTAGTAGTAGTGTTCGTCACTTGTTACTTAACACCCACTTTTACTTTTAACTGAACGATGAAATACAAGATGAATGTCGTTGAGGTCAGTATGATAGGTGTGTGATAACGCCAAGGTCCGTGGCGGCATTTACTATACCCAGTTCCAGAAATGCCAGGGACACAGTCATGTTCTCACAAAAAAGACTGGTCCCAGACAGGTAGGCCCGCGTCCTGAAATCTGAACGCTTGTCGCCAGCCCTCCGTCGGAGGCCTACAGACAAAAAGCGTAAAACAAAAAGACGATGATGATTACGTTGAAGATAACGAAGTTGGCAGGACACAAGACACACGCACATTGTAGGTGTAGGCAGTATATGAGGAGTGAACGGATTTGTTTTGGCGCATACCGCTTCTCTGTCATTTGTTGGATTCCATTTATACCCCATGTGTTTTTCAAGGTGAATTTACTGTCATTCACACACACACACTGAAGAAGGCGGGATCTTGTTATGCGTGAATGTGTTGACACCATCTTCTCTTCCCATCTCTTTTTGAACTGATGGAGCTCGAGAGAAAAAAAAAAAAGAGAGACAATTGGATGTTTATTCATTAAGGCCATTGCCCCGGGAGAGGGGGAGAGAGGGAGGAGAAGGGAGAAGAGAGGGAGAGAGAGAAGGAGAGAGGGTGGAGGAGGGGGAGGAGAGAGAGGAGAGAAGACGGGGAAGAGAGAGAGAGAGGAAGAGGAGTGTGGAGGGAGATGAAGAGAGGGAGATGAGGGAGAGGAGGGGGGAGGGCGGGATGAGGGGGGGAAGAGGAGAGTGATTGAGGAGGGAGGGGAAGGAGGAAGGGAGAATGGAGAGACGGCGGAGAGAGAGGCGAAGAGAGGAGGGGAGTGAGAGAGAGGGGAGGAGGGGGGATGAGGGGGAGGGAAGGGAAGGAGCGAAGGGAGGAGTAGGAGAGGGAGATCGGGGATACGGAGGAGGAGAGCCGACGGAACGAGGGGAGAGAGGGAGGGGAGAGGAGAAGGGGGAAGTCGGAGGAGAAGGAGGAGGAGGGAGAGAGAGGAGAGAGAGAGGAGTGCCCAGGAGGAGAGGGAGGAGAGAGCGAGGGCGAGCGGGGGAGAGAAGAAGGGAGAGGCAGAAGGAGGATGACGGAGGGAGGGAGAGGAAGAGGGAGGGGGAGAGGATTGGAGAGAGAGCTGAGAGGGGATGGGGAGAAGAGGAGGAGGAGGAGGGAGACTGGTGCGGAGGCAGAGGGGTGTGAGGAGAGGAGAGGAGGGAGGAGGAGAAGGGGAGAGGGAGAGAGAGAGGAGGGGGAGGTGAGGAGGACGGAGAGAGGAGAGAAGGATAGAGAGATCGAGTGTGAGGAGAGAGAATGGAGAGAGACCGGGATGCGAGGGGATGGAAGCAGGAGGAGAGGAGAGGCACGAGAGAGGAGAGAGAGGAGAGGAGAAGGGAGAAGCGAGAGGAAGAGGGAGGGGGGACGAGAGCAGAGAAGGGGAGAGGAGGGAGATGAGAGAGAGGAAGGAGAGGGGGGAGGAGGAGCGGAGGAGAAGAGAGGGGGAGAGGGAGAGGAGAGAGGGGAGTAAGTAGGAAGAGAAGAGGAGGGACGAGAGGGAAGAGAGCGGAGGGGAGAGAGAGGAGGGGGAGAGGAGAGGCGCGAGAGAGGAGAGCAAGGGAGGAGGAGAGAGAGAGGGGAGGAGAGGGGAGGTGGAGCGATGGAGGACGAGGAGGAAGACGGGTGAGGAGAGAGGGGGGGAAGGGAGGAGAGAGGGAGAGCGAGTGGAGGAGGGAGAGGAAGGGAGAGGGAGCAGAGGGAAGGAGGAGGAGAGAAAGAGAGGGAGGGAGAGAGGGGACCGAGAGGGAGAGGAGAGAGAGAGAGGGAGGAGGGAGAAGGAGAGAGAGAGAGGAGGGAGAGGAGAGAGGGAGAGGAGGAGCGAGAGAGAGCGGGGATGAGGACGTGAGAGAGAGGGGAGAGCACTGTTTCCATCACCAAAACAGCTAGAGAGAGAGAGAGGAGAGCGGAGGATTGAGAACCGGCCCCCCCGATGGGGGATGAGAGATGAGAAGAGAGAGAGAGAGAGAGAAGAGAGAGGAGAGAGAGAGAGCACTGTTTTACATCACCAAACTGTATACCTCTCTAGACGCAGAAGAGGCTGGATTGTGTCAAGTGTCTGGGCGAAACTTGGCCTCCGACGTACAGGGTTGTTTGACTTTTTACTTCTCTGTCCTTCCTTTCTTTCCTGTTCTCTTTCTTTCTTCTTCTCTTTCTTTCTTTCTTTCTTTCTTTCTTTCTGCCCTTTCCTCCTGTTCTCTGTATTTTTCTTTCTTTTCTTTTATACTCTCTTTCCTGTTTTTCTGTTCATCCCCCCCTTGCTTTGTCATTTATTTTTTTTCTCCCTTTGTTTTCTTTTCGTCCTTCCTTCCTTTTGCTTCTGTTCTTTTGTTCTTTCTTACATTTTTTTTTCTTGCTTTTCTTTTCATTTTTTCCCCCTTTATTTTTCTTCGTTTGTTGTTCTTTCGGTCCTTCGATCCAATCATTGTTCTGTCATTCCTTCTCACCCCCATCCACACCACCACACACACACACACACACACACGCACACACACACCACACACACACACACACACACACACACACACACCTACCTGTGTAAGCACTCTCGCACACACACACACACACACACACACACACACACGCGCACGCACGCACGCACGCACACGCGCGCGCACGCACGCACGCACATACACGCACACACGCGCGCGCGTATAGACTACCTTTCTTTTTTTTTTTTCTTTTCAGCTGTCTGGCTGTCTATCGATCTATCTATCTATCTATCTGTCTTATCTATCTATCTATCTATCTATCTATCTATCTATCTATCTATCTATCTATCTGTCCATTTTTGTCTGTCTGTCTGTCTCTTTCTCTCTCTCTCCACCACCACCACCACCCACAACCCTCCCTCTCACTTTTTGTTCTCTCCTCCCCCTCCTCGCTTCAGTGCTAACAAACAACAAACAAACAAAACAACACTCTGCAAACCGGGTCATGAAGTCTGAGAGGAGAGCCTTTGAGGGGACTGACAGGAGAGCGGGGAAAGGGGGTGTGGGGGAGAGGAGTGGGGGTGGCGCACAAAAGAATTGGAAGGTTCCGTGTGGAGTAAAGTACTCTTGGCTTTTTTCAGAGGTCTTTTGCAGCACCGAGTGGCTTCGACAGTCCTTACCCAAAACCAGCCTGCCTGCCCACCTGCTTTCTTTTTTCTCTGTCTGTCTGCCTGTCTTTGTTCCTCTCTCTCTCTTTCTCTATTCCTGCATCTTTCTTTCTTTATCTCAGGCTCTCATTTCCCCCCCCCCTCTCTCTCTTTCTGCTCCTACACCTCCTCCTGCTCATCCTCCTTGTATCTCTCCTTCTCTGTTTGTGACTGCGCGAGCGCGCGCGCGCGCGTGCGCGTGCGCGCGCGTGCGTGCGTGTTGTGTGTGTGTGTGTGTGTGTTGCGCGTGCGTGCGTGCGTGTGCGCGCGCGCGCGCGTGTGGTGTGTGTGTGTGTGCGCGCGCGCGCGCATGTGGTGTGTGTGTGTGGTGTGTGTGTGTGTGTGTGTGTGTGTGTGTGCCTGCCTGCGTGCCTGGTGAGTGCATGTGTGTGTGACTCTGTGTGTGTATGTGGTGTGTGTGTGTGTGTGTGTGTGGTGTGTGTGTGGTGTGTATGCGTGCGAATATGCAATACATGCATATGTTTTAGTCTGGGAAAGGATGAAGGATAGGCACTAGTTCACCCTTGCAGGAGCGTGTACGAGAGAGAGAGAGAGAGAGAGGAGAGAGAGAGAGAGAGAGAGAGAGAGCCGAGAGAGAGAGAGAGAGAGAGAGAGATTAGAGAGAGACAGACGAGAGTGAGTTAGTGTGTGTGTGTGTGTGTGTGTGTGTGGTTGTGTGTGTGTGTGTGTGTGTGTGTACCTGAACTGAACTATTTGTCATGGGTTGTCTCCGTTTATTGCTTCCCGGTGTCTGCGCATCCCCCCTGCCATGTTCATGTGTCCTGAGTTTGACAGGAAAAGGGGGGGGGGGGGGAAGGAGGAGAGAGAGAGATCAGAGAGAGAGAGAGAGAAGAGAGAGAGAGAGAGAGAGAGAGAGAGATAGTATTGTTTTATCTCCAAAGCGCAAGAGAGAGATCAGACAGCCAGGCGGGCTTGTAAAAAAGACCAGACGCACGCACGCGTGCCACTCACCCCCCCCCCCCCCCCACACACACACCCATACGCACCACGCACGCACGCACGCACGCACGCACACGCACGCACGACCACGCACACAACACACACACACACACACACACAACACGACCACACGCACACACACCCACACACACACACACACAAACAAACACACACACACACACACCACACCACACAACACACACAACAACACACACACACACACACACACACACCACACACACACACACACACACACACCAAATGTACGACAGACGAACGCAACTGGACACCAGATTCCTAGTTCAGAACTGCAGTAACAAAACACGCTGTTTTTGATTCAGGAAGAAAAAAAAAAGCGCGCGCGCGCACACACGCTTTCCATTCATTCTCTCTCTCTCTCTCTCATCTCTCCTCTCTCTCCTCTCTCTCTCCGATCTCTCTCATACTCCGCTCTCCTCTCTCTCTCTCTCTCCTCTCTCTCTCTCTAACTCGCTGTCTCTCTATATCTCACTGTATCCTTGACTGTGTGCTCTGTCCTGTCTCTCTTTTTCTCGGGTCTGTCTGCCTGTCTGTCTATCTGTCTGTCTGTCTGTCTGTCTCTCTTGCACACACACCACAACCACACAAACCACATATTTATTCAAACAGATAATCTCTTCTCGCTCTCTCTCTCTCTCTCTCTCTCTCCTCTCTCTCTCTCTCCTCTCTCTCTCTCCTCTCTCCCCCACACACACAACATACTCTCCCCCCCTCTCTCTCTCTGCTCACTCTCACGAGGTATGCAAAGCGTGTGTGTGTGTGTGTGTGTGTGTTGTGTTGTGTTGTGTGTGTGGTGTGTGTGTTTGTGTGTGTGTGCGTGCTGTGTGTGCGTGCGTTGCGTGCGTGGCGTGCGTGCGTGTGTGTGTGTGTGGTGTGTGTGTGTGTGTGGTGTGTGTGCGTGTACGGTGTTGTGTGTGGTGTGTGTATGTGCGTGTATGTGTGTCCGTGCGTGCGTGCGTGCGTTTCGTGTGTGCGTGTGTGTGTGTGTGTGTGTGTTTGTTGTGTGTGTGGTGTGTGTGTTGTGGTGTGTGTGTTTGGGTGTGTGTGTACGCGCGCACGTGGCGTATGTGTGTGTATTGTGTATGTATGCGTATATGTGTGTGGCGTGCGTGCGTGCGTGCGTGCGTGTGTGTGTGTGTGTGTGTGATGGTGTGCGTGTGTGGTGTGTGTGTGTTGTGTTTGTGTGGTGTGTGTGTGTGTGGTGTGTGTGAGTGTGTGTGAGAGAGAGAGAGAAGAGAGAGAGAGAGAGAGAGAGAGAGAGAGAGAGCGGTAAGAGAGAGAGAGAGTAAAGGCGAATGCGGAGAAACAGACATAGTGTTGAAGAGGGTTAGGGGCTGCCACATCGCTGATCGCTGAGTGTATGATGTTTTAGGCCGAGGAAACAGTATAGTCGGTGGGCTGATGCAATATTTGTTCACATATTCCTATGACAGTGTGTGGTAATGGGGCTCTGTTGGTTTGCTTTCGGCAGGTAGAGACAGATGGCAAGAGAATGTATTGTTCACTAAACGTTGACGGCATGCCTGAGCTGCCATTTTGAAGCAGCCGTGTACTAATATTAAAAACACTGTGAAAACCTACAAATGAAGAAAAAGAAGAAAAGAGAAGAAAGGAAGGAGATGTGATGATAGTATGAAGATAGAGAAGAGGAAAGGAAGAAGCCAAAGAAGAGAAACTGTCATAGACAAAATCGACAAAAAAAAAACCACACACAACACAACCACTGAAAACAAACGACAAATCTCTCTTCTCGGGCAGGTTTTAGAATGTCTCGTCTTCTCGCCTCTCTTTTTAACACACACACACACACACACACACACACACACACACACACACCACCTCACACACACACAAACTAGGCCTACCAAAAACGTTCTGTGACATTCACAGTTCAGACGCACCCATGCTGGTCTTGGCATTCCTCTCTCTACGCCTCTCACATCAATCTCTCTCGTGTCACTTTAGTGAAAGGACGTGTGCTTTCGACCCTGCTGTGCCAGTGATGACAGGGCCGTTGTATATAAACTGACCACAGTCCTTCCAGTCAGCCCAAGATGGTCGGTTTAATGTCAACCAATTAGGACTGTAGTCAAGCCAACAGCTGCTGAATCAGCCGCAACAGCTGGTTTCCATCCTGGGTCCCAGTTTCTCTTTGTCTCTTTTCCTACCCTCCTATCTCTTTCTTCTGTCATTTCGCTCTTCTTGTCTCTTCTCCTCCCCTCTTCTCTACTCCTCCTCTCGTCATCTCCTCTCCCTGCATCTTCTCTCCTCTCTCTCTCTCTCTCCTCTCTCCAGTCTCTCTCGCTCTCTCCGTCCTCCTCCTTCCTCTCTCTTCTCCTCTCATATCTCTGTCCTCAACCTTCTCTCTCTCCCTGTCTCTCATCTCCTCTCCTCTCCCTCCCCCTTCTCTCCAGCCCTCCCTCATCTCCCTCTTCTCTCGCTCCTGTGCTCTCTCCCCGTCACTCCGCTCTCCTGCTCTCCATCGCTCCGCCTCCCTCTCGCATCCACCTTTGGGCACTCCACTCTCTCCATCCAATCTCACCTCTTCTCCCTCTCCTCCGATCTCACCTCCTACCTCTGTGTCAGCTCTCATCCCATCCTGTGCTCTTTCTCTGCCTCGTGTCAAATCCCTCATAAGGGGCCTTGGTCTCTTCTCTCTCTGTGCGCTGCCTGTGTCTCTGTCTCTTTAGTCTCGTCTCTCGCTCTGTCTGGTCTCTTCTGTCTGTCTCTCTGTCGTCTGTGTCCCTGTTCTGTCTGGTCTGTCTCTTACTCCTCTCACGACGCTGTGTGTCTGCGGCTTGTTGTTGTGGGTGTGGTGGGTGTGTTGTGTGTGTGGTGTGGTGTGTAGTGTGTGTTGTGTGTGGGCCTCTCTGTTGGGGTATCACTTATAACATTTTTTTTCTTCTTGTCCCAGAACTGCCCCCCCCACATTGTGTCTACATGTGTCCTACAATATTACTGACATTGACGGCTTATCGAAATGGTAGCCCACCCCCCCCTTTTCCCCCCCCCACCCCCCCCCCTCCCCCACCCCCCCCCCCCCTGAACACAGTTCATTTTGCTTTGTGGTGAACATTCAAATATGATAAACAATAGTGTCAAAATGTTACCACCTCGCTTAACGATCGACGGAATGATGTGCGGCCTTGCAGTATGTCTAAGTTTTGTGTAACGGGGGCCACGGCTTTATGATGAAACGTCTCCTCTCTCTCTCCCTCCCCCTCTCTCTCTCAACCATCCTCCTTCTCTCTCTCTCACTCTCTCCCTCTCGCTCTCCTCTCTCTCGTCTTCTCTCTTCTCCTCTTCTCTCTCTCTCGTCTCTCTCTCCTCTCTCTTCGGTAGAGCCTTATGGCTAATGACGAATAAGTCTGCCAGCTCTTCTGTCACTGTGTCGGTGTGCCGCAGTCTCTCTCTCCCTCCCTGCCCACCCCTTCCTCCTCACTCCTTTCCACTCCCTTTCTCTATGTTATATTGGGCTACAGCCATAATGAATAAGTGTGCATCCTCTCTCTCTCTCTCTCTCTCTCCGTCCTCTCTCTCTCCTCTCGTCTCTGTCCTCTCTCTCTCTCTCTCGTTTACGGTTCAAATTGCTGCAAATGGAGAACAGCGTTTATGTCGTAAAGCTATATGAAATGGATGTATGGACATTAGGGTTGGGGGGGGGGGGGGGGGGGGAGGGGGGGGGGGGAGAAAAAACTGGGTGTCGGATCTTTATGGCTGTGTGAATACGACGGTTTGTAAGCATGTTTTGAATAAGGGGGTTTGATATGTTCATTAATTCGTTAAATTTGTCGCCAACGTTTTGGCTCACTGCAGTTGGCAGGAATGCCATGAGCGTGCTCTCAAATGAAACAGATTTGATATGCGTAGAATGTTCTGCAACACACACGTTGTAAAGCGGAAACCTTTGCTTAGTATGAATTAGCATTTGAAAATCAAAATAGCATAGCTTCGGTTGGATTCTCAGGGATAAACTGTGCATAGTAAGTACTGATAAGGATAATGTTCATATACATCCCACCGTGTGCATCTTTATCTGATCAATGATTTAGAGAAGAAAGATTTTTAACGAAATTCTAGCTTGTATACTAAAAAAAAAACTATGTTTATATGAGTTGACGATTTGTGTTCTATATTCCTTTGCATTCTTGAGAGTTTACTTCCATAGGTTGGTAGT
>JADBJO010000219.1:57500-62500 GCA_016801955.1 Conus betulinus | reverse complement strand
GACAAGAACACAAGAAGTCGCTTAGAACCCCATGTCTTTCCAAAGTGGAGGAATAGGTGCACATTTGCACATACACATGTGCTTACACAGACACACAAACAGACGCACACACACACACACACACCCACACACACACACACTCACACAGACACACAGACACCACACACACCACACCACACACACACACACACACACACACACACACACACACACACACATACACACCACACACACACACACACACACACAGCCCATGCGCGCGCGCACACAGAGAGAGAGGAGAGAGAGAGAGAGAGAGAGAGAGAGAGAGAGAGAGAGAGAGAAGAGAGAGAGAGAGAGAGAGAGAGAGAAGAGAGAGAGATGGTTTCTATGGAAAGGTGCTGGTCTAATAGTAAACCACCCTCAGCCCTCGTCCCCTGCCCACCTCACCTCTCTCTCTCTCTCTCTCTCCTCTCTCTCTCTCTCTCTCTCTCTCTCTCTCTCTCTCTCTCTCTCTCTCTCTCGAGCGTTGGGATTTGCATGATGTGAGAGATGAACATTTTACAGCAGACTCCATGAAAACGTTCTTCCGATATGTCTAACCTGATGTGATCTTTGATTTTCTGAGAAGATTAACAATTCTCATCTGATGTCAAATTTGACAGAAGACAGCTTTTTAACCGACGTTTCCAGTGTGTTCTTAGAAGGTGTAGTTTAAAGGATTATTGAATGACTTCTTTTTTATGAACTGGGAGTTGACATGAACGTGCTCACAGCCCTGATATAGTCTTTGCAGTCGGCTGGGCTATAAGCAACATTACCTTACCTTACCTCTCTCTCTCTCTTCTCTTCTCTCTCTCTCTTCTCTCTCTCCTCTCTCTCTCTCTCTCTCTCTCTCTCTCTCTCTCCATCTCATCTCTCCTCTCTGTTTCCATTCATTGTCTCGCTTGTTTTAACCTCTCTTGCTCTCTTCTGTCCACTCTCTCCTCTCTCTCTTTGCTCTTTCACTCTCCTCTCGCTCTTTCTTGCTCTTTCTTTCTCACGCTTCATCTCTCTCTTGCTCTTCTTTCTCTCAACTTCCAACTCCCCCCCCTCCTCGTCCTTGACATTCTGTATGTCTTCTCCCCCCCCCCCTTCCTCTACCACCTCTTTCTCATCCTGTTTCCTCCCGCATCTCAAAAAGGTAAAAAAAAAAAAAAAAAGACAGGTGCAGCTGACAGAAAACGTCATTTCGCTGAATGTAACACTCAGTCAGGCCAGCACCAAGTACAGGAGGTGATCCATCTGACACGGGTCGACGACATCCGCTCGGCTGATGGTGGTCGTCTGTCAGTCTGACCTGGCCGGGGCTGCTTCAGTTTGGCCTTGTCATAGCAGCTGCATCGATAAAAAGGCTAACAACAGTAATAGTGGTAACTTGCGGTGACTCAAGTGATCGTAGAGGAGAAGGGGGGGGGGGGGGGGGGGGGGGGGGGAGGGGGGGCATAATTTGGGGGCTAAAGGGGTGATGCATTTCATCACTCTAATATTTCTACTGTTAAGAACAGAAATCATTAAGGGTCGTATGTTTTTGATCAGTTGAGAAAATGCCTCCTCTCTCTCTCTCTCTCTCTCTCTCTCTCTCTCTCTCTCTCTCTCTCTCTCTCTATCTCTCATCGCTCTCTCTCCTCTCTCGCTCTCTCTCTCTCTCGCTCTCTCTCTCTCTCTCTCTCTCTCTCCTATCTCTCTTCTCGACCGCTCTCAAATCTTTCTCCTCTCTATCTCTAAATCTCTACTCTCCTCCACGAAGTTTTAACAATGAAAATGAATGCTACAGGAAGAAGTAAAATTTTTTTGTTCATGGTATTTTACATATATTTACTTCTATGAATAACATCAACTGGTCATGGTCGAGATACTGGCCTATTTTGCTTGTATTTCAAACTTTCAATTGATTAATACTTGTTTTATGTTTGTTACTTTCGTTTTTGATATGGTTATTTTGTGCTGTACCCCCCCCCAACCCCCCCCCCACCCCCCACCCCCCGCCCATGTCACTAAGACTGTACCAGCTAATGGCTTAAACATGTTCTGTTCAGTTCAGACCCCTCTCTCTCTCTCCTCTCTCCTCTCTCTCTATCTCTATCTCTCCTCTCTATCTCTCTCTCTCTCTCTCCCCATTTATCTGTTTTTTCTGTCTGTCTGCCTGCCTCTCTGTCATAAGGGGTTGTGTACGTTTTGGACAGTAATAAATTATCCGTATCCTGATACCCTGGTTTTTATTTCGTTCTCTGTCTCTCTCTTAGTATCAGATATCTCCTTACTTCTCTCTCTCTCTCTCCTCTCTCTCTCTCTCTCTCTCTCTCTCTCTCTCGCTCTCTCTCTCTCTCTCTCTCTACTCTCAGTTCTCTCCGTCCGTATCCTATTTCCTGGCATTCTGGAAATCTGATCTCCTTGCTTCCTGACGTTTCTCTCTATTCGACCCCCATCTCAAAAATGAAACTAAAAAAGAAAGGAAGTTCCAGCCCGACAGAAAGATAAGCGGCCATTTACCCCGTCTCAAGCCAGCCAGCAAATAAAGGAGGTGACCATCCAATACAGGTCATAGTGGTTACGTGCGGCGACTATGCTGGATCATGGAGGAGATAATCTGGACCACGAGAGGCAATGCATTTGCTCAGGGAAGTATCCCCAGTGACCAAGAACAGAAAGAACCCGTTCAAAAGCCCATGCTCTTCATTAGGAGGAGGAAAAGCATGGTTCCCCAAAAAAATATCTCTCCTCTGTCCCTATTATAGCCTAGCCCCTCAAAAAAACAAATCTCGAATACTATCTGTATTCTTTCTCTCCAGTCGTGCCCCACCTTCCCCCCCCCTCTCTCTCTCGTTCTCTGTCTCTTCACATCTCTATATCTCCCCCCCACCACCCCCCCCTCTCTCGGTCTCTCCTGTCTCTTCTCTCTCTCTAGCTCCCCTCCCCACCCCTCTCTGCCTGTCTCTCTGTTGTGTGTGTGTGTGTGTGTGTGTGTGTGTGTTTGATCTATTTTAACGAGAGATGATAAACGTTTGAATTCTGAGTCTGTCTGTATGTGGTCTCTCGTCTGGTGTGCGCCGGTGAGTCGTCCAAACACACAAACCCACCCCCCCACACTCTCTCTCACACTCTCTCCGCTCGAGAGAGTCGATTCTGTCTCCCCCCTCCTCTCTCTCATTCCCTCGCTCTCTCTCTCTGGTGTGTGTGTGTGTGTGTGTGTGTGGTGTTTGTGTGTGTGGAATGTGTGATTTTCTCTTTTAACGGAGATTATAAAGTTTTCTGAATCTGAGTCTGTCCTTCTTTCTGTCTGTGTCCTGTTTTTGGGGGGTGCGAGTGCGCACAGTCACACACCACACACGATCCACACACACACACACACCACACACACAACAGACACACCCAGACACAGAGAGATGAGAGAGAGAGGAGTAGAGAGCGATAGATAGGGTGTTTTCTAGGTGCTGGTCTTATAGTATAAACGGACACGTTATGTGATCAAAACTATCTTGTACTGTGTCTTTCCCTTTCCGGTGATTTCGAGACCTGAATGCATGTACCCTGTGCCTGCCTTTAATCAATGAGAGACTGGGGCTAAGGGGTGGGCCCTGAACATTCACAATCTTTTGATATTCTCTGTCTCTGTCTCTCTTTCTCTCTTTTTGTGTCTCTGTCTCTGTCTCTCACTGTTCTCTCTTTTCTTGTTTGTTCTCTTTCGTCTGCAACAGACACGTTCAGCCAGCACTTTTTTGTCTAAGCTTTTCTTTGCCCATGTGAAGTGATTGACGTGGTGTGTGTGTGTGTGTGTGTGTGTGTGTGTGTGTGTTTGTGGTGTGTGTGTGTGTGTGTGTCTGAGTTGGTGTGTGAAGTGAGTGTGTGTTGTGTGTGTGTGTGTGTGTGTGGTGTGTGTGTGTGTGTGTGTGTGTAAGCGTGTGTATATGCGTGTGTGCGGGGGGTGTGTGTGTGTGCGCGCACGCGCGTGCGTGCGTGCGTGCGCGCGTTTGTGTAACAGAAACTCACAAACACACACACAAACACACACCCCCGGGTTTGTTTGGTGTACACACAAACACACACACACACACACCACACACACAACACACACACACACACACACACACACCACACAACACACACACACACACACACGCTATCAGAAAGCAAATGCACACTTAATTCTCATTATTTTTCCCGAAACGTGACTCCTAATCATGGGGAAACACACGAAGGGGCTGACATCAGGGCAAACGGATGTTAACCTGCTTAGCTGACACAATCCCTCGGTTCTTCTCGTTTTCCATCTCTCCTTCAATCTGTCTGTCTCTGAGCTGCCTCGGCTTGAACTATCATGCCTCTCTGCGTTCATTTCAATGCGGTTTGGAATATCCCCTATCCCCTGGCACCAGTGCCAGTAAAGCGTAATAGCATTACATCCTCGGTCTTTCCTTCCATTCCTCCGCCTCTTTCTCCTTCTCTCTCTTTGAGTAAGTGATGTTCACTGTGTACTTCTGTTCTGTCTCTGCACTGTCTCTTCTCTTCTCTCTCTCTCTCTCTCTCTCTCTCTCTCTCTCCATCTCTCTCTCTCTCTCTCTGTCTCTGAGTCTGTGTCTCCGTCTGTCTGTCTGTCTGCTCTGTCTGTCTGTCTGTCCCCTCATTCTCAGTCCACCCCCTCTCTCTCGTCCTCTCGCCTCCCCTTCTCTCTGTCTGTCTGTATGTCTGTTACTCTCTGTCTGTCCGTCTGTCTGTCTGTCTGTCTGTCTGGCTCCCCTCTCTCTGTGCGTACATGCGCGCGCGCGCGTGCGCGCGCTGTGCGCGTGTGTGTGCGCGCGCGCCCGTGCGTGGTGTGTGCGTGTCTGTATTCAATGTCTGTGTGTGTGTGTGTCTCTGTGTCTGTGTGTCTAGACAATAGAGGGTGAACAACACTGATTCTGGAAAGGGTATAAAGAACAGTGAGGACAGAAGAAGAAGAGGGAAGGAGGTCTTGTTACGCTCATGTATTTCGATGGGAGCTT
>JADBJO010000219.1:45000-47500 GCA_016801955.1 Conus betulinus | reverse complement strand
GGCAGCAGTGCAGTGTCTCCTCTGGTCGGTTGCCTCATGACAACTTTAGATGGACTTCTTGTGGATTGCCGGTGCCGGGGGGGGTACGAAAGGTTGTAGTTGTAGATGGCGAGCCGGAATGAGCGGCGTTTTTCCTCCGACTCTCTGTCTGTCTGTCTGTCTGTCTGTCTGTCTGTCTGTGTCTGTCTGTGTGTCTCTTTGTCTTTCTCTCTCACTTTCTCTCTCTCTGTCTCTCTCTCTGTCTCTGTCTCTGTCTCTGTCTCTCTCTCTCTCTCTCTCTCTCTCTCTCTCTCTCTCTTCTTCTTCTTCTTCTTCTTCTTCTTCTCTTTTCTTCTTCTTCTTCTTCTTCTTCTTCTTCTTCTTCTTCTTCTTTTTTCTTCTTCTTCTTTTTCTCTTCTTTCTTCTTCTTCGTCTTTCTCTTCTCTTCTTCTTCTTCTTCTTCTTCTTCTTCTTCTTCTTCTTCTTCTTCTTCTCTCTCTCTCCCTCGTTCAGACGTTTGTTCTTTCTCCTCGATTTTTCCACCCACACACGCAGCCGTTAGATCGCCCCGCTGTTACCGTTGACTCCGACTCAACAGGGCTGCCATTGTAGGGTCCAACTTGTGTCAAAGCACGTGTTGGGTCATAGTGCGTCCCAACCCTCCCTCAGGTCTTGCCATAGAGCGTCTGATGTCGTATTTGCAGGTAGAACTACGTAGACTGATCGCGTTCAGTCAGGTGGTACCATTAGTAGGTTCTTTATCATCACAACATTTCTGTCAGAATTTCTCCGGAATCTCTGTAACACACCAGCCTCTCTTCGTTTCCTCCATGTAGTACATCCGTGTCTTTTTATGTCTCTGACCTTAATCTTTGTTGCAGATCGGCATCCACAGTAATATGCCACTCTTCTAATTTTCGGCCACGTGGCCGTTTTCAAGAGAAACAAAACAAAACAAAACAATGCAACTGCGTTATGTCCATCTTTGACGTCGAATTCTTTGCTCTGACCAGTTGCCAAAGATTTACATTACGTAGTTGCACTGTTTTTTTTTTTTTTTTCTCTTGAAAAAAGGCCACGTGGCCGAACATTAGAAGAGTGGCATTGTGATCATGTATGTTTTCGTCCCTTTGGAGGACTATGCTTTTGTTACAGTAATATGGTTTTGATATGTAGACAGTAGCCCGACAGAAATGGTTAGATTTATGTACATTCAAAACGTCCTTTTGTTCCGTCCCCCTCCCTTCTCTCTCTCTTCTCTTTCCGTATCTATGCATCTGATTCTGTCTCTCTCTCTTACTTTCTCTCTGTCTTTCTCTCTGTGAGTGAGTGAGTGAGTGTGTGTGTGTGTGGTGGGGGGGGGGGGGGGGGGGGGGGGGGGGGGGGCGGGGTGGATCGGTATGAGCGTGTATGCAGACGTGTGCGCTCTCTCTCTCTCTCTCTCTCTCTCTCTCTCTCTCTCTCTCTCTCTCACACACCACACACACACACACACACACACACACACACACACACACACCACACACACACACACACACACACGCACGCACGCACGCACGCACGCACGCACGCGCACACACACACACACACACACACACACACACACACACACACACACACACACACACACACACACACTCCCTATCTCTCTCTTTCTGTCTGTCTGTCACCTATCTGTCTATATGTATCTGTCTATCTATCCGTCTGTCTGTCTGTTTGTCTGTCGGTCTGTCAATCTGGTTGTCTAGCTATCTCAAATGAAGAACAAGTGGGTAATCCTCCCCTGCAGGGACAGACTTAATGCAATTCAAGCTTTTGCCACAAGGGCTTCTTACGTCACAAGGGCTTCGTACGTATCAGGGGCTTCTTACGTCATAAGGGTTTCTTCCTCAAGAAGTCCCATGAGGCCAAAGCTTACCTTTTTTTCTTTCTAAAACAAACAAACAAAAAAAAATAGTCCTGTAGGGTAAAATTGCCCACTTGTTTCAGTCTCCATGGTATTCTGAAATATCTGTTGAAATCGTCGTGTGGTATGATGCGAGCTCTACCCGAGATGTTTTTTTTTTCTATGAACCCCCCCCCCCTCTCTCTCTCACTCTCTCTCTCTCTCTAAAAGTAGCTTAGATTACTCTGGTGGAACACTTTGGAATTCTATGCCACATATGTTATACAGAAGAAAAGCATTAATTCATTTAAAGTTGCGTATAAACGCCTTCTATTTGAAAAAAAAAAAAACAATTTATTTTAACAGTTCCCTAGTATTCAGTCTGAGCTAATATCACAAGTATAAATGTCAGCAACTGTTGTTATTCAGAAATTGAACCCTGCATATTTTATCTCTTTACTTATTATTATTTGTATGTATGTACTATTTTCTATTATCATTGGATCAATGTATATTTAAAAATTCACTGTTAAACTAGCATATGCTCTGTCTTATTCTTTTCTTTAATTGATCACCGAATTACCTCCTGTGGCCTTTGTCAGTCGTGTGAATAGTTGGCGTAGACTATATTGTGCA
>JADBJO010000219.1:37500-40000 GCA_016801955.1 Conus betulinus | reverse complement strand
GTATGTTACCGCTTTGTCGGTTAACGGTGTTCTAAACGCATAATTGTGAAACACAATAGGCTA
Source organism: Conus betulinus (assembly GCA_016801955.1). Classification (NCBI taxonomy): domain Eukaryota; kingdom Metazoa; phylum Mollusca; class Gastropoda; order Neogastropoda; family Conidae; genus Conus; species Conus betulinus. The sequence goes on along the minus strand of JADBJO010000219.1, from coordinate 39,937 downwards.
CCATTCATAAAGGGATGACGTAGCTTCCACCATTACCTTTTGAAATCTGTCCTAACACTTGATGAATCTGAATCTTTGTCTCCGTGTGCCTGCACCTGATGTGAAGACATCGCAGGCTTTCTCGGGTGGCGCAGGACTGCTCCCAGCTGCTTTGTTTAGAAGTTGAGGACACTATTTCTCTGGGTCCCTACCTGCACCTTGGGGTGTATCTTTTCCTTCTTTTGACTCTTTGTCTCCGCACTGTGTTTTAAATCTACGCGCATTACATAAATCTTCCTCACAACTTTTTATCTCATCTGGACGGAAAAGCACAGTCACGTTTTTTTGTTGTTGTTGCTTTGTTTTGTTTGCGGTTCTTGTCATAGGGGTGGTTTGTTTGTTTACGTGTTTGTTTGTCGGTTTTCTTCGTTCTGGTTCAGTGAGCTGCACCACGTGCATGATGGTCACGTGTTAAGATTCTTTGCATGTCCTTATACTTCATGGTGCTTTGAGTGCCCATGCTTCGTTGATTCGGATAGATCGACGCTTTTTTTTTTTAATATAAGAAACAGAGACTTAATGTTCCAACAGGTGGCCTGATTAATAATCAGCGTCATCACCTGTCTACAATAATGATGTTAAACATGTCAATTTAGCGCACGTTCAGGAGACACACTCACAACGCTTCACATGATAATATTATGACATACGCGCATTCGATCATGCAAGCAAGCATGCTTTATGCGTGCCGTGGGGAGCATAGACATGCTATGCATACAAATAGTCCTGAACTTTCCTCCTCATACTCACGCAACGCATGATAGTTCCAGCGTTTTGTACACTGCAGATTATACAGGCTTACTGGCTTGGATGATTGGATTAGGCTTTACAGCCTGATTCCTGTGGAACTGATGGATGGAAGTGTCGCTACTGACCGTTTCAAATACACGGTTTGTGGTGACATATGGCCTGTTTTTAAGATGGTCGGGTCCCCCCCCCCCCCCCCCCTCCCCCCCCCCGAGCCATCGCTGAGAGAGTTCCTTTAGGAGCATCATAAAATGAACGAATGGAGCAAAACAGCGTCAACAGATTCTCTATTTGTCAGGAAAATCGATCTGCGTTCTTTTCTGTAGCTTTGTCTATCTATCTTTACCAGTTTCTCCTTCTGTCATTTTGTTTTCTTTAACGTTTTTCCCGTTCTCTTTCTTTCGTTCTTAACTCCTTTCTTTATTTCTTGACTGACATCCTAAGAGGGAGCAGGATGGTAATAACATGACTGCTATTTTTGTTCACTGATTATATATGTTATTAAAAAGATGATGGCGATGACAATGAGCGATGACAATGATGGCATGATGAGAACATGATGGGAATAACATTACTGCGTTATATATTGATAATAATAACCTTAACATATGATGATGATGGTGATGGATGGTGGCATAAGATGATGATGATGGTGATGGTGATGATGATGACATATGCGCATTGACTGTATATCAACCAATGTTGTGTGTTGTGTGTTTGTTGTTGTGTTTTTGTTGGGTTGTTGTTGTTGTCGTCGTCGTTGATCGTTGTTATTTACACCGTATGAGAAAAGACGGACCACAACACAGTTACTCTGAAATAAAAACTTAAGTGAAAAACCTTTAGAGAACGAGAGAGATGCCGAGAGAGAGACACGAGGGAGGGAGTGAGGGAGAGGAGGGATGAGCGAGAGAGGAGGAGCGAGAGAGAGGGAGAGAGGAGAGATGAGCGAGACGGAGAGAGAGGAGAAGCGGGCTCGAGAGAGAGGGAGAGAGTCTTGTTGGGGGACGATGAAGAGTAGAGTGACGAGAGAGAGGAGACGAGAGAGAGTGAGAGAGAGAGAGAGAGAGTTTTAAAATGGACCGACAAACGGACAGTTGACAAAGGGCAGAGAGAAAGGCGAGAACTAGGCCGAAAACACACAAACACCCACACACACACACACACAACCACACACACACACACAACCACACACACAACACACCACACCACACAAACAGGCGAGAGAGAGAGATGCGACGAACGACACACAAAGACAGAGATAGAGGAGGGGGGGGGAAACAAGAATGGACGATTCACTAAGACGGGTTGACTCCAAGCACAAACATTCAGGTACATGCTAGGTTGTCCCTAACCCCACCACTCCTTCTCTCTTTCCTTCCTTTCTCTCTCTCCCCTCCTTCCTTCCTCCTCATCCCCCCTTCGGTTCCCGAGTGTTTTATGGGTCTGGGATCAGATTGATGCTTACTGCACTGGTCTGGAAGAGCGTCGAGGGCCCATTCCTATTGACAAAGCGCCGCTAAGATGCTAACACGTACATTGTTACTCCTAGATATTAGCTTTTCCCTGGAGGAACACAGTTTGTAGAAGTAGTTCTCTCTGTCTGTCTCTGTCTAGTCGTTCCGTGTGCCCGTCTCTCTCTGTCTGTCTG
>JADBJO010000219.1:30000-32500 GCA_016801955.1 Conus betulinus | reverse complement strand
GAGAGAGAGAGAGATCTGAGCCGAAAAGCCAACTTTCTTCATCATAAAAAGAACTGAAAAGTTAAAGAGAAACGACCATAAGATAAAACTGAGTAATCCAAAACACCTCAAAGTCAAGCATCTCAATCAAAGAGCCATATTTCCTTCTCTTCATGGACATCTTCGTGAATGGCCAGAAGAACAAACGACTGCAGCGGCTAAATCATTCTCAGATAGAAGAAGAAGAAGAAGAAGAAGAAGAAGAAAGAAGAAGAAGTCATAAACATGTCGAAGGCCACGTTCAGTTTTCCATGAATTTCAAACCTTCCGCTGGAGACGTTTCTCTTGGAATTCAGGGTGGAGGTCTTCCATCGATTTTGTTTCGTCTCTCTCCTGACATTCACGCTTTTCTTCAGGGTGAAATTACAGTTGGAAGCAGTTTCATGAAGATATCTCCCTGACACCCCCCCCTCTCTCTCTCTTTCTCTCTCTCTGTCTCTCTTGTCTCTCTCTCTGTGTCTCCTTCTATCTGTCTCTGTCTCCCTCCCTCTCTGTCTGTCTGTCTGTCTGTCTCTGTCTCTCTCTCGCTCTCTCTTCGTCTCTCTCTCTGTCTCCTTCTGTCTATCTGTCTCTGTCTCCCTCCCTCTCTGTCCCCCCCCCCCCCTCTCTCTCTCTCTCTCTCTTGTATCTCCCACCCCAGCAGAAAGAAAATATACCGGCCTAAGACTGTCGGTCAATCTAAAGGTGGTTACCTAGTACGTGGAAATCTCTGACTAGGACAAGAGAAGAGAGAGAGAGAGAGGAGAGAGAGAGAGAGAGAGAGAGAGGAGAGAGAGAGAGAGAGAGAGAGAGAGACTGAGAGCATGATAACCAAGTTTCTTGCCATTTGAAGCACTGAAAACTTACACGAAAAAAAAAAAAGGAAAAAATCAAACGAAACTGAATGTTTCAAGACATTTACACCAAGCATCGCAATCAAACAGTCATATCTGCTGCTCTTTATGGACATCTTCATGAATGGCCAGAAGAACCCACCATTGCCTTGGCTAAATCATTCTCAAATAAAAGACTTAACTAGGAGGAGGAGGAGAAATAGAGGCCAAATCATTCTCACATAAAAGTATTACGAAGAAGAAGAAAGAAGGAGGAGGAGGAGGAGGAGGAGGAGAGGAGGAGGAGGAGGAGGACTCCTCCTTAGTATATCAAAGGCCAGGTTCACTGTTCCATACATTTCAACCTTCCCATAGAGATATTTCTCTTGGAATTCAGGACAGGGGGCTTCCATCAGTGTTTTTGTCTCCCTCGTAACAAGAGGGCATTTCTCCAGGGTGACGTTACAGTTGGCGTTTATCTCGTAAGTCTCTCTGTCTGTCTCTCTCTCTGTCTGTCTCTGTCTCTCTCTCTGTCTCTCTCTCTCTCTCTGTGGTGTCTTTGTCTCTGTCTCTCTCTGTGTCTGTCTCTCTGTCTCTCTATGTCTGTCTCTCTGTCTCTGTCTCTGTCTCTCTCTCTCTCTCTCTCTCTCTCTCTCTCTCTTGTTTTGCATGCCCGCCAGTTTTACCGTGCATTCTGAATTATGAACATAGCCAGGAAACTTCACAGCTGGTCAAATCAAACAGTTACAATATGACAAATTCAAGTGCTGTTCGATAAGACTTCACATCAGCAGACAGATGCACGGCCATCTGCAGCTGTCCTGTCCAAGAACTATATACCGGCACTTCTGACGACACTAAGCGTATAATCATAGTGCTCTGACGTATGTTTAAGACATTGTTGTGTGTTGATTCTAAATTTCCTGCTCTAATCCAACAGAGGACTTTCGTTTAACAATAAATAAAACACATAATAGCCTGTAAAAGTATATGGACATTCGAAAACTGAATGAATCGAAGTCAGAAAAAAAATGGAAGGGAATGAAGAAGGAAGAGATCTGCACTGTATTGAGCAACGAACGAACAATCGAAGGAACGAAATGTTTTAATAGAGAAAGAAGAGAGCTGCAGATGCAATGGTTAGAAGGCACGGAGATGGGAACGGTCGAAAGCACAGTGATGGAAACGAAGTGTGTTTGATGATGGAGGAGAATGGGCGCGTCTGCACCTTGCTTTCAGAAAATAACCAAGGAAATATACCGAAGAACGCAGATAAACCTCTTGTCGTCACAGACGTGCACACGTATGAGACAATGCGTCGACATATAGTCGAAAGCTGACAGGTACAGTCAGTGACACAGAGAGTGACAGAAAGAAATAGAAAAGGGGAGGGTATATATATATATATATATATATATATATATATATATATATATATATATATATATATATATATTATATATATATATGTGTGTGTGTGTGTGTGTGGGTGTGGTGGGAGGAGTGTGTGTATTACGAATATATATATTGTGTGTGTGTGGTGTGTGTGTGTGTGTGTGTGTGTGTGTGGGAGAGAGAGAGAGAGAGAGAGAGAGAAGAGAGGAGAGAGAGAGAGAGAGAGAGAGAGAGAGAGAGAGAGAGAGGTCAAC
>JADBJO010000219.1:12500-15000 GCA_016801955.1 Conus betulinus | reverse complement strand
CTCATCCGTCTTGTCACGTCGGCATTGTGTGCACAGCTGGGTGAGCCACAGAGTTGTAACGTCAATGAGGGTGGCCGATGGCGGAAAATGTTACTCGTTGTCGCACGCGTGTGTGTGTCATGGGCCTGGATTATCATGACTAGCGGAGAAGGTGGCTTTGTCCCCTTTCTTATGATGACTGAATCTCTTGTGCCTGTCTGTGTCTCTGAACACCTGTGTCTCGTTTACCCTCAACTCTGTCAGTTTATTTGTCTGTCACACTGTCTCTGTCTGTCTGTCTGTATGTCTGTCTGTCTCTGTTGGTTTTAAAAAGTAATACACAGATCATGAGTGGTAGTATAGTATGATTTCAAATTTTCGACATGCAACATAAACGAAGGAGGATGAGGAAGAGTAGGAGGCGGCGAGAGAGAGAGAGAGAGAGAGAGAGAGAGAGAGAGAGAGAGAGAGAGAGAGAGAGAGAGAGAGAGAGAATAGAGGGGGGGGTTGTGGTGTAGGAGTTGTTTTGTGGTAGGAGCGGAATCCTTTGGCTCAAATTCAAATTATTTTCTTTGTATCTGTTCACCGCTCTCTCCCTTCATCTCCTCTCTCTGTCTGTCTGTCTGTCTGTCTCACACACATATGCACGCACGCACACACACACACACACACACACACACACACACACACACACACACACACACACACACTAAAACGTACCAAGAAACAGAGAAGGAATTTCAGGAGAGTGGCGTGTTTTGTGTGTGTGTGTGTGTGTGTGTGTGTGTGTGTGTGTAATTTGAAGCGCTGTACTTGAGTTAATACCTGTAGTAATCCCTTGCCAGGTGTGATTTACGGTGAACTTGAAGTAGGTGATGGTGTACGTTCGCCTAGAGTCCCTCGACTTTATTTTATTTATTTTATTTTTTTTAGGAAGAAGGATGCAGGGGTGGGGTGAGGGAGGAGGATGGTGAGTCGGATCGGTCGTGTCGGCGAAGTGTAGAGGATTGGAGGCACAGTGGTATAAGCCGTATCGGTTCATTTGTGGACGTTCTCCCCCCCTCTGTCCGTCCTCCTGTTCTCTCCGAAAGACATACGAGTCATGGCAACAGCCTGTACACACACAGACGACACAGACACCGACCACATACATCATAAACACAGACACATCAAAACAGATGACGCTGACACACAGACAACAGACAAGACACAGACACACAAACACACTCACACCACACACATACACACACCACACACACACACACACACACACGAACACACCACTATGCACGCACTGCACGGTTCACCGCTCGCGCACACACACACACTTCTCACACACACGCACACACACACCACACACACACACACCACACACACACACACACACACAACACACACACACACAAACGTTGTACGCACGCACAATTACGCACATACACAATGAGAGAGAGAGAGAGAACGAGACGATAGAGATCGAGAGATAGGAGAGATACATACAGATAGGAGAGATAGAGATGAGAGAGAGATACACACACACCCATCCAGAGATCATTTCACATCTCTTTTTTGTTGCATTTCTAGATGCACTTTATGTCCAAACGTTTCGTTTCTTCTTTGCTCCGTTCTTCTCATCTTATCCGGTGTATCTCCCTTCACTCATTTTGGTCAAACACACACACACACACACACACACACACCTACACACACACACACAACACACAACACACACACGCACGTACGCATACTAATTCAGATACGAACACACAAGGTACACATGCTCAGCACAGCACACAGGTCACCCCGTCGCAACACACACACAAACACACACAACAACACACACACACACACCACACGACACACACACCACACAACACACAAGCAAACTCACGCACAAGGCACCACGCACGCGCAACCCAAACGCACTCACCCCCCCCACCCCCCCCCCCCCCACCCCACCAAGCCCCCCCCCCCACACGCACACACAGACACACAGTAGACAGACCAAAACAGCAGAGTATCGAGCTGCCGAGAGAGAGAGAAGAGAGAGTAAGAGAGACCGAGAGATCGAGACCAGACTGATGACAGAGACGAGAACACGACTACAGACAGAAACAGAGGAAAGGGCCGTGCGGATGTGATTGATGGAGAAAGAGAGGAGGGAGAGACAAATTGATAGAGAGAGAAGTAGTAGCGAACAGACACAGGGGTGAGAGAGGGCAAGAAACAAGCGGAAGTGGGCAGAATACAGAGCTCAGCTAATAATTAATGCCGTTGAAGAGAAACGTTGAGGTTCAACTGAGGCAGGGAGGAGGAGGGGGAACAAGAAAATAGGTGGCTGTTGCACTGTGCATGATGGAGGAGACCAGACAGAACAGGGAGGAAGGTGGTGATGGGGACGCTGAGGATAGGGAGGGAGGGTGGGTGTGTGGGAAGATGGTGGCTGGGAGGGGGTGGGGGGTGGAAGATGGAATCCGGATCCTCGAAAGCCAGTCCCCGAAAAGCTGCCAAAAGGTGAACGAAG